>CAJQUW010005570.1:0-2500 GCA_907163375.1 Prostheceraeus crozeri | reverse complement strand
TGCCTTCCCTTCGATAAAGGATTTCACCATCAATAAAAAGGTTAGTGTCGTTATTAGTACATTTGCCACATAAAAGGAAAAATACTGCTGGCTCTTTCTTTGGACCTTATGCAGAAATCATATCCCTTCTAATAGTATTGAAGGCGTTAGAAAAGTCAACTTTGATCATCATGAAAGGTTCGTTTGATCAAACAATTTTCTCTTTCAAATAATTTCGTAATTGTGTGTACTATGGTCCCTCCGCACCTTTTGGTGAGCCAACACCCCATCTGATTGGGATAAATAAGGAGTCTTTCAATTCTTTGATGGTCTTTCGAGCTGCAATTTTACTGGGTAAGTCTGCGATACACATTTCCCACTGCAATAGGGCGTACGTCATTGTTTTGTTTTGACAGTGCAAAGAAAGCGACGAACCATACAAAAAGGGAATGATTTCAGTAGGAAAAAAAAAAAAAAAAAAAAAAAACCATGCCAGCAAGCATCAAATTGCTCAGTCTTGTAATTGCCTGCCAACAAACGACTACCTGGATCTCCACAAGGTTTTTGGCAGTAAGGTCTTTTAAATGTTTGAGGTTCGAGCAGGTCCGGTCCACTGGCAGAACCCCGGAGGAAAATTAGATATTGCTCGACGAACTTCACAGCTTCATCACATTGTAAGGGATTGGTTTGAAATCCTCATTTAGATTGATAATGGGCAAATCGGAATTAGATTTACGTGGAAGGGTGCTTTTCTATATCTATTGAGATAGATTCTTCGTTGCTTGGGTAAGATATTATCGGTCTGAGGGAAGAATCCGAAAGAGCCAAACTTGATTACCCAAGGAGGTGAAATTTCAACGTTTTGAAATATTCTGAATCCCTCATGATATCATTAAGATTGAAAATTTGTCGCCATGTTAAATGTAATTTCTTTCGATGTATTTCCACAAGAATTCTTGAAATGAACGTTATTCCATCTGCGATTAGAACTTTTAATATGTTGTAGAGAGTCCAAAATCCAAGTCTTCATGATGTTATGCAAATTGGTAAATGTTATAGATCACCGAAATGAAATAATGTCATTCTATCAGTTTTTGTGCTTAGCAATGTGGCAACAAATAGATTTGTTGTAATCGAGCTGCTATCTTTTCTTACTACTCCCATTGATAATCACACAACAGCTGAATGGAAAGTGGGAAAGTAGCGTCACCCAACTTGTTCACATAACTGTGTCTATACTTTTGATCATGAAGTGGATGACTATTAATAATGAGACGTACAGATGCCTATCAGTGTGAAGAGAGGAGGTCGAGTTTACATTCCGCAATGGCCAAAGAAAAGATTATCTCAACATGTAAAAAATTCGTATTTGATTTCCTGAATAAAGCATGTAGACAACATTGTCCGAGTTTAGCTCCCACAGTGGTGAATGTGATTACTATGTATCATGCAGCTGATAAAAATTGGATTGGTTGCTTTGAGTTCGAGTTTAAGAAAATGATTTACGTTACTTTGCTAGCGGTGGGCCACCCCCCCGCCTTGACAAGCTATGATAATTATAAAGCTAATTACTATCCAAGAGGTTTGTAAAAGTTTTAATTTATATAAAGAGAAAGGAGTTATTATGTAGATCTTATTCCGAAAAATGAAAAGACGTTAGTGAAGAACATAGTGGATTAAGGCAAGAAAGACGAATATGGAACTCCTGAAGCATTTTGAAGAAATTTTATTATCTCCTTCGAGTACATGGAGAACAATTGGCAACATTAACTTAGCAAACAAATTGTCTAATCATATCGTAATCAGTTAAACTAAGTGATGATGATCTAGTCATTGGTTTTTGTTCAGAAGATTTTCATCAGTTCTTCTTGCGACATCGTTCTTTTCTGTAGTGTTCATGGAAAATTTAATATGCGCTATCTGGGATGTAATAGTTCTGATCAATTTTGATAGAGAATGGTCCGTCATCTTTATACAGAAAGTGTATAGATCCTTTAGGTGGTATCTTACATAAAAACAATGAGTATGTGGACACCTCACATTATCACTTCAGTGAAAGTGTTATGGATTATTTGAATGAACTGATTAATGAACAGACTTATTTCTTTTATGTTTTGAAAAAGATGGTGTTTCTGTTTCTTAGTGTAAGTGGGAAAGATATTGAGTTGATAATGGACAAAACCCTAATGAACATTTTTGGGTTTTGATCAAAATATCTTTAAAAGTGGTACTGTAACCAAAGCTAGCGCAGACATGTCGCTATCGCGTCGCATTAACTATTTTCAGATATATTCCAATATAGGTGAAGATGTACGTGTGGGAGATGTTGAAGCTCCATTGCTAGCAATGATACCATACCAACCAAAAAGCTATAGTATTCTATCTGAGCATACTTTTAAGAAAGTGCATTATACAAACTTGAAATCAAACTATAGACCACCAAATTGATATTGCAATTTATGACGATGCTGGGTGCGTTTGATTCCTTTTCATAAAGATGCTGTGACATAGTATCACACTC
>CAJQUW010005569.1:0-514135 GCA_907163375.1 Prostheceraeus crozeri | reverse complement strand
AGTAGTGAAAACTGTGCCCTACTTGCGACGGATAGGTACATGGATAGGTACATGTAAAATTTAGTGTTATCAATAGGTACATGGATAGGTACATGGATAGGTACATGTATAATTTAGTTATCGATAGGTACATGGATAGGTACATGTATAATTCAGTGTTATGAATAGGAACTTGTATGAGATCTGTTTTTACTGGATAGGTACATGTGTTTGGTACACTCAGTTGAGTACACTGTGTTTCGGAACGTCTATGATCGAACTTGTGTGGTTTGGTTCTGAGCACTTGGGTACGTACCGATAGACGTCCGTTGTTTGATTTTGAATGGGTTTGCTCAATTGCGACTATTGTGACTATTGAAACCATTGTAATCAAGATGACACATTGATTTTCCTTTTACGTAGACAAACTAAGCTATAAATATGAGATAGTTGTTTGATGACATACATAATGATGACTAGTATCCCAACGTCGTGGGTTGTCGCAAGAGACCTTGGATATTTGTTCAAAGCTATAGAAACTGTAACAAATCTCAGTGAAAATATCAACGCTGGTGATTTAGTTGATCGACTAATGGATCTAGATGAGCATGCTATGAATCACAATTTGGATCGTAGGTGGATAGAGGATTTCTCCATGCTACACTGCAATGATAGTGAAATTAGAAGGATCAAATTGGAACGATATGGAAAGAAGAAGACATCTGACAGTGTTTTAATAAAAAGTTCTCCCAATAAAAGTGACTTCAGAAGGAAATTAGAAGAAGAGACATTTAAATTATTATGTGAACGGAACTGCGTTAAATGTTTTAAACAGGAACGATCCCTTCTCTTTTTGCCATGTTCTCATAGCGTTATGTGTTCTACATGTTATGTACCTCTTGAAACTTCATCTTGTCCCCTTTGTGATGAAGAAATATCTTCAACAGTCACTGTATATCGTACATGATGAGTCATCATGCAGGTCTGTGATTGGTCACTATTGTGTCTTTGTTTGACTTTTCTATATAAGGAGGACATTGTACCGTTCTATTTCAAGCATAATTTGAGGCTAATACAATGTCAATCAGCATGTCGTTCACTACCAACATTCCCATTTCAATAATTTACCGAAGTCAACTCTTCACGGGCAATATATTTTATTCTGCCGTGAATATAACTGGCTATAAAGCGGATTTGGTGGATCTGATGGAGGAAATAGTGAAGTATTTCCGCTGCGGAGAGGACGTTGTGGTGCAGAGAATGTTGATGAGAGTCGTGAACAACGCTCTTACACGAGTTGCAAGATTTTGGCTCAATGAAGTATTTCGCCCACTAGCTCAAACGGAGATTGTACCGGAATACTCTCGCTGTTGGTGCAGCAGTATCCAACGGAAACTCAACACATGTCTCCATGACATTATCACCTCCAGCTACTATGACGAGAAGGGTGAGAAGTGCAAACTGGACTTGTTCAGTGGACCGCCATCAGTAAGCATCAATGTGGCTGCTCAAGGACATTCTGAGGTAATCAGTTTGCGGGCATACTATTTTAAAGACTTTCCATTCAAAGCCCTGCTGTATGTGCTGTCCAAATTCACAACATCTAATGAAAGACATTGAGCAGCTCATAACTGCTACAAATCAGACTCTAGCCGATGTGAGTGTATATCAGTTTCCCTCTACAACTTGTTAAGTGTTTATGTAATTTTATAAGTACCAGCAACAAACTCTGTGTGAATGCTTGTAAACTTTTGTATATAATGTTGTAAGTACTAAGCAAAAATTGTAATTGTATTATCTATTTCCATATTAGAATAAAAATGTCTGTAAAACGGAAGGCATCTTCTCGTCAATCGAAACGGTCCTTCCAACCTTCAAGTCAGTTTAAAAAGGCGTTGCGAAAGTTAAACAGGATACATGATAATAAGAAGAAGTGTAAATTGATTCAAAATTCAAGTGATGATTTCATTCGTGATTTAGCTTTTGCAATACACAAATGTCTACCTATTTACAAGCCTCTGTTGAATGCTGGCTCTTTGAATAGCATAAAAAAGTTTTCAAATCCAAGGAGTAGTGATAAGAAAAGGCGAAACTTAATTCAGCGCGGTGGTGGTGGGTTTCTAAGTATGTTAAATGATATTGGAAACAGTATTAATGGTGTAATCAATAGTCCGCTTGGAAGGATTGCAGCAACTGCTGCAATGTTAATATAAGGTTAGCGAATCATAAAGTGACACGTCATCATTTTGATTGATGAGTCATATATAGGTGTATGTAAGGAAGACGCTTTAATGATATTTTACCACTTTCAAGTGACAATTCATTTGCGCTGGTTGAAAGCTCCGAATTAGTACTTGTTGAAACATGACTCAGAAAATGTATACAATCAGAGAGGAAGGTGACGCTTTTGAGCAAGATCTCTTGAAGCTTCGTCCGACAAGAAAGGTGCAAGGGATTGGAAATACGTTCTACTTTCAAACCTTGAATTATGGTGATGATGGCTTTTATCTTCAGTTCCATTCTTCCACAGTAATGGTATGTCTACATCAGGGTATAGCAATATGAGACAAATGCGAGTGACTTTTCCAAAATGGCAACAGGTGATTCTTAAAACTATTGACTCTTTCGCGAAAGAATGTGTTGAGCTGCCTGAAAGTGCTCCCACTCATTGGAGAAAGGCATTAGAGGAAGGAGTTGGTTATAAGGAATTGCCGGAATTCGATACACTGCTTTTAAAACTATCGGATCATTTTCAAGCATTCGATCTCTTTACAAACGCGATGGAATGTGAGGATCTCAAACGGGGCCGCTATATGGGCTTAGTGCACGTTACCGGACTTTATATTGGCTCACATGGTTCGACTGGTAAAGTCGCATCTTTACAAATGAAGGTTCTTCAACTAGTCTATGAACCAGTACCAATTGATAAATGTTTAATTAACATTGATAAGACTGCTTCAAGTGATGGGAAGGAAGAGAGCAAAAAGCGAGGGCGGAAATCTAAAGATGGGAATCCTAAATTGAAGTTGAAGCGCCAAGATGCTGACTTGAAAACTTTCTATAATCCTAATTGTGATGAGGAAACACAAATGTTTTAATTTGTAAATGTAACTTGAAAGTTTCTATTCTGAATGTAAATAAACGTGATCTGGAACATGTGTCTGTTTTGTTGTTCTAAGCAAAATTAGCGGGATGATGAGCTTAATGTTAATGGAATTATAAGATGACAGATTTTCGTCTATTCACTGATCGCACAATGTGTGTCGCTGGACCAAGTCAGTCCGGTAAAACTACATTTGTAACTGAATTGCTACAATATAGAAATGAAATGTTTAACAAGGAAATTAAGAGAGTCAAATGGTATTATGGAATATTTCAACCACAACTACATTCTGCACTTCGCCAGAAAGGTTATGAGGTGAAGCAAGGGTTGCCATCAACTGAGGATATCAAAGCAGGTGACTTACTAGTATTAGATGATCTATTACGAGAAAGCAAATCTTCAAAGGATGTAACTGAAATGTTCATTCAAACTGCACATCATAGGGAAGCTTTTATTATCTACATCACCCAAAACATCTTCGATGGAGGGAAAGAGCAAAGAACTAGAAGTTTGAATACACATTATTTGGCAATATTTAAAAATCCAAGAGATAGCAGTCAGATACATCATCTCAGTAGACAGATATTACCTCAACAACCTAAAGTACTTTCAAAAATATATGAAGATGTAACAAATAAACCACATGGTTATCAATTTATTGATCTAACCCAGGAATGTCCGGAACGACTTCGATTTCGAACAAATATCATACCTAATTCCGCTGAACCAATGACAGTTTTCTTGGTTCACAGTTAGTTTTAAGCAATGTACTTTGTTGCCTTATTATTTTCAAACATGTCGTATTCAAAGATGGTAGTCATTCCTCAAGAGGAGTATGTGCAATTGACTACATTACAAAGTGCACAAGAAGTCAAAAATATAGATCAACCTATTACGAATCAACTTAAGGAACTAACACAAAAGGATATGGAAATTCAGAAGATTAAGGATCCCTATCGACGAATGCAGTTAGCAGCTGAAAACATTGACGAGAGGCGACAGATTCGTGACAAGTTGCGACGATTTATAACCTTGTCAACACCTCGACCATATCGTGTGCGCACTGAGCGATTATTTGACTTCATTGATCCACATGTGAAGTTCAATGAGAGAGGGGAGATAATAGATGAAACAACTGGTGATGTTATTAGAAATAGTCACATAGATGACCTTCTACAATATGCTGTCAGAGATGTAAGGCGAAAACTAGGTGCACCACAAGGGTGGACATATTTTCAGAAAATTTTATCTGATCAAAATGTACCTCACAATATTATTGGAGGACCGACTGTGAATGAATTGGATAAGGGTCACTTACAAGATGGATCAAAGAGTAAAACACCCACGATGGCGGTCAAGCGAGAGCTTCATGATCCCGATGATCTGCAACCAAAAAGAGCTACTAGGCGCTCAATGCGTGTTGCGAAGGAGTATAGTAAATATTAAGCAAATATGAATTAAGCCTTGCCTCTCTCATATGATGTCGTTACAAAAATTTTGCTGTTGCTTGAAATCTGCGCTCGAAGGTAAAGCAGAAGAGGGCATAGAGGTTGATATCAATTGTGTTAGCAGTTGCTGTGCGAGTAATACGCGTGCAAATCAGAACAAAGACGATGAGTACAGCAGTGAAGCTGAGGAAGATTTATTACGACTTAAATCATCCCGCAAGTTTCAGTCGTCCGGAGGTTCTAGCTCGTGCAGCAGGTGTGGGAATAGAGAAAGTCAAGAAGTGGTTGAGGAGTCAACCGACTTACACTCTTCACAAAAATGCGAGAAAGCGGTTTCCAACAAGAAAATATGTTGTTAACAATATAGATAGTCAATGGCAAGCGGACTTGGCTGACATGCAACAGATATCACAGTACAATGATGGCTATAAATACATCTTAACCGTAATAGATATTTTATCTCGCTATGCTTGGGCACGTGCGCTGAAATCTAAACGAGGACCAGAAGTTGAAGCGGCTTTTCAGGGCATTTTCGATGAGGGGCGTGTTCCGCAAAGAATACAGACCGATCAAGGGAAGGAATTCGAAAACTCTCATGTTCGAAGTGTCCTTAAAAGTCATAATGTGGAATTGTTTAGTGTCAAAAGTGCTTATAAAGCTGCCATGGTTGAGAGGTTCAATCGCGCACTGAAGACAAAAATATGGCGCTATTTCACTGCAAAAAATACACATGTTTGGGTAGGTGAGCTGCAGAAATTTGTTAAGAATTACAATGAAAGCTACCATCGAATCATTAAGATGAAACCAGTTGATGTTACCCCAGATAATGCGATGGATGTATGGCTTCGATTGTATGATAAGAAAGCGAAAAACATTTCCAATGAAAAGAAAATTAATGTTGGTGATAGAGTTCGGATTTCAAAGGTTAAGTCTACATATGAGAAGGGGTATCTACCTAATTGGACTGAAGAAGAGTTTTTTGTGGATGAAGTAAATAGAAAATTTAGACCCACCATGTATAAATTAATAGATTACCATGGCAATCCAATTGAAGGAAAATTTTACTCTTATGAATTGCAAGTAGTAGATAGAAGTGAAGAGGTGTATATGATTGATAAAATAATTAGGAGGAAAGGTCATGGCAATCAAAGGAAATATCTAGTTAAATGGAAAGGATATCCTGATTCATTCAATAGCTGGATAACGCACCAGGATCTACAAAATGTGGAGATGGGAGACACTCGTAACTATTAAGCTAATATAGCATGTGACTTCTTCCATATATGAGTTTAACATGTCTACTAACTTCAATATCATTCTTTCAAGCAATAGCAACCCCAAGATATTCCCAAGTAACAAACCATCTCTCTACTCTGTTGAATTCGCTAATCCAATTACTATGCATGGACCCCATGAAGTTGCTCTAACTGAAATTACTTATTACAACGATATCAGTTTGCTAAAGAACAACTATTTTGAATTACATAAAGAAGTGCGAGAGAAGGATGATTGCTTTCGCATATTTCAAAATGGTCTACATGGTACATGGGCTTTTCATCATCTAACTTTACATCCTTTTTCAACATCTTTACCATCTGTCCAAAACATGATTAAAATTCAAAAGGCATTTGCAACGTCAACTTTTGATTCTAAGGTTCCCACAATGAGCTTGCAAGATACAGAAAAGGAAATCGGTAGAATGTTTGAACGAATAAATGATCTCTTCAAGCTGACTTTGAATAAATTCTACAAACCAGTCATAAACGGGTCAACAAAATTGATGAAGGAAGGGAAGCATGTTCTTCATGTATTAGGTAAGGATTTGAGTCATACTTTTCGGTATTCCAGAACAACTTTCTCATCAAGGTATTGGTACAATGGACGTGGGTGGAATTCGGAGAGGAAAGTCACTGATTTTCAATGTAGAATTGTGCCATTGTATGCATTACAAAAAAGGAGCATCCGAGTAAAAAATAAATTTGAGGTCATTAGAAGTGTTGAAGACTTTGCAAGAAAGTTTCAAGGATCAGTGCCAGAAACGTTAATGACTTGTGAATATAAGAAAGAGAAAGTAACTTTATTTACTGTTGAAACGGAGGCAGAATTTATTGTTTTTACTAAAAAGACACCATTGGAAAAGTCTGAGTCCGCTGTTATTGAATTCGGATCTGAAATGATTGGGATGTTTAAGGGCCTTGAAAGCGCACCTTGGTTGACAGAATTAAATGATACATTCAAGGTTCAATTGTCCTCTTCTAAACTCAAAGCATCAACAAATGCTTCATGGGATATCCACGTATACAGCGAAGACATATTGGGTGATGAATTGTCTACTTCCAGTGAACTTGTAAAAAGAGTTAATTTGAACATTGAAAGCTTGAAAACGCCATCTGAATTGTGTACAAAGTTAAATGAGTTTGGTGTAGATTACCTTGATGCAGATGAATATCACTTTTCTTATGACCCACATAAGAAACGCATGATTGTAAAGGTAGGGAAGAACTCTCTTATCAAGCTGGATAGCGTGTTAACGACCACATTGGGATTCTCAAAATCAACTATTTATGAAGGCACATCAATAGGCGATACAGCCCCATCACTAGAGCGTGATATAAGTAACTTATACGTCTATTGTAACATTATTGAATATACAAGGGTTGGCGACATTGAGGCCCCACTTCTGCGCACATTTCCTCTCTCATCCGTAAGGAAGCAACTAATCAATCGAGAATTTTTTAACACAATGTATCTACCAATCAGCCGAAATTTCATCAATAGAATTGACATATCAATTCATGATGACGCAGGAGAAGTAGTACCGTTCTGTGGTGGTGTTACTGTTTTGACCCTACATATTAGGTCAAGAGAGTAAGGCTTTACGCTATTGTGACTTCCATAGTTATTCAATAGTCATAATGACAGGCATTTACAGTAGACCATCATATCAGAGCGGTTATCCCGTGTTTGTTGGAGGTAGACGACAAGTTGGAGGAGGCATATTTGGTGCACTAAGACGTATGGTTCTTCCAACACTCAAAAAGTATGGCGTACCAATCATGAAGCGTGTTGGAAGCAGGGCTTTAGATTTTGGTGCAAATGTTGCAGCTGATGCGCTTCAAGGTGAGGATATCGGTGAATCTATGAAAATGCGCGCGCAGCAATCTGCCATAGACGCATTAGATGATTTAACAAAGACGAGACGTACAGTTCGGAAGAAGCGTAGGAAGTCAAGACAAGTTGGATCCGGCCGAGTTACTAAGCAAAGACGCAGGAAAAGTAAAAAGCCGACTAGAGCAGCACGTTCTAAATCTAGACGTCGAGTGAAAACAAGAAAGCGCAAACGAAATTCCACAGCTACTAGAAACAAGTCAAAACGAAGGAAGACAACATATTTGTAGAGCTAATACGATGCAGAGTATCAATTCGGCTTTGTGTTTCTTCGATTCTCCCCCTCATCAGACAGACATCATCTCCTCAACAATTGTAGACATAGTCCCCACAACAAATATCGATGGTAACCAGCAGCCAATTCAGTTTGATATACCTGCCAATCCTCAAGATTATATTGACTGTCAATCCATTGATTTAGAGTTGTGTATACAAATTAAGAAGACTGATGGTACAAATATCGATTCATCCAAGGATAAAGTGGGATTAGCAAATCTTTCTATTGCCAGTCTGTTCTCAGATGTGTATCTAATATTGAATGACAAACAGATTGAAGGAGGGGATCGAGCAAATCCATATGGAGCATATATACATACAATGACTCAATTTCAAAAGCAAGCTAAACAGTCACGCTTGCAAGTTTCTGGGTGGTATGATGATCAGCAAGGGAAATATGATGATGTCTCAAATACAGGGTTGAAAAGACGAATGGATTTAACAGCGGATTCAAAGGAATTATACTTGAAAGGACCCGTCTATCTTGATTTCCTTCGTCAATCTAGATATCTGCTATCACAGGTTAAAATGCAAATAAAATTTATTCGTGCAAATCCTGAGGTCGCGTTAATGGCTTTTGGAGCTACAAACTATCAAGTCAGCATAAGTAATGCCATGCTCAATGTAAGGCGAGTAACAATGAACCCGTCAGTCATCAACGAGCATGCGACAGGATTGAGGAAAAACAATGCAATATATCCAGTTAATCACAGTGTGTTGACAAACTTCACAATTGGTGCGGGATCATCCTCACATGCCTACCCAAATCTTTTTCCCACTGCAATGCCAAAGGCGGTGTATATCACATTTGTGGAAAATGAGGCATTCATTGGTGCTTTTGAAAAGAATCCATTCAATTTCCAACACTTTAATGTTAGCAAACTAGCACTCTATCAGGATGGGAAATTTGTATCTTGCAAAGCATATGAGCCTAATTTCAAAGATGGCAAATTCGCACGTGAATATGGTTCTATTTTCACCGCCCTCAACATGTTTAATACAGACGATTCAAATGGAATTACAATGGATATGTACAAGAATGGCTACTTCTTCATTATGTACAACCTCACAGCAGATGCAGATCTAGGCGGTGAAAGCGTAGGAGTTACAAAGCCTGGAAATCTACGACTGGAGGTATCATTTGAGTCACCTTTGAAGAAAACAATTACTTGTCTCATTTATGCTATCTATGATAGCAAAGTTGAGATAACAAGAATGAGAGACGTGACTGTCAGCTATCAGAGATGAGTAACTTAAGCAACATAGAAATCTTGAGGAAAATGAGGAAAGCTCATCCCTACTCCAAGACAATATTTCTCAATGTCTTTTCTAGAGATAATTTACCTGATTCAATTCCTTTCTATCCTTGTTCGCTTATCATCAATACGGATACCAACAATCTTCCCGGAAAACATTGGATTGCTGTATACATCAATCGTTATAAAGTTGC
The DNA here is from genome assembly GCA_907163375.1 of Prostheceraeus crozeri. NCBI lineage: Eukaryota > Metazoa > Platyhelminthes > Polycladida > Euryleptidae > Prostheceraeus > Prostheceraeus crozeri. The sequence continues at coordinate 504,711 of CAJQUW010005569.1, read as the reverse complement.
CGAATATTTTGACTCTCTTAATCAACCTCGTTTACATGATATCGCATTATGGATGAACAAGTTCTCCTGGACTGTTAGGAAAGTGACATCGTTCCCACTTCAAAGTAATACATCTCTAATATGCGGTGGCTATGTACTCTATTTTGTCAACGAGAGACCATTGAAAAATAACTGTAAAAGTGCTTTAGAACTATTTTCAAAAAACTGTGATAAAAATGATGTAATTCTTACTAAATATGTTGAAACAGTTTTGAAATAAAGTTTTATGTTGTATCATTAACTTGCTCTCTTTTTTCCAAAACAAGGGTTTATAAGGAAAACAAAAACATTCATATTTCATTATCTATTCACATATATACAAAATCTATTCACATATATACAAAATCTACAATTTGGTTTTCATGAAACATTTTTTCAAATCACATATGATGGGAGGCACATCACTTATGTCTTTAATGCCGGTTATCACAATCTTTCCATTATGGAACACATGAACATGATATGGATGCCAGTTAGTCAATTGAGCTGCTGGAAATAGCTCCACTTCATAAGTTAGATTATGTGATGATGTAACTTTACGGAAATCATAGTGATAGTGTAATTCACATAACACGGTCATTGTCTTCACTTTCCAATCAGATAATGAATCACCAAGTAAATGTTCCAAAGTTAAGTGTAGATATGAGAGATCACCCTCCATGACCCTTCCAATACATTGGATTGTTCCATTTGGAAAGAATAGGATAGTGAGAGATCTATCCTTCCTCTGAATCCTCCATGTTAACATTGAGGGTCTTCCAAGATGTAAGCTCGTTGTCGGCTTCAATTTGCGTTTTATCAGTAACCATTGTTTTCGGTTGGGTATATTCCTCTCGATCTCTTGTAGATTGAGTTTTGACTTTGCTTTTGTAGTTAACATCCGATTTACAACTTCCAACCGTTTGATGTCCTCCATCTTTAATGAATGACGTTATCTGTGGTAGTATCTCCCTTGTAAAGGTTTCCCATGTGACGTCACTCAAACGAAAAAATCGATATTCAACATCTTCACGTTTTGGTGAACAGACGTATAGTTTGACTGATGAATCACACTTTATCCATACCTTGTCATCGAGAGGAATCTTGATCCGAGTCTTATGGTTGTCAATGAGATCCGCAAAGTCTTTCAGTGAAGGTAATGAGTCAATACTAATGCAAACGCCACGATGTTTTCGATCACTATTTGCTATTGAATGACGAAATGCTATTCTTTTAGAATTTGTTATGTGAACGTTTTGAACGTCACTAAGTTTCCATGTTCTAATGTAATGAGGCATGTTCCGAAAGCTATGTTTCAAATTTAAGTTTAATGTTTGCCTAAAGTTTGTTATTTTATTAGCTCAACATATCGGAATGATGTTGAGTACAAATTCTTCACATATTCATTCACATTAGGACTACCTATTTATTAGTAATCATTTCTACATATCGGAAAGATGTAGAAATTTCAATTTTAGTAAGACTACTTATGTATTAGTAAGTGTTGCTACATGTCGGAAGATGCAGCAATCGCAAGATCTATTACAAGTGGAATATTATATTGTTTTTATTTAGACTTATTCTACATCACCTGTGACAGGAAGGCATCTCCTTCTCTTCGACGGTGGGGGAAGACCTATGCTGTAGTGTCCATATGGTAATGATAAATTTTTATCCAGCCAACAGCGCTTATCCTCCCAAAGTGAAAGACCTCGCTTCCTAAATGATTTTGTGCTAACTATGTGATTTTTTGAATTTATAATTGTCATATCTTCAGTTGTATCATTCTCACTATAATAGACACTCCTATAGTCATCATGTTTCAATTTTTTAACTGCTGCTCTCTGAATTCCTTTTGCACGTTTGATGCTATGATTCGTAGAGTCTAGATATTTCATTGAATACATTTTCGGTTTTAGTAGGATCATTTCCTCAAGCAACTTTCCAGCACACTCATCCTTAAAACAACCTAATCTAGCTTTGTTTGTAGTTGAGTATAGTCGGTGATGACTATCATAGTTTGAAGAGTCAAACTTTTCACCGAAGTATAGAAGTATATCTTCCAGACGGACAGATGGTGATGTGTATAAACATAGGAAGAAACTGTCGGTATCACCTCCACAAAGCCGCGTTCTATTTATCAGTGGACATCCTTTTAGATCATTGTAATATAATTGATACATTTCCAACTTACTATAGTCAAGTACTGCTTGACCAACATATATTAATTTATTTAAAACTATTGAAGGTTTGTACATTTCCATACTAACCAGATCTTCATCAAATATTTTGTGTTGAACATAGAGAGGATGATTTGACAATTTCAGTAGTTGTTTCTCATTGTTGACTAGTTTAAATTTTTTCCTTCTCCTTACATTTTCCATTGTTTTACCATATAAAGAATTATTTTTCAATTTTTAGAATGACTTTTCGAAGTCAGTGTTTGATTGAGCCCTCTTTTGAGAGTTCATATCAATGTATGTTTTTAACCAAGGCTTTTGTGTGAATTTTATGCCACTATGAATCTTCTTGATTCTCATGCCCATGGTCAAGTAAAATTTTAAAATTGAGTAGTGGACTACATAATTTTCCCTATCAAATTGATGGAGCAGAAGTTTCTTGATAGAAGAAAAATGTGTATTTGGTCTTACTTTTTCATATAGATTTTTCATATAGTGTGAAAACATTCTCTTTTCAATCATCTGCATTTCTGGAGCTAATGGGAAATCGGCAGTGTCATCATGAATGGCTGCAGGATACTCTAAATCTAAATTAAAAATGTAGCCGATTTCACCATCATCATCTATATTTTGAACATTTTCTTCATTTAAAAAATTATCTAATTCACTTTCATTCAACCATTTGAAATTTGAGTGGGGTAGATTTCTACTGAGTGAAGAACCATAAAGGTTATTAACATCTAAGTAGGTCAAATGTCGACTTTCATGTGTATTATTTCCTAATTCTTCAATGCGTGCACGCGCTCGGTGAATGTTGGTGAAAGTCATACCCCCTCTAATTCCTCGTTCAAATAGATTGTACATATTTTCATCTTGTATGTAGTGTGGGGGATCATTGGAAGAGAAATTTAGTGCTGAGGTAAAGCTAAGATGTGGGAGACTGACAAAATGTACAGGGTCGACTTCATCCTCACGTTGACTCAATGCTCTAAACACTTCAAATATGTCTGCCAACAATAAAACATCTAACTTCAGATATGCCAGCATATAATCACCAAATGTGCTACAATTAAATTCAATCCACGCCTTGTTAGCGTGTTCATATTCACTATCGGAACAGTGCTCACGAGTAAGATCATTATAGAATTCAAATTGTGGTGGTAGACAGTCTTCCGTCAACGTGTTTAAGTTTTTGAAGTATGAATATGGAAACACTCCCTTCTGATATAAAACATTATCACTTAATTGTGGAAATTCTACCCTTAATATCTCTACATGCTCATACGTTTGCAAGCCCTTGGCTAATTCACTCAAGGATGCACTTAGAAATTGATCTGAGTCTAAGAATTTTAGTTTAAAGTATACTGTCTTCCCTTTGTATTCATTTACAGGGACACTGGCGGATAAAGTTATATATTTTTAAGCAGTTGCTGCTACAACATCTAATTTCCAAGACTTCATTCTTCCAATCGCTTTATAGCAAACGATGTGACTATCATAATTTTTAAAATTGTGGAAAAATATGGGAAGCTCCCGTCTGTTAAGTCTTAACCGGAGATTGCATTTCCTACATAATGTTTGCCTATATCGTCCGGTGATATGATCATGATCACGAACGTTTATGACTTCATCGCTGAATTTCGATTTACATTTGTTGCAACATTCTGCATTCTCATGGCGTGCTTTTTCATCCGCTGACAGTGACATTGGCTGCCTAGTTGTTGCACATTGGTTGTCATATAAGTCTTGAGCTACAGTTTCTAAGTGGTGTAAGAAACCAATAATGCAATTTTCTCCCTCAAAGAGGTAATACTTGTTTTCAAATTTTGATTGAAGGGCATTATGCCAGACATGATAAGCTCCAATGGCCGCAGGTTTATGTATTTTATTATCAATGTAGCACTCTATATCTGCATAAATTACTAAAGGAGGACTTAGTTGATATTCCATGCTACTTGTTAGTACTTTTAGATCCGATGGCATTTTTTCTATTTGTGCTTTTCCTCGAATACAAAACTGGAAGTGTCGTTCTAGTGTTGTTTTATATGTGAATGACTGAGTGCATCTTTCGCAGAAGTATTTATGTCTTTTTAAAGTTCTCCTATACAATCTTGACAGCTTTGGAATTCCACAATAGTGTGCTGCTCCATTGTTTAGAATTAGCAAAATATTAACCGTTTGCCTACCAGTAAAGTTACTTTTGTAACGAACACCTTTGAGTCCATTTTCATAAAAGTGAATGTTAATTTTAATATCATTATTTTTCTAAAATTTTGGAATATCTTTGATTGATACTGGTGTGGAAATGCCTTCCATATTTAGCTCAGATGTCCACTTACTATATGATTTTATTTCATTCCTTGAATAAGGTACTTCATTATAATGCAATATTGATAAAACTGCATATAGAAAGCAATCATTTGCATTTGAATTAACATTAATGACAGCTTTAGAGTTTTTTAACTTCTTTGGTAGAGGAAATGATTGTCCACCTGACAGTAATGGACTTGTTATTACATTGAACTCTATATTTTGTACATCATCTATAATCCAATTGCTACCCTTTTTTGTGAAGGCTTCAATATGAATTATTAGACTATTTAGATGATCCTGAAACCAAGCATCATAGTCATAAATATAGTTTGAGGATGATGAGGTAATGTGTGCGAGAAAAGTTTCTTCTTCTTGAGGATTAGAACGGACATAACGAATTTGTGCAATCAGACGACCGCGCAATTGATAGCTCCTTAGTAAGTCAGACACTCAATTCCCTAACATGGAACGCATGCTTTCTAAGAATGATGTTATGTCCACAGTAGGTGTTGTTGGCGTGATATCATACACACGTGCATGGCCATTGAGTGCGCATTCGCTGAGACTAACAGTTCCATAGTTATTATGCATATTCATCTCACTATTTGTGTTATGTACATTCACATGCTGTCGAAATCTACTTATAGAGTTATACGTTTTGCCACACCGAGAGCAGTATTGCATAAAGTTTTGTATGTTAGTTGAAGCGCTGGTTGTTGGCTTAGAAGTAGATCTATTTTGATTAATTGAATTTGACTCAGTTATGCTATCATTCGGTTTATTATTGCATACAAGTTTATGCCTCTTAAGATTATCCATCCTATTCGTCTTATATGGACACTTGCTACATTGATACGCTTTTCCTAACTTACAAAATTTTTCATGACGTTGCAAATTGCCAATGAGAGTGAACACTTTTCCACACTTGGTACAGACAACCATGATTATTGATGAGGATTGAAATTACTAAGCCCTTATATACATCTACCATCTAATGACGTCAGCGTCATCACCAGCCAATACCGTATGTTCCGATCTGTTGTAAAGAGAAAACACATAAAATTTTCAGTAATTAATTTTTCAAAGAAAAAAGTCAAAGCTTAACACATTTCACAATACCATTGTGGTACAACTTCAAGTGGCTGCAGCTTTCACTGCAGCCACCCAAGTCGTCCATCCTCGTTAGACGCACCTTTCTAATGGTATTGTCTCTGCACTCGATGTGCACCATTGTTTCTTTGTCATGTCTCTGAATGTTGGTCACTTGCGAGGCCAACAGGAGGTTTGATTGAGTTATATTTTGTAAGGACTCAACCAAACCTCTGTTGTCCTCTATTAGCTGAGCCTCACGGGCCTCTGACTCCCTCAGACGCTCTTGGCAACGGCGCAGTTTGGAGTAAATGTCCTCCTCCGTCGTTGCATCGAGGTCGACATCATACTCTCGCACTGGAAGAGGGGCCTTGGGAACTTTAGCAGGAGCTGCGGCGGGGATAGGAGGTGTCGCGGAGGAAGGAGCTGCGGCTTGGATCGGAGGTGACGGAGAGGAAGGAGCTGCGGGCGTTGGAGGGGGTGGGATCGGAGGTGCCGGACAAGAAGGAACTGCGAGCGATAGAGGACGCACAGGGGATGGAGGAGCAAGCGTCATCATCGGGGACAGCGGCAGGCGGACGCTCCAGCTGGGGGATGCCCGGATGTGGCTGAAGGACACCTCTTCCTGTGAGGCACACATGACGGACTCCTGTAAACAAAGGAAACAATTGTTTATTAGGATATTTGTCAACAAAGTAATTTTCAAAATATTTTAATAGAAAATTCTACACTGAAGCAGTTAACCAATCTTCATACTTACATTAGAAACAGATTCATCGTGATCATCGGATGACGATGTTGGAGAATCGTCGGATAAGGATGATGTTGCAGAATCCTCGGATGAGGATGATTCGTGTATGGAGTAGGGCCTCTCCTCATTGTCCTCAATGGACGTGGTTGTCGCTGGCGTGCTTAAAAAGCTCCTGTGCTTTTTAAAGGATAGAGATCGCACAGCCTGCAGCGGAATAAATGTGACATTATGTTTATATAAAGAGATAGACATAGACAGGTTTTCAAGGTGTTGTTGTTGTCTGTTATCTGAGCGTAGACCACAGCAATCACACTTACGGGGCTAGAGGCGAGTTTTCTTCCTGGGGAATTCCCTCGAGGCAGCTTCGGACATGTGGGGATTGTTTGAACACTTGGAAACAGCTAAAAAAGAGATTCATATTTGATTTCTCCTTAGAAACTATTAAGCAAATTAATTTGTTACCTTTCGCAAGTTTTCCACCACATTTCCATCTTCAAACCCGACTGTCATCGCTTGAGGTGGTTCAGTCTGAAATGTTTTAACAACATTGATTTAATTATGCATATGAATAATAATCCAAGTAAATAGATTCTCACATCTTTAACGATGAGTTTTTTCTGCACCAACACCTTTGTCTTCTTCGGTGGGGGCATCACCAAATCCAGAAATGTGTAAACGACATATGCTTATATTGACTTAATGAAGTAGCATTTTATCTATCCCCAGTGGATCAGTTATTCGTTGAAGCTAGGATTGACATCACGTATCTCAAAATCGCTGAAAGTCTCGTCGACAAATTCTCGGGACTTTGGGGCTTTCTTGGGAGCGCGAGACTTAGGGGCTTTCTTGGGAGTCTGTTGAGGTTCATCCACCTGGGACAAAACACCTTCCACCGGCCTGTCGTTCGAAAAGAGGCGTTGCAACTTCTTTTTTTCGCTACTAGAAGTCAAATTGATCCCTTTCCGTCCATTCTCAAGAGCACAGGGGGTATGACGAACAATGAAGGCCTTCGCCGAATCGGTGTTAGCCTTCATATCACTCCTTTCATACGTCCTACAGGAAAGGCAGTAGATGTAGGAGCAGTCTTCTCTGAAGGTGCACTTCTTGTGCCCGCTTTTGTTGGCATGTCGAACGGGCAGTTCACATGTCTCACAAAAATGGAAGACGAGACGTTGTCGTGCGATACTCTCATGTCGAACCATTTCTGTAGAGGATAAAAAACTTTTATTATAATTCAATCCCTTATTAAATAAGAAATCATTTATGTACCACCTTCAAAGCTTTATTAAGTACTAGATTAATATTAGACAAATCTTAAGAAGAAATAAATTTATGGATGAAATAGAAACTGAGATTCGAAAGTTTAATTTCATTTCAAAGGGTTTGTTTATAAAAAGACATAAAATTTGGAAACAGCTGATTAATCATTATTTAATTACGAAATAATAGTAGAATGAAAATGAGATTTCGAAAATTTCAACCATTAAAAAATTAGTTTAATTAAACAAGTTTGAACTGTATGGAAGCAGCTGATTTGTATTTCTTTTAACTGAAATAAACATAATAGAACGAAAGTAAACTTTTCGAAAATTTCAACCGTTAATCAATTCGTTTGATTAAACAAATTTGAATTCATACATCAGCTATCAGATGACATTGAATTTTTATTTAAATATCTTTTTATTTAGAAAGAATGTGTAAAAATACGGATGTCAATTGCACTTTTACTCAGACTTATACGGTCATGTCTCTTCTGGATGACTTAATATAGGAATAAAATAAAAAAACATGGTTAATAATATAACATAAAGTGTTCCTATCCTAAAGACCAAAGCTTCTATATTTAAAGCTATTTGGTTATAAAAACTTAATAATGTTCCTACTCCCGAATATCCTATAAAGTAGCAGAATATGACAATGAAACTCACTTCAGAATTGTAATAAGAACCGGAGAACGGAGGAACGAAGAACGACGTCTGCTATGGACACTGAATAATTTCAAAATGAGTGAAAATTCGTTGTGTGCAACTTCTTTATATATGAAATTGACAAAGCAACTACGAACAAAGACCTTATGACATCACATCCTGGAATTGGTACGGTTAAACAAAATTGATAACTCAAACAAGAATTGGAACAGCTGGTTTATTTTTAACCAGGAAGTGCCATCATATGTGTTGAAAGATTTCTACATGTAAACAGTAGAGTGAATTCAAAGTAATATGAACTGATGGACTGATGCATTATTTGATATACATGTTATTATTAATAGTCATATAATGATTCATATTTGAAGATATAAAACGTGTGGTTTGAGTAGAACATTAAAATTTGAATTAAGCGCTGAATTTCGAAAATTCAAATTTCGCGCCAAAATTCGAATAATCAAATTTAAAGACTTTTTCGAAAATTTGAATTTCGCGCCAAAATTCAAATAATCAAATTAAAATACTAGGTTAGGGTTAAGGGTTAGGGTTAGGTTTAGGGTTAGGGAAGCAAGATGAGTATCTATGGCACCCGGAACCCATGGGTAAATAAATTTTCCAGTGCGCGAAGCGCACTCGAAAATTTATTTACCTACCCTATAATCCGAAAAATTTCGAGGGCGCGAAGCGCCCGAGAAATATTGAGGCCCCCCCCCGCCGTGTATGAAGTGTATGAAGGTCAAAGGTCAGGTCTAAGGTCAAGGTCAAGTGTAGAGGATTGTATATTATGGTCATTTTTAGTTGTAAGACTTTAACTTTGAAAATTTGTAAACTTAGTCATTTTTGTAAAAAAACTTGGAATTTTTTCAAGTTGCATACAGATGCATACAACTAGGATTTTTTCATCAAATGGGTACATACAATATATCATTCGAATGCTCTTTTCATGCTGATTCTAATGGTGTATTGTATGACACATGTATGACATATAACTAGAGAGCTACATGTCTTTAAAGAATGGGCTAAAAACTTAGTGAATTTAAAAATCTAACATTTGTCTGCTTGCATTGAGTTGCATACAACTAGGATTTTCCCATCGAATAGGTACATACCTTATATCATTCTAAAGGTCTTTTCATTCTCATTCTTATGGTGTCGTGTATGACACATGTATGATATCATCCTGGACTGCTACAAGCATTTTAAAATTAACAACATAACTGTTTCTTTAAAAGTTATATGTTCCTATTTATTTCAAGTTGAAGTCTTCATATTTGATTTTTTGTTTCAATTCAGTTATTGAACATCATTAATTGTAGATAGTTGTTCCCCTTTCCCATTCAGACCTTAATTGAAGACCGATTTGTGAAATGATAAAACAAGTTTGTTCATATATACAAATGAATATTAAATGAAGAGATTAAGAAAAAAACACACTAAATATCATCAAGGTAAGGAAAGGGTACAAGTTTTTTCAAGTCCACTTGCACATGGATCCTGGTCTTTTTGGGCGCACAGGGACAGCGACGTGGTGTGTCAAGGTCGATGACCGAAAATTCGAGAGCGGTTGTGAGGTTCCGCTCGTTCGGCTCCATTCGCATGAAGACCCGTTTCGTGTGGTACTTTCTCGGGGCGTTCTTGACTTTGACCGTGACCCTTCCATAGAGTGGTGTTAGCATGGACTTCTTATTCATGTGACGCATCGTCTCGATTGATACGTCACTATCTTCATCACTCGAGTAGTCGGGCGATGCAGGGGCTTGGGTGAACACCACCGGCTCGTTTGGTGTTGTCGATCGCTCCATCGGAGATTGGGGAGGTGTATTGGTACGTTCCACTGGCGAAGTGGTACGATCAGCAGTACCGTTCTCAACTGCGGCTTTCTGTTTGCGATCCATTATGACTTGTAGATTTAAAATAATTGTAACTTGTGAGGATTAGAACCTTTGATAAGAATTGGTACAAACCTCGGACTTATATACTTTTTAAACAAAGGAAATCCTAACAGCCAATCAGAGAGGTACCGAACTTCCCTAAAGAATATATATAACTATATAAAGGATGTCATTGTTCCAAACTGTTAAGTACTTATCCTCAACGTTCCATAACAAGAAGCATGTCCTCAAAACCACTATTTTATTTTCAAAATGACAGCCAAATCATTATGGGAGGTCAGTTGGATATGACCATGCATCTCTCTTGCGGCTGCAAAATGGCCCTATGGAAAACCTTGACTGTGTCAGCACTTCAAAGGCGGAGTGGACTACCGGTGAAGTGTCCGGTACACGAGTGTGACCATGACTTTAGTAAAAATCAGACATTTCATGAATGGTGTGATGACTTCCTGAAGATCATGGAGTCGCCTGAGTGACGTGATCTGTACCCGTCATTTATTTTTCACGCTTAAATTAAACTTACATTGTAAATCTCTTGTCTTTTCATTTTAAACATAGTTCTGGAATTGGTTTTCTTATTGGGGAGCAACTAAATCATAGCTGCACAGTAAAGTTTCACATCTAAATAGTGCTACATTTAAAATAATTGTCACAATAGTCGCAATTGAGCAAACCCATTCAAAATCAAACACTGGACGTCTATCGGTACGTACCCAAGTGCTCAGAACCAAACCACACAAGTTCGATCATAGACGTTCCGAAACACAGTGTACTCAACTGAGTGTACCAAACACATGTACCTATCCAGTAAAACAGATCTCATACAAGTTCCTATTCATAACACTGAATTATACATGTACCTATCCATGTACCTATCGATAACTAAATTATACATGTACCTATCCATGTACCTATCCATGTACCTATTGATAACACTAAATTTTACATGTACCTATCCATGTACCTATCCGTCGCAAGTAGGGCACAGTTTTCACTACTACAGCCTCCCACTGTTTGGTGTTATCCTTAGCAGTGATTTGCGTTGGGACTGTCATGTGACCAAAGTCATAAAATCAGCCTCGCGCAAAATGTTTATCATTCGCAACTTACGAAGATCAGAATGTCCGAGGGAGTGTATATTCAACGTCTACGCTTCCTGCATCCGCAGTATTTTGCTGTATGCCTTTCCTGCCTTTTGCAACTTGCCTGAGAGACTGTTTTCCCAGCTCGAAAAAGTTGAGCGGAGGGCGCTTCGGATTGCCGGAATGTCGGTGGACGCCAAGAACGATGCCCTAAACTATGTGACAACCTATTCTTACAGATTGCATCCAACGACACCCATTCCCTCCGCAGCATTTTTCTACCTCGCCCATTAAGATCGAGGTTGAATCTCCCCATTATGCAGCCTAAAGCACGCTGCAAAAGACTCGGTAGATCCTTCATCAAGTACTGCCCGTAGCCCAATTTTCTTAACATCTTTCTCCTTTTTTTCATGTAATGTGCTCATCGATTAATTTGAGACAATAAAAATAATTTTATTCTATTCTGTTCTATTGGTTAATACTTTATCCTTATATACATCCTCTATGAGGCATTAAACTATATTATAATTGGCAATCAAACCCTACAGTGATTTAATGATCACCCTGTGTATACACTTGTATATACTGTATGATTTTATGTCAATCGTGTATCAAGAATGATCAATAAAGGACAAAATCAGATCATGATCATATCAGATATGAATGAATATTAGGGCTTCTTCTGATTTACGAAATTATTAAGTATAGGCTTCTGTTAATTAAGGCACATTTATTGTCCCCCCGCGACTGCGCTCGACTAAACATGACAATAACTTAGATATTTGAAGACCACTAATAACTTTAAATCACACATCAGCGACTTGTGGACTTCGAGCCAAATGGTGGAAGGCCATTGACCCGCTAATGGTAATAGAAAGTGATTTTCTTTTTGACAAGTAAATTTTCGCAGACAATTGCAAATGGAATCCCGTTGTCGATCTCTCGAGATGTTAATTATCACTCCTAGAAACAATATTGAAATCCGCGCTGAAAGTGCGTGAAATGTTTAAATGTGTTCGGTGGTAGAATTCCCTTTTTACACAACGATAATTGGATGCTTTCTTTAAGCTGGGCAAAAATCGTCGAAGCAAAATCTGTAGCCGTTGTCGGGAAATATATTCGATACTCAGAATCTGCGAGAATCAAAAGTTGGCAAGACACCTATGCTGGCTGCTGACACGAGTTGATTTGACATTTAGCTCAACGAAATCAATGGATAAAGCACATATTTATTTCACGATTTAATAGCGATGCGTGGTCTTGTTTTAAGGATATGCATTCAATCAATCAATTCTTTGTTGTTTCACAAGGGCGATGAACACATTACATAGTGAAGAAAAATAAAAAGTTGCATTAAAATATAAAATAGTCTCAACTCATGAGAGTCACGGACAATGCTGGATAAGTGCATCTTACAGTTTTAGATTTTGGCTTTTTCAGGCAGCATGTGTTTCTCGAGATGGGCCTCATTTTCTGATACTTTGTCAAACATCTCACAAATTTTATCCCCGGCTGTAAAGATGAAAATCTCATCTTTCCAAAACTCTCCGCCGATGATCCGGTGTGCTCTGTTTTCAACGCGTAGTAGTTTGAGTTTAACATATTCAGATGCATTGCAGAACGCTGGGTATGCATACAGGAGAATGGGCCGAATCAGGGAACAATAGACCTTAAAAATCAAGTCTTCAGGACATCGACTTCGCTTGAGTTGTAGTAACACATGAAGTTTTTGTGAAGCTTTCTTGACAAGGTGGTCAGCATGAGCGTTCCATTTCATAGAAATTACAACTTATGACAAAAAATATGAAATGCTTAATATTATAATATCATGAAAAATAAAAATTTACTTGTATGCATGACTTCCTAGTTTTATTGATAAATAAAGTCGGCTAGAAGATTATGCGTTCAGAATTTATTCTGCTTCCCGCATTGTGTACCTACATGTAGCCCCTAAATTCAAGAAGAGCCTAGCTGGCCATCAAATTCATTTCAGTTGTGCGGAATGTGTTTTGCGCATCAGAAGGCAGCAACTTACCGAAAATTTCTCACACTTGCTGTGAACTGATGAAACCATGCATTCGATCAGCCAAATCAGATTTCTAGGTTTCATAGAGGATATATATTTACATACATGCATTATCTGCCATATAAAGTCAGGAAGTACAGATTTGTAGACCGTGGAGATCACTTTCACACTACAAAACCCCAATGTTAAGCCCTTAGTGGAGGGTATGCTTAAGACCCTCGCATAGTTAAGGTGTGATAAACTTATCATACTTCGTTGAAATTTTGATTATAGTAATAATCATTCACATAAATTGATTTTCTGTGACGATGATTACGTGGTGGAGAAAATTATTCGATTTTGACGTTGAAATTTCCCTATAGGCTATATAAAGCAGAATATCCTGTTTGGCTACCTATGATTCAAATTATAATAAAGAATGTATATTAATAAATTAATTCCGTGTTCAATTCAGCAATTCAAGTATCAGTATTGGGTCTTTATTTATTTGGTGCTTTCATGTCAAGTTTATCACTGTGTGCAGTTGTTTCGAACTGTGGGCGTATAGGAGACTGCTACGTATCAGTTGGAGTGACAGGAGCACGAACGAAAGTGTCCTCAGAGATCGGAGCACATGGTGAATTGATGGGACTGTTAAAGCGCAAGAAACTCTCCTATTTCGGGCACGCTTGCAGAGGAGCTGGTCTTGATAAGGACGTGATCTGTGGAAAGAGGCGACGCGGACGAACAAGGAGACAATACTTTGACGACATCACGGAATGGATGGACTCCACCAAGAACGGAGCGGTACAAGCCAAAAGTGAGCGGAGAGGATGGAGGAGCGCTGTTTTCGATGCTGCGAGTGGGAGAACTCCAACGATCGATCACTGTTATGGAGATTGGTGAGGTGCAGCTGAACATAAAAATGATTAAATTCACTGACTGTATTCTTTGATAGAGTCATTCGATCAAAATCCTTTCGTGCCTATGTTGCCTTTTTTGATTCTAAATTGTGACGATAATTCGAAGGACTTCGTGGGTGATTCACCACTGCATTTTAATGCTAGATTTTATTTTTCTTGGATGATATTTTTCTTCAGATATTTATGGATTCTAACATGTTCTTGTGATTTCTACTTCTTTCAACAAAGGATGTTACTATTGTTATCTACTTTGAAAAATACCGTATCTAAAAAAACGTCCAGATTTTGCCACTTTTTTCAAACATGCTGTATGGTATCCGATGTTCGATATGGCTATATACACGTATTTCAGTGTGGATAGGGCTATTAAGGAATGGAACCAACGCCGAGCGCATTCCTTCGGGTCAATTTTTACTTCGCTCCTTCAAACTTTTGCAAGCGCCTTATTACTGTTGTACCGTAATCTGGAATTCTTCTGATCACACCATTAAATTTCTCAACGAAGTGTTTTTGCCTGAAATCTCCCAGCTTCTCCTTGTTTGATTCAAGAGGTTCAATAGCATCATGGAGGGATATTCCTTGTGATTCATGCTTGTCACTGAAGCACTTTGGACTCAAGCAGTTTGCAGATGAACTATTATCATTATTGATATTTTTAGTGTCTGTAAATTTGTCTATTTTCTAAATATCCATCTAAATATTTGTTGTAGAGCTAACGAAAATTGCCTCTTTTGTCTGACGTTGTTTCAATCGGAATTTGCCATTTTTAACATTTTGCGATGTAAACAATTACCTGACATTTGTGAAAGAAATGAATGGTATACTGAAGAGCTGTATTGCCTCATTCCTTCGATATTTGTTTGACAGTTCGCACTGTTCATTTTGATAAGTTTAACTACTTCGGTGCGACAATCGAGGCGATGAACTAGGTGAACAATTACGCGAACCTTTGCTTCACACGCCTGAAAGGATACGAGCCTCAAAGTTCGCAAACTTTTGTATCTATATTTCCATCGCAGATAATGTTTTGTAGATTCATTGCCGTGTGCTTTACTTAAGAACGGATCTTTTAATTACCGAGTAACCAGTCTCCCAGCCATCAACAATGATCTATCATGATAACAACAAAAAATAAAGTAAATTACTGGGAAGCACCACAGCAATGCACAGATTGTAGCTGTAGTGTGAAATACCGGTGTTTTACGCAGGGCTACAGGCATGGTAAGTAACGGTCTTTTTCTCGAGAAAGAAGACAAACTAAAAATCAATGTGTTTTGAGGTTTATTTGTGTCTTTTCGATTTTTCTTTAAAGAATTGTCATCTATAATTATCTCGCCAAATTTGATTGATATATATTCAATATATCATATATCATCATATATTTAGTATCATTTATTATACAACATAAAATTTTGAAACAAACTCAGAACTCATGAGCTTCCTCATAAATCATACTTGAAAAGAAAAGCTTATTCAAAACACCTGCACTTTGATTTAATTTAATTCATTTGCCCAGAATTTCAACATCATCTGAAGCTAGCTCATGTGTGGATGGTATGTACTATTATGTACATCGTGAGTATTAGCTAGTTCTATACCTACATGCTCATTACTTTAATTTTTTATTTTAGTCGTTTATGTTCCCCTTTTCGATTCATGTTCGAACTGGAAATTGTACCGAACACTTTTGGGTATGAGTAGTTTATAGTGTGACATCCGGCGCGACGCTTCGCTTTGCTTCGCTTCGCTTGCGCCGGATGTCACACTTTTGCGGGTTTTTTCAAAAAAATCAAAATTTTAAAAAATTTCAAAAATTTAGGTAGACTTCAAATTTCACGTGGCTGAAGGCCGAAGGGCGAAAATTTAAGCGTTTTTAAAAATACCCAATTTTTCAAATTTTTCAAAATCTCAAAATTTGAGAATTACAATCGGGCGAAGCCCTAGAACCTTCGGTTCGATTTTCACCCTCGCTTAAATCATGACCGTTCCAGGACACCGAAAAAATCATAAAAGTTGAGAATCTCAAATTTGTGATTATGACATTTTTCATTGCTTAAATCATGACCGTTCCAGGTCATGTAAAACCGGACACCGAAAATCATAAAAGTTGAGAATTTCAAATTCATGAATTTTATCCAATTTTCAGGTTTTTAAAATATATCATGTGACTTGCGAACCGAAGGTTCAGGGCTTCGCCCGTTAAAAATATTTCTTTAAAAATGGAAGAAACAAAAGTGGATGAAACAAAAGTGGAAGAAACCGCAAGAATATATCCTTCGTTATCATATGAACGTAGTTCTACTTTAATGGACATTGAAAAGATTAACATTGAAAAAATGAACAAAGAAAAACACAAAGATAGAGTTAGGTATATGAAAGATAAGGAATCTCAATTATTATTAAGATTAGAGCATTATAAAAAGTTAAGAAAGAGATGGTCTAATGCTTTAACAATTGTCATTTCATCTGGCGTTCTTACAATTCCAGTAGTTGCTACTGCTTTAACTCGATACAAAATGAAAACACATTTCCATCTTTGAAATATTTTATTCACATCACAGACAAGTACTATGTACAAGTAGCATGGTTTACAATGAATAAAATATATGTTACTAAAATGTATTATGCCATGATACAATTGTTTCTGTATGAGTAAAATAAGCTAAGGCTCATAGAACTATAAAACCAATGAGGACAAGTAGCATGGTTTACAATGAATAAAATATATGTTACTAAAATGTATTATGCCATGATACAATTGTTTCTGTATGAGTAAAATAAGCTAAGGCTCATAGAACTATAAAACCAATGAGGACAAGTAGCATGGTTTACAATGAATAAAATATATGTTACTAAAATGTATTATGCCATGATACAATTGTTTCTGTATGAGTAAAATAAGCTAAGGCTCATAGAACTATAAAACCAATGAGGACAAGTAGCATGGTTTACAATGAATAAAATATATGTTACTAAAATGTATTATGCCATGATACAATTGTTTCTGTATGAATAAAATAAGCTAAGGCTCATAGAACTATAAAACCAATGAGGACAAGTAGCATGGTTTACAACGAATAAAATATGTTGACTAGAAAATGTATTATGCCATGATACAATTGTTTCTGTATGAGTAAAATAAGGTAAGGCTCATAGTACTATTATCTATTGGGAGTAGCTTACCGTTTCAATTGATTGAGTTTAAAATTTGATCAAGGGTTGGGCGCTGTCTTCCATGGCGAAGATACGAGTCAATAATAGCGAAGTTCCTTTTGAAAAATGATATAGATTCCGTCGAGGTCTTAATAAACGGAAATCGTAAATATGGTTTATAAAATTTTCTTAAAAAGATGCTATAGCCTCTCGAATAACCTAATTGTTTGCAAACATGGCCACTTCCCCGGATTACAGTCAAAGCTCTTCCTTTTAACAACGATAACTTCACAGTATTGTTCACCGAAATGTCTTCTTCTCTTCTTAAATGTGCTAAATAATTAGTTAGCTCTGATGCCAAGATGTCTCTTTGAATTTCTTCTTCAAAATTATAGTTTGAACTGTTATTGATGGCGTTATCTTGCAATGTGTCTTCAAATCGATTTATCACTAAAAATTCTCTGAATGTTTTTGATGCGTGGATGTCTTCTTCCTCCCTTGGTTTAAGATATTTCTCCTGAAATTCTGTTAGCATCTCAATACACTTTTCCCGTTGATCTTCGTTCACAATAGTGTCTGAAATTTTTCTTTTCAAATCGGCAAAGGCGATGCTTGAACGTGCCATTTTCGTTAAAACGTAGTGAATTAATTATGATAAAAATGAAATTGTTGAAAGTCGCTGATGAAATTGACCAAAATAGATAAAGGACACAGATGATTCGTAAGCAGTTACAGTCTCGTAGAACGCTCGCAGAATGAATGAATGCACGCAGTAATACGTGGAATAATGGCAGCAGCTGTTCAAGTGAAAAGTCATGAGTTATGCGGGTCACAAAGAATTCTCTCATACTGAATAGCTTAAACTGGTAGCAGCTGTTCATGTTGAGAAATTTGGTAACAGATGTTGCTAATGTCTTAATACAGATAAAACAATCAATATTCTCTTAACAAGAGTTCATAAGAATAAAATGGAACAATGTAACGTTTTAATTTAGATTAAATTAAATCATTTCAAAATCGAATAAGTAGTAAGGAAAGACATCATTAGAGAACAGTTTTAAATCAATACCCCCTCCCTTCTGTCTAAGTAGTAAGGAAAGACATCATTAGAGAACAGTTTTAAATCAATACCCCCTCCCTTCTGACTAAGTAGCAAAGAAAGTCATCATTGTGGAACAGTTTTAAATCAATACCCCCTCCCTTCTGACTAAGTAGTAAAGAAAGACATCATTAGAGACCAGTTTTAAATCAATACCCCCCCCAGTAGTAAGGAAAGTCATCATTATAAAAATGTTTTAAATCAATACCCCCTTCTGACTAAGTAGTAAGGAAAGACATCATTAGAGAACAGTTTTAAATCAATACCCCCCCCCTCCTTCTGACTTCTAGGGGTCCCTTAAGAAATTTTTTTATTATAAAATGAGCAACATAAATGAGTTTTTGAAATTATATGGAACACAAACTACGACAAATTTCGACCTAAAGAAAATCGCAAATGAATTAGGAATAAAGAATTTTCATGTTCTAATGAGAAACGAATTACAATTCCTAAAAAATAGACCAACAGGAACCTTCAGTTCCCGGAACAAAGTTCCATCAATAACTGTAAATTTCATAACGAATCTTCACACTTCAGACCAAAACGGCGTACATTGGTCAGCAGGTATCTTTAGTAAAAACGGAGATAATTATTATTTTGACTCATACGGGCTTCCACCTACGAATGAAGTAAGAGAAATACTTGGCAATGGAATTTATAATACATTTCAAATTCAAAAACCGGGAACAACTTATTGTGGACAATTATGTCTTTATGTTTTATTTAAATTACAGGAAGGAGTACCATTTCTAGATATTATGTTAGAGTTAAACAATCTATAACTCAAGCGAAGCTAGCTAAAGCGCCACCTAGAGGTTAAAGCTCTGTTTTCTGTAATTCATTTTGATAAAAACGGCCTCTGATATCTTCATCATCTAAATCTTTGATTTCGTAAGTAATCGGATAACTTTGATTTATTTTACAAATTTCAAATATCTCTTTCGTCCAGTATCCGACGAAGCCCTTTTCAAATTTGTTCTTATATTTAAATATTCTAACTCTATCTCCAATTTTAAATTTCGGCTTAAGTTTCTGCAAATTCGGATTACTCTCATTCAAATTATTATTCTCGAATATTTTTTTTCTTATCAAATCAGGGTCGACAGAAGCATTCTTTGGAGTTTCTTCAATACCAGAATGAACTTTATTATTGTACTCTTCTACAACTCCTGGTAATATCTTCAACCATTTCTGATTTCTTTGCTCAGTAAATTTCTTGAATAATTTATTTTTTAACGTCCGATTGAATCTTTCTATCACTACGGCCTTCCCAGCGTTTTCAGTTGAATAAACAATTTCAAATAGTGGCTGAACGTTTCGGTTATAAAATTCCGACCCTTTATCAACAAACAATTTTTTTGGCTTTCTCTTACTTTCTTTAAAGATTTCTTCAAACGCATATTTAACTGAAAGACCACTTTTATTTTTTAAAGGCTTTACCCAAGCGTATCGTGTATATAAATCTATAACGGTCAATGCGTATTTGTAGTCCCTTTCATTCGGCATATGAATAAGATCAGCACTCCAAATATCATCTTTATTAAATACTTTTACTTTCAATAAATATTTAGGCTTTCTATATTCTTTATGAATTTCGGACGCGTAGGTTCGAGCGTTGCTCTCAGAGTTATTAGTTCGAGCGTTGCTCTCAGAGTTATTAGTTCGAGCGTCGCTCTCAGAGTTATTAGTTTCATTTAAACCCTGACCGAATAATATTTTAGCTTGTAAAGCTTTCTTAACAAACATTCTTTCAATTTTTTCTCTAAATGTAGGATTTTGAATACTATCTAATTCTTGAATCATCTTCTTATCAGCTGCATGTCGAGAACTTAGATCATGATTTCGATAAGCTAAATCATGCCTGTAAGCTGCGGCATCTACTCTATTTATCGGTTCTTCACCTGGTTTCGGATTATTATTCTCATCTAGTCTTATATCTAATCGAGTTCCTGGACCAGTATATGAATGACCAGGAAGATGTTTTTCTTTCGAATATTTACTCCAAATAAATCCAGGAAAGTTTTCTAATGTTTTTTGTATATCACCACCGAAGTGGTATGGAACTTTGTTCTTGTCACCTCCAATATGCTGACAATTTGAGTTTTTATTTTTGCTTAATAGATAATTCAATAAATCTAAATTAGAAATTTTTAATTTAGTTAAATTTTCGGAATTTGTAGAATTCATTTTAAAAGATAAAAAAAATTAAAAAGATAAAATAAATGTTTTACCTTATGGACCAAAGGTCCTGAGGTTATTACCGAATCATACTAGGACTTAGATATATTCCAGAACCATCCTTAGTTTCTTTAATTTCAATTAAATCATCAACATTGTGGAGAATATTTTTAAGAACTCGTTTTCCTTCATCAACTAATTTTAATTTACTAATAAAATTATCTACTATTCCGTCACCCCTAGCAACTTTCTCTAACTCTCTGTTATGACGTTTTTGTTCTTCTAATGCTGCCTTCTCTGATTTATTTTTATTTACTGCTTGGACAATACCAGCTGTCCCACCTGCAACACTTCCTGCTGCAGCTATGCCTCCTATTATTAGTGGAATTAATGGGAGAATCCCGCCATTCTTTTCTTCTTGTAATTGAATATTCTCTATCATTGGTTTACTTATGTAATACTTTTTTTTATTAATCGGAATAGTTTTAGGGGTATTTTTGTCAACAATATTACGTAATTTTAATTCAACAGTTTTATTATTAATATTACTTTTCGCTTGCGACATTTTTAATAAAAAAAATTTTAAGTTATCAAAAATTTAAATCTATTCTAGTTATGAAAAAATTTCAAGTTACCAAAAAATTTTGATCTATTCTAGTTACCAAAAATTTTAAGTTACCAAAATTTTTAATCTATTCTAGTTATGAAAAATTTTTAAGTTAAGAATTTTTAATCTATTCTAGTTATGAAAAAATTTTAATTAACTTATCGGAGCGAAGCTCCTCTGGCTTTAGCCTATCCTAGTCATCTTTCCATTAAGAATTTCAATAGAATATTTTACATCTTCTAGCAATAAACCATAAGCCATCAATGAAGTTGTGGAATCTTTCTTTTCAATATTAATTGTTACATCACAACCATTTTTAATAATATCTTCAGATTGTGCACTTAAATCGAAACAGAAAATTGGATATAAATGTCTCCAATCTCCAGGAGTTAATTGTGGTTCAACTCCAAATTCTGTACAAAGATTTCGATAACAATCATATCCTTCCATAAATTGATTATTGGTATCATCGAATCTTAATGGATCAATTGGATATCGGGTTTGATTTAATGAAACTTGTAAACTTCGAATTGTATTAATATGAAAAATATTATTGTTCTTATCAAAACTTGGAGAATTATTTCTTTGAAATGTTAGTAATAAATATCTTGGAGTATTCGCAGTTCTAGTAAAATGCCAGTTAAATCTTTGTTCGGAAAAAGTTACTGAACTAGCAGTACGCTTTAGAAAATTTACTGGAATTGGTTTGTTAGTATTTAATCTTTTTGCAATAGCTGTTTCAACCTCTAAACTAGGAGTAATATGCTTAATCCACCATTCAAGTCTATCAATTTTTAAATATGCTTTTTTCCCAGTCTTACCAAAAAAGATTAATTCATTATTTGCTGTACGATGAATTATTAATTTAAATTTTAATTGATATGATATTTTATCATAATCTAAATATCCGAATAATGGAGACAATGACCAATTAACTGTCTGTTTACTTTTCTTGTTAAATTCACGTCTTTCTTTATATGCTTCATTATTTGTTTTATTTAAATGTTTTGCAATATTTTCTACATCTTTCGCAATTCCTGCTGCATCTGTTCCAGCGTGAGTTAAATCATCAACAATTATACCATCATTAGTATCAGGAAACCAACCTTCGATTTCATACTTTTTATTATTTTCACCAATTGTTACAAATCTAAGCATTGTATCAATTACACCTGGAGAATCACTTATTGTTTCTATATTTTGAGTTGCAACATCTAAACGCATTTGTGTAAATAATCTTGGAAAGAAATTATTCTCTAGTGTAATATTATCGGTATCTGGTAATGGTGTTGTAAAATTAGCATCACTATATAAAGAATATTCACAGTGTAAAAATGAATCAGGTAAATATAAATAACTCTGCTGATTATCAACTTCAAAGATTAAATCTCCTCCAGTATTTACTCTACTGGAAGATCCGGGATTCATAGCAATTCTTATATAGTCATTCTTTTTTTGATTATAACTGACGAACGGAGGATCGTCTAATCTAAATTTATTTTCGATAAGCGAAGACATTTTTATAAAAAATAATTTGACTTTTTGTTTTTCTCACAGACAGAAAAAAAATTTACTAAAAAAATTACTAAAAAATTTTACTAAAATATAATTTTAGAATTTTGCTAGACCAGCTCCGCTACAGCTTTGCTGGTTAGACCGAAGGTTGCTGCTCACGCCATTACCTCTTATTTCTTCAATTGTTTTTTCATTATTTTTATTTTCATTATGTTTACTATCACCATCCACAGCTATGTTAGCAATTTTGTTCTTTGTTTCATCTGAAAGTTTTTTTAATTTTTTTAGTTCTTCAGAATCATTCCTAAGTTTACGAATAGCTTCTAGTTGTTTTAATTCGTTTTGAGACTTGACAGCATTTGATATTGCACTAGCTGTACTACCTATAGCAGCTGCTCCTTTTGCAGCAGATGTAATCAAATCTTTATTATTTTTAATTAAGTTAACGATACTACCAATACCAGAAAAGATGCCATCTCCTTCTTTTTGGACGGCACCTGCGGTGCCTAGGAACTTTTGTGTTCCGACAGTTTCTACACTATCATAATGGTACACAGGTTTCTGAGATGGTTCATGAGCAATTTTATTATTTGATGCAAAATGTTTAAGATTGTGTTTATAAATTATAGGCATTTTTTAGGATTAAATTTGACTTTTGGTAAAAAATATTTACGTTCGGCTAAAGCCTCGAGGAGCTTCGCTCCGATTGGTTAGTAACCTGAGGACCTTTGGTCCGTTTAAGATTTACGTTTGTGAATGGACAACAACTTCGAGATAACTTTATTAATTGCCTGTTGCACTTTATCTATTGCGTCAAGCAGCGTGTGATGTACTTTAATTTCTTTTCTATTAACTTGCATTTTCACCTGATTCATCTTCAACGCCGTTTTAAGTGCATTTAACTTAATTTTAAGAACATCTAATTGTCTTTTAACAGAATCTAGCTGTTCTTTATTTTCTTTAGAGTTTTCTTGTAAATTTTTCTTTAATTCATTTTCTAAATTGATTTTCAGATTTTTCATTTTATCAACTTTTTCATTAAGTGAGTTTACTTCATTTATTATTCTATTCATCTTTTTCATTTGTTGAGTAATTTTAGAACTCAATTCATCAACACGTTTTTGGAATGTAGTTTGTAACTGCTTTAAATTTTTTTTAATTCTTTCAGGAAGTTTTTCTATTTCATCTTCTAATTGTTCTTTTAACATTTTTATCTGATGTTTATTTTTAATGACTGCAGATTTTAAATTTATAGAAAGTAATATTAAAATTTTTGATTGTTCTGAAATCTTTTTAAAAAGTTTTGCTATATCTGCTTCTAGCTCTCTATCCTTTTTATCAAGTTTTAATAATTTTTCGTTTAATGATTTGTCATTAAGTTTTAGCAACTTTAATTCATTCATCAGTGGAACCAAAACATCGTTTATATATTTTTCCTTTAAATCATTGATTTGTGTATCAACATATTGTTTATTTGTTAACTCTGTATTTTGTTGCGGAAGAATAGAAAGATGCAATGGTCCAGATAAAACGTCTCCAGTTTTCATGATATAATTTTCTATTTCTATTTCTAATTCACGATTATTCGGGATATATGCACCTCCACCAACATTTGGTAACATCATTTTTTAACAATAAAAAAATAAAATTTTTTCTAATAACAATAAAAAAATAAGATTTTTTCTAATAAAAAAAAAATTTTTTTCTAATAAAAATAAAAAAATAAAATTTTTTCTAATGAAAATAAAAAAATGGAAAATCCAAATTTAAAAAAATTATATTCGCTCGCATCATCCTGTTCTTCTTATTCGACGAGATCAACGGGATTTGAAAATAAATGTTTTGATAATAATAATAATAATAATCCATGTATAGATGTTAATATTTTATTTCAATTACAAGCCGAAATATTTAGAGAACAGACTAAAGGTTTACCTTCTATAGAAACTAATTATTGTTTATTTCCGGGGGATCCATTTATTAAATTTATGGAGATTGTAAGTAAATATAATGATGTAGCTTATGTTGAATTAAATAAAGAAAATATGGTTATAATAGGTCATAATAATGTTTATGGATTTATTAGAGCAGTGTTACCAATTAGTAATACTGATTGGATAGAAACTAAAATTATTAATTATATCAATATTAAAGAATTAGTTAAAAAATTAAAATCTTTTTCGAAAGAAAAAATTAGATTATTTGTTGACGATCAAAATCAATATAACATTCACATAGAGAGTAAAAAACATAATGAAGAATTATTATGTCAAGTTTATTATAGAGACACAATTTATAAACAAGAAACATTAGAAATGCCCCAAAGATATGATGATGATACGTATATAGGATTATATTCCAACTTAAATATTAATTTATTAAAATCTTATATAAATGGTTTAGCTCAACAAGAGAAAATTTATATGTGGTCTACACCTTATACTATTAACAATGACCATAATCATATTCATAATAAACGAACTGAAGGTTCTAGGGCTTTGCCCGATCTTAGAGAATCTTATGATAATAATGATGATTCTGTAACATCTGAAAAAGGTGTAAATGGTAAAAAAGATTATAAAAATATTAGTAATTATAAAAATTTATCTAAATTTCATTTTCTTACAATTGAAAATAATAATGATGGCATAGTTGAAGATACTGTTAGACAACTATGTGTCGGGTCTACAAAATTTAAATTAGGATTTACATCTAATCAATTTAAAATTTTATCATCTTTAATAAAAACTAAAAGTGATTCAGATTATGGTGGTGTTATTAAATTTTCCAAAAGAGATCAAAGACCAATATTTTTCTCTATTATATTATTATCAGATAAAAAATGTAATTTAGAATTAGATATTCCAATAAGAGAATGGTATCCTATCATGGAAGGGCATCCTATACCAAAAAGTGTAATTTATGATGATGAAGAAACAATTTATGATGATGATGAAGAATCAATTTATGATGATGATGAAGAATCAATCGTTAGTGAAAAAAAATTTAAATTATCTTTTGATAAAACATTATATGATGAAACTTAATATGATAAAACTTAATAGAAAATACCAAAATATTCGATAAATATATTTTCATATGTAATAAAATTTTTAGATGTAATAAATTTTTAGATGTAATAAGTTTTTAGATGTTATAAGTTTTTAGATGTAATAAATTTTTAGATGTAATAAGTTTTTAGATGTAATAAAAAAATTATTATTCCCACGTGTCATCATCATCACTTAAATTACTCTCACAGATGATTGTTTGAAATATTTCAGCTTGAATATCTTCTCCGTTATAAGGTAACATAATTTCATTTTCATCAGGTGCTTGACGTTTAAGAATATTTATTTGACCAGAAAATTTTTTTTCTTCAGTATTATTATTTTTATCAGGAATACTAATTCCAGTTTCTAAAGATCTTTTCCATGGTTTATTAACTGTAGTCGATAATGTTTTCCCCGAATATAATTTTAGAAAATCTTCTACTTTTACTTTATTTTGTGAATAACCTTTGAATGTTTTCTTTTCACTAAGTCTCCCTTGCTCATCTACAGTAATACAGTATTTTACTTTAGGTGCAATAAACATTGCAAAAATAATTCCACCATTTCCATAATCATTTTTCCCTTGACACAATTCTCCTCCAACATATCCAGCAGCGTCTAATTTATTAAAGAGCTCATTGGAAATATATATTGAATCAGTATCTGTATAATGAATGTATTTTTCTTTGAAACCATTAATTTCTAAAATAAAGTTATTCATGATTCTTCTAGAGTGAGAAAGAATGAAAGAACCTAAGTGTGATGGCATGAATGACGTCTTCCCATCTTTTACAATATTAGTTTTGAGAAATTCATCATCTTCCATTTCTACTTTCGCTAAATATTGTTCATCATTTAATTTTTCATAATCTTTTACTTCTTGAGTGAAATTTTTTCTCAATGTATTCTCATTCCATAAATGATATTTAGTGGTTATATCTTTTTGCACAGTTTTGCCATATAGCGAATTCATCAATAATTTAATTAACTCATCACCTACAGTATTTCCTTCTGTTTTATATCTTTTTCTCAAATTAAAAAGTTTTTCAATATAATTTCGAAATGGTGAAACTTGATAATTTTTTTCATAAATTATACCATCAGTAATATGTAAGATTTTTCCCCCACATCTAACAATTTCTTGTATGTCAACAGAAGTTAATACATCATAACATATACCATTTCTAAACCTGATTACTTTTACATGAGAATTATTATTTTGATTTTTAACTTTATCTTTTATAGGAACTGGTTGGAAAAACATATCATTCGGATATTGAAACACAACAGAGAATATTCCAGTTTTAGGTCTAAATGTTTGATTATTAAATTTATATACTATTTCCCGCTCTTCTTCTTGACGAAATTTTCTAGCTGATTCAGCTTTAGGGTATTCTGAATTTTCATCATACATAGCTGATGGATATAAAGATGTTGCATCAAAAGCCATTAGAAATTCATTTTTTTGTTCAAGTAGTTGATTTGAAATTTTCTTACAAATTTCAGTTTTATCTCCTAAATCTCGATACTGTTTCATTAAATCTATTAAATTATTTCCAGGGGACAAAGCCCCACCAGCGTAGCGACCAAGGGACAAAGTCCCCCCAGCGCAGCGACCAGGTAAATACTGTTTTAATATTGGTAACAAGATGCTACAAAATGGCGATATGTATTTTCTTATATTTGCTGAAACTCTTCCACCTTTAACAGATTTTCTAATATAATTTCTAGCCCATAAATCTATATGTGAATGAATATTTATATTGTCATTTTGTACGCTTTTCATCCAACCGTTAAATGTTAAAGCAGAGGATGTCAAATTAGTAGTTATATCTTCACCAACTAAATCCTGCATAACATTATTATATTTGTAGATACAAAAAGCTAAAGAAAGAATATCGTTCACTAAATATGGTCTCCATTCATTTTCTTTTTCTTTATAATTTTCATGTGTTATGTCTCCAATTTCATAATTTAATTTACACACATTCGTAGGAATTTTAAAATTCTCACACCACTTAGAAAGACTTGTTTTTACATGTTGATAACTACATTTCATTATAATAGTTTGAAGTGCTAATTTACCTGAAAGTGAATCTTTTTTCATATTGTTTTTAAATCTAAGAGATTTTTGAATATATCTACTAACACATTCAGTTGTATAAGGATTTTGTAATGAAGCAGTCAATATTCCTCTTGAAGTTTTAAGAGGCGGTTTAGATAATTTAAAATTAGCTTTTATCGGAAAATAGGAATCAAAACCTGATGAATTGTGAGCTATTAAAGTTACTCTCGAATAATTAAATTTTCCAAGAGTTTTAAAAAATTGATGGATCGGACATACGTCCTCTGGGTTTCCCCCGATCGAACATTCATCATCCTCAGTTCTCGTAAATATTTTCACACAATTTTGAAGTTTATTAAATTCTAATTCAGTTAAATTATTATACTCATTAATCTGTTTTTTAAGTTTTTTAATTTCATCTTCATCTTTTGATCGTTTAATTTTAATCATATCACTTAACAAACGTGTTTCTAATTCTTTCAATCTTTGTTTCGGTAAGCAACATATAAATTTATTAAAATTAATAGCTCCTACAGCGTAAGGAATAGGATGAGCTGTTGAACAGTTAGGATCAGGAAAAGTTTCGAGATCCCAAATATATGTTGAAGCATAGTCAATTTTTTTCTTTGTTATGATTTTATATGGACGCGTTGTTAGATTTTCATCAGTAACTGTTTTATATTTGGGTTTGAAATTATTTTCAATTTCTCTAATAGCTTTTAATTTATGAGATTTATTAATTAAACAATAGTGACCAATTGTTGAACCTGCGTGAAAATAATTGTAATAAACATAATTATGAAACGTTTCAATTCCTCTAGGATTTAAATGACGATTGGCAGGACTATAATATTGAACACATTCTCCAAAATATTTATTGAATTGAGAAAATTTGCAGTTTGACATTACTCCTGTTCTAGATGTGGCTTTCTCTTTATATAAAAAATTATTAAACATTTCTTTCATCATTTCTCCTTGTTCTTCATTAAAACCTCGTAACACATTATAACATTTAATAAAACAAAAATCTTCAGAAGGAATATAACAATATTCACCGAAATATTCTTTGATTCTATATTTCATATTAATCCCTGCCCCTCTATGCGATCTTTGTACTAACTTCATTCCAAAATCTTCATATTTAATATTACCTGTAAAAATCCATTCATTAGCATCGGATTTCTCATCCAGATTCGAAAACCATGTTTCAAATGATTTTTTATTATAGAAGGTTACGTAAAAATTTTGAATTATATTTTCCTGATCTTTAACAACTTTTCCAAGTAAATTAATAATTTTACCATTTGCTAAAAGTTTCCGCATATCATTTACTACATTAATAAAAGATACATTTTCATATTTAATTTCATTTGGATTAAATAAATTACATAAATCATCACCAAGTTCATCCTTAATTCTATCATCAAAAAAGATATCACTAATAGGAGTTTCTAATATTTCTTTTGTTCCACGTTTCTGTTTTTTAGTATTACGTCTAATACTACGCCTAGTACGTTTCTGTTTTTTAATACGTTTACTACGTTTACTATGTTTAATTTGCGCATCAAACTCAGCAGTTTGTTTCTTGATTAATTCATCAATCCTAGACGTTTGTCCGAGAGACATTTCACGATTCATATTTTTTAAAAGAAAAAATGAATTTTTACATAGAACCTCGGTTCCGTTTTTACATATACACAGGAATATGTAATTGATGTAATGTTTCTAATTCATGTGTTGTTAAATGTTCTTTCTTAACCAACCACCATAAATTATTATACGCCAAAAATACTCGGAAACTTCTTAAACAAAGTGGAAAGTCTTTTGTTTTAACACACGGTTTAATACCATGTTTTGTTTTATAATCTGTAACGAGCGCAACGTATTTATGATGATAATAAAATCTAACTTCTTTCTTCGAATTTACAGGATTTGTAGGATGACGATAATCTTTTAAAACTGGTACATGCTCTATCTTATAATCATTCAACATATTTTTTTTTATTTTTATTAACAAAAAAATTTATAAGAAAAAATTATTCGGTCACTCCGTTCGGTCACTCCGTTCGGTCACTCCGTTCGATCACTCCTCGAAAATATTTTCTATAACTCTATCATGAATTTTTTTATCAATATTAATTGTAATGAAGCCATAATCTTTTGACCAAGCATTATTACACGATTGTTTAAATTCATCTTTATTTCTTACACATAAATCTCTTAACAAATCACTTAAGTTTCTTGCATTTATTTCAAATAGTATAAATATATTTGCATTCTTTCTAATAACACTTCCGTCTAATGAATACATACTTTGTGTTAAATAAAATACACTACAGTTATTATGTCTACCTCTTGTGAAATAATTTCTCTGAACTGACTGATTTCTATCATTAACACAATCATCAAAAATTACACAATGTTTCATTGTTTTATCTAGTTTACTAGGATCTTGCATATTACCACTATCATCTATTAATTGTATCTTTATATGGTTATTTTTATTAGATTCTACTAACTGATTATTTTTTGCTGCTTCTTCACACCACGAACTTATTTCTTCTTCATCTTCAGATTTTTCATATTCTTTGAATAATGAAGCAATTGCTGTTTTTTTAAGATTATTTTCAAATCCATATTTTAAAAATTGATAGACGGGTTGTTCTGCCGTTGTTGTATAAATTATAAGATTGTTATAATCCAAAAAATTTGGAGTCGTTAAAATTTCAAATAATAGATACGTTTTTCCGCAACCTGATCTTCCACAAATAACTGACAAAACTTTATTAGATAAATTTGGATGATGATTAAATTTAAGTTTTTTTTTATTTAATGGTAGCACTTCACTCATTTTTTAATAAAAAAATTTTATTTTTATTTTTTTATTTTTTGTTTCTAAAGAAGAAGAAGAAAATTAAACTTCTCTAGCTTCGCGTAGGAGTTTATACCTCTCGAACGGGAGTTTATACCTCTCGAACGGGAGTTTATACCTCCCGAACGGGAGTTTATACCTCCCGAACCAAAAGATCTATCATAATCTCTTCACCTCCAAAATTTATTTCTTGTCCTTTCTCATCAGTGATTCTAATGCCAATGTTGTTAATAGTTTTTCTTGTAATAGGAAAATATATTAATGTTTGTGGAATTACATTTAATCTATAACCAATGGGTACAGTAAAAGCTGGAAAACTGAATATTAAATTTGATAATTTACCATTTATATATCCTCCTTCAATAATGTCACAATGTACAACAATTGAATTTATTTCAGTTATTTTTGGAATCTTCTCACCTAAATGATAACCTTGACTATAGGTTTGTTTATTAAATCCTAATAGCTTTGACAATGATCTATCATGATTAAAATCAACTTGATGATTTTCGTCTAAAGTAAGAGAAAATTTATTAACTGCCGGTTCAACTGCAAAATGTAATTGTTTCTTATCTTTAAATGATATACCTAAATGTCTCTTAATTTCATTTGATATTGTTTCAACTTCGTAAGAACCAGGAAGAAAAGTTAGTATTTTCCATGTTTTACCTTTATCAGTAGAATATCTAAATTGATCATTCGCATCTTTGATAACGTTTTGTATAGTGTTAAATGTAGAGAAACTAGTCAATGCAATTTGATAATTTTTATTTTGTTCCAAATGTAGAATGGGTTCTAAATTACAAGTGTGTGATGAAGTAGTTGTTATAATTTTTAACGTCGTACTAAATTTTGATGAACCCAAAATCTCTGTTAGATTTTCTAAATGATTATTAATTTTGTCTAAATCTGCTGAACACATTTTTTAGTTAAATTTTTGAATAAATATTATAGATAAAAATCGTAGATAAAAATCATAGATAAAAATCATAGATAAAAATCATAAATAAAAAGCATAGATAAAAATCATAGATAAAAATTAGAAACAACATATTTCAGCTACACTTTTATAATCCTCTTCATTTAGTATCTTCTTTTCTAACAGTCTTTTCAATATAGCATGAATTTCATTGAAACTAGAATTATGTCCTTCTTTTATTGCAGATATTAAAATATTTAATCTATTTAGTAATTCTCGTGGATCATCTGGTAAAAATACAGTTGTTTCAGTTTTCTGTTTTTCAGATAAACCTTTCCCTACTTTAACTCCCGTTGATAATAAATTTTCTAATTGTTTATAACGTCTAAGAGATTTTACTGCACCAACTCTGTCTAACATAGCTTTATATTTTATGAGATCTTCTACAGCATAATTATTTAAATCTGCTCCTCTTAAAAGATTAACAAAATTTCTATCTAAATTAAAAGGAGATTTATCTGGTGAAAAAATTAAACCTCGAAAAGGTTGTGGAAATATTTCTTTTTGTCCGAGATAAAATCTAGGTATTGTTTTTCCATCTATAAATGAAATAGAATGTTCAAATTGCATAGATTTTGGTAATTTCTTATTAATGTTTGATTCTAGTAATCCATAGTCATCTAATATAGTTTTGTGCTCTGGATCTGTTATATCAATTTGTTTATCATTATTTGTAAGTTCTTTTTCAAGAGTTTTAAATGGTTTCATAGTTTTTTCAAAATCAGTTTTTACTTGTTCGCTTTGCTGCATTTTTTCAAACATATCAGATTGAATACCAGCTTTTATCATTCTATGTTGAAGATGATTTTCTTTCATAATATTTCTTTGTTTTATTAACTCTTCTAATTGTTTTATTCTTTTAAAATTATCAGCTCTAATTTTATCCATTTTTAAAATATAATATTTGAATTTTGTGGTAACATTGGAATACAACAAAAACATTTTACTGAACAAATTATTTTTTTATTGCTTTGTTGTTTGACATCCTTTCGTTTAAAGTTTTCTCTTTTTAAGTTTTGTTTAATAAAGTTTTGTTCAATAAAGTTTTGCTTAAATTTTCGCTTAAAGTTTTTAGCTCTTCTAAAAAAAATTTGTCATTTTCTTCATTAGAAATTTTAGCATCACTAGAAATTTTGCCATCCTTTTTATTTTTATCATCAACTTTTTCTGTCTGTGATTGAAATAATATTTGATTTACTTCATTAGCTATTTGATCAAATTTTTCAATCTCATCTAACGTAATAACATTATCATCACATACTCTTTGAAAGTAGTAATGTAGTTTATCATAGACTTCTTTAATATGTAAATGCTTAGTTTTTAATGATTTTCGTTTCTTAGTTATTAAAGATTTATCTAACATTGTAACAAGTGAAGTTGCAAAAACACCCGTACCTGTTAAAGCTGTAGCAACTACTGGAATTACTAAAACACCTGAAGATATAACAATTGTCAAAGCACCTAAACTTATTGTTAAGAATATGCCAATTCCTTGTGTTACATTCTTAACTTTAGTCCATCTCTTTCTTAACTTTTTATAATGCTCTAATCTTAATAATAATTGAGATTCCTTATCTTTCATATACCTAACTCTATCTTTGTGTTTTTCTTTGTTCATTTTTTCAATGTTAATCTTTTCAATGTCCATTAAAGTAGAACTACGTTCATATGATAACGAAGGATATATTCTTGCGGTTTCTTCCACTTTTGTTTCATCCACTTTTGTTTCTTCCATTTTTAAAGAAATATTTTTAACGGGCGAAGCCCTGAACCTTCGGTTCGCAAGTCACATGATATATTTTAAAAACCTGAAAATTGGATAAAATTCATGAATTTGAAATTCTCAACTTTTATGATTTTCGGTGTCCGGTTTTACATGACCTGGAACGGTCATGATTTAAGCAATGAAAAATGTCATAATCACAAATTTGAGATTCTCAACTTTTATGATTTTTTCGGTGTCCTGGAACGGTCATGATTTAAGCGAGGGTGAAAATCGAACCGAAGGTTCTAGGGCTTCGCCCGATTGTAATTCTCAAATTTTGAGATTTTGAAAAATTTGAAAAATTGGGT
Organism: Prostheceraeus crozeri; assembly: GCA_907163375.1. Lineage (NCBI taxonomy): Eukaryota > Metazoa > Platyhelminthes > Polycladida > Euryleptidae > Prostheceraeus > Prostheceraeus crozeri. The sequence goes on along the minus strand of CAJQUW010005569.1, from coordinate 470,936 downwards.
ATTTTTAAAAACGCTTAAATTTTCGCCCTTCGGCCTTCAGCCACGTGAAATTTGAAGTCTACCTAAATTTTTGAAATTTTTTAAAATTTTGATTTTTTTGAAAAAACCCGCAAAAGTGTGACATCCGGCGCAAGCGAAGCGAAGCAAAGCGAAGCGAAGCGTCGCGCCGGATGTCACACTATAAACTACTGGTATGCCTAAATTAAAATTTGAAAGTTACAGGAGAGACACGAGACAAATGATTTGACTCGTCTCTCGTCAGTAATGTCTTGCGCTGCGGATAGTAATAATGACAGCATAATTAGCGTCACGAAGCCATTTCTATCAGGCGTGCAAATTTGATATAGAGGTTGTCAAATATGATATTTGCTCCCCCCTGCTTCCGCAAGGTGCTGAGAATCATTTCCGAGTTGGGTCTGTTTGGATTTTTTCAAATCGAAAAAACATGGACATCCAAAAAATGACTTTTTTCTATTGCGTGTTTTGTTCATTTGCTTTTTAGTCCTGCTTAAAGCTGAAGATGGTTTACTGGAGTGTGACGCACGTGTGTACCAAGCAGTATGAAATCCATAGTATGAAATGGTAGATTTCAACTTCCTGGAATGGCATATAAAGATACTCTGATTTCTAAAAACAAACTCAAAATTGCGTCGTTTCTCATCAGAGATAATCAAAACCTGCTTGCAATTTAACTGCTCTTTCCAATCAATTATTTGAAATTGGAATTTCTGAGCAATGCATTAATTGACATTAATTAACTGAAATTCAATTAATTTTTGATAACCCCTGCTTCTCATGCGCTTCCTATAAGTTTCAATATTTGAAAATGTTGAGAAAAATTAATGAAAATATTAAGATGTCGAGGCTTATAGCCTCTGAGACTTTACTAAGTTTGCACTTAGATCTTTGCTAAGATTTAGACTGATCTAATGATTTAAACAGTGGCCTCTGCTTTTCCGAGGGGAAATTAAGTAGTAACGTTTCTGAAATACCTTTTCCAGTCAGCAATTTAGATTTAGGGGGAATATCATAACATCGGTTCTGCGTGCAATGCATTGTGGTGTTTAATCCAAACAAACAAACTGCAATGCGGTGTTTTTTGGAGGACAGACTGTTCGAGACGGCACAATTTTCACCGTCATATATTCTAAAATCAGTCAAGCTGTAGAATACAAGTTACACTGCTGAATATGCATGCGACTACCTAAATGATATTATTTAGGTCTTTCGTAACTAAACGGAAATCCTGCTTTAAATGGATAATGCGGTTGCAAATGATTTCCTGGTGTTGCAACAGCGGGCCTTGACTGCCGAGGGGACCAAAGCATAGTTGAAGCTTTGACGATGGTTTGCTTATCATTGTTTGATCAACATCGTGTGCGGTTGACATGGTGGATTACAATACCTGTAACTGAAGTAGGCGGTCCAGTCACTCACTATACACAAAGCTCGTGCTTGTCATAACATGGAATGAAATATTCATTCACCGACTGAAGATCAAATCCCTCTACTCAAAGGAATGAATGAGAGTCACATGGAAGCATAGTAGACATTTTGGCTACTTAATATGCATGAACTTACATCCTTGTGTAGCGAAATAAACATCAACTATTGATCGTTCTTCTTGAAAGGCTGATTACAATTGGGTCTTCTTATGATCGACAGAGCTAGCAACAGCCCGCTATGAGTAGCCATGGATAGGTCAAGTTCATTGATTTTGTTCGTCATGCAACCAACACACATACACTGCACACACAGCCAAGATTTCGTACACTTGCTCAACAAATTAGTAGATTTGGCAAAGATAATAATAATCAAGTGAAGTACAGTAATGGCTTGATACATAGCGTCTATAGAATTAATATGAAATAATCGATCTTTTCTAGACTGACATGCGACAAAATTCATCATGACAGGCCTATAGATTTGCAAGTGGTTCTACATGTTCTTCTAGATTCTGATTTGATCTGTCAAGAAATCCCATTCAGGCTAGTCATTATGCATATTATTTTGCATATCCTTAACTCATGGAAGGTTACTAGCCACATTCTTGGAAACTTTCCCACATTGCACCAGTCCCTACAGTGCCAAAGCCATGTAATGTCAATCTGAGACTTACTTCTCTTCTGCCTGCTCAAGCTAAGATTCTGCAGTTAATTTTGGGGTCGGAAACTATAGAAAGAATCCGGGGAAAGTCAACAGGGGAGCAAACCCCGTGCGTCGGCCACTACTGCTTCGATTGCACTAGCACCTAGCTTCCATGATTAGATTCTAAAGTTTGCGTAACAATCTCATACAAAATCCGAGTGTTATAAGCAGTGATGCGGAGTCGGAGTCCTATCAAATGAAATTGTTCACAAGATACTTTGTGTCATTTAGAATAGTGATTTAAATGGAATCGTCATTTTGAATATTTCTCTTAAAGTCTTGTTCAGAGACTTAAGTGTTTGAGAGAACTGAAACAATTTCTGAAAAAAAGAAAAATTGATTGCTATGTACTTCTTCTCTCGGTTTCAGAGTTTCTGCCATCCCAGCCAATCTCTCTGAAGACCTTGAGAAATTACAGAGACAGACACATAGAATTATTTGTGGTGCCTATACAAGCTGTATGTCATCTATAGGCAGACTAGTGTAATTACTAATGAAATGTAATTGATTACAATTACTAATTACATTTTTATCAATATAATTGATTACAATTACTAATTACTCCGTTTTCTACAATTAGAATTCAATTACTTTGCAATTACTTAAGTTGATTGCCAGTTTTGCACTACACGTTTCTCACCATTCATTTTTTTCGAAGATTGATTACGATGCCCCGTGGAAAACAGACAGCGCTTGAGGCGTTGACATTTAATAACGCCTTTTCTTCTTTCCCCAAGTGTTTTCACATTAGGTTCAAGCTGAATACAGGCCTACTAGACTGATATATCGAGGCTTTTGGATTCTAGAAGACTTTATTAAATTTTCACTTACACTTCTGTATCATTAAAATTGATTCAAAGATTTAAGCCGCGGTTCTAGAGGAATTCATGTGCCCTTCTTTTTCCGAAGGGGAAATTGTGTTAGTTTTCTGATTTACATGTAAATGTTCTGATCAGCAATCTGGATTCGGGGAGAGGGAAGAACATTATAACGCCGGTAGATCATTTTGACTTTGACTATGCTTTTCGTCTAAAATTTTATTTGAAGAAAATACCAGTAGTTACACATCGGGTACATGTTCAAGTATAGCAGCGCATTGTCGACGAGGTAATTTGAACAGCGTAATGTATGGCATTTAACACTTACCGACTGCAAAGTAATTGCAATTACTTTTCAATTATATGAGTTAGAATGAAATAGATTATAATTACTAATTACAGTAGTTGTAATCGCAATTACAGTTACAATACAGGTCTTCATGTAAGTGCGATTGCATGGAAAGCCTTGTAGTGAGAAGACTGAAAGTCTCGAGAAAACTTTTTGATTAGAGTCCGTGGAATCTACATCTCCCAGCATTGCACTCAGTTACCGTTTTGTGCAAGGACACGTCGTTTGAGTTCATTTCTTGTAAACATGTCAGCAATAAATCTCACAAATATTCCTTATTTTGATTTTTAGTGTGTCATAAGCGCATGTTACACGAGCACGTGCAGCAATGTTAAGAGTTATGGATTGACAACTTTGATGTACAAAGCGTATCCAAACGCGATTTCATATCAACTTTTCGTGATCATCTTCCGTGATTTTCTGCTATCTGTGATTGTCAGCATCTTTGAAAACATGGATCTTTATTGTTTTTTCTTAATCACAGGATTGTATGTGTAATAAGCAGATTAAAGATGCTATACAAGAAGGAAGACATCTAAAATGAAAGTGGGCTGGGCACGTGGTAAGAAGAAACGATGGTTGATGGATAACCCGTCTCACCAATTGGATACCACGAGTTTTAAAGAGATCAAGAGGAAGACAAAGGAAAAGATGGAGACAAATCTCCAAAGAAGATGGACTCACAAGGCCAAGACAGAATGGTGTGGATCCGAATTCCAAGGGAGGCTATTTTCCAACCTTGATGATCTTGGCTACAGTGCGACAGGAAGTATAAGCAAATTATTGGCAGACTTGTTGGTATAGACTTATTCATTTATGAATAATCAGCTATGAATTTCAGAGTTCACAAAATTGTAGGCATGTCACCAGCTATCTTCAATTCTATTGACTTTTGATGAGAAATTTTGGCTGTAAAGCACCTCTGTGGCTAAATAAAGGCGCCAATAGGTCTATTGCCTTTTTTACTCGGGTCACTAACAGAGCTGCAGACCCTGTAAGCATCTACTTTGTCATTAATGTCCATAGCTGGCTTATGCTTTATGTATAACTGTCTCTACCATGGTGTAATCCCCACTATATTATGACATTGGTATAATCAGCCTATTGGAACAGATGAGTCGTTCACGAATAAGTCAATTATAAGTCTAGTGTGTACTACTCGTAGAAGATAAATAGCAGCATATCAAAAAACCATTACAATGCTACAGTGAAATTTATGTTCCATACAGTGAAAGCTCTATTACTCCGAGCATGTCTCTCTGTTGGTCAGATTCTTTCAAATTGAGCAGCAATCTAAGAAGTTAGTTTATCATGATGATGATGTATGAACCAAAGTATACACCACAATACATAACTATATAGACTGTTTGTGTGAGGAGATTGTACAGGTGACGACGACGACGCAAGTGAGACGAATGTGCAATAAGTACATGTATATGTTTTTAAATATATAGTGAGAACGAAATAAGCACATTACATATCAAGTGTGTTTTTAATGATTTGCGTTAACGTCAAAGTACAGATCCTTACGAAACACCAAAATGTTGAAAGAAAACATCTGAATGGTGTTGGCCATGGCGGTGTATTGGAGGCTTGACTGTAAGTGTAAAAATATATTATAATACTTCTCTCTAAAAGGTAATGTGAACACCTTTCGCAGAAAATTCGTCATCTCGTGAGAAAGTTTGTGTTGAAAATCATAGACGTTGAGTCAGTGCGCTTAGGTTCGTCATCTTTTTGCCTTTTTGTGATGATTCATCGCTATTTGTGAACAATGAAGAATACTGGATTGAGCAGTTCATCTTTCAAATAGAGAAATGCCTCCAAATAAAGAGTCTGATTGTCAGTTAAGTTTTCTCTTTACTAAGTCAGGATCCCCATTCTTATCTTCCGCAACATGAACAGCCTGTATCGAGCAGAGGTATCGAGTAGGTGTCTCTTTTTATAGAAGGACATTCAATTTCGCTGTTTCGCTGGGTGAGCCAGCCAACCAGATAAGATAAAGGTATTTCGACATCAACACGATCAACACGTGCATCCATAAATAATTGACGATAATGAGCTTCTACTTGACCACTTAATGCACTGAACATTAATATCAGCTGCTCCAGATCTTAATATCTGTGTTGACGCCATGTCAGGCGCAAGCTCATTGAAACATACACGTAACTTAAGGAGCACTCACCAACAATATGATGATTTCAGTCAACTAACGCATCTGTGAGATAAGCTGGCATTGCAATGGTAGTTGCAGACTATGCAGACTATTAATATTATATTGAAGGATCGAAATCGCAAAAAAGCAGCACATGCTCAATCAATGTAATGATAAAGTCAACTTTAATGATTCATTTCAAAATCAAGATGCTCCAAGATGCAATCAAATAATTGAAGTCAATTAATTAGCTAGCTAGAAAGGTGACCAACTGTCTTTTGTCTGAAGGCTTCTCAATTATCTTTATCCATGTCTTGGCCCCTATTGGTCTCCAATCGCATGCTTACAGTAGATTTTTAAAAATAATCCGTATATGCCTCTGAGCTTCTATATCCAGACGTAGTATATTTGTTTTTTTAATACTTTTCTATTTCAACGCAATTAGTAAAGACAGACCTAGAAATCACCATTGGACAAAGTGTATTAGATAGTAAGTATAAATTGTAAGCCTTTCAGCGCACAAAATTCTAGAATACTATAATCGATTCCGCAGGTCCTATTTTATACATATACATTAACGTGCATTTCATACATGTTATGTAGTAAGGGATGAGGCCGCACAGTTTAGTGTCTTATAATTTTGTGCGTTAAAAGACTTACATTTTGATTATTGCTTTGCATATCCTTCCATAATATTCTTATTTTAGTTTAATTTTATACTTGATGTTTCCAAAATATCGTTCAATTTAAACAAACGTCTTGCAATTCAATATTTTTATTTTTTCAATGGTCCTGCTAAAACTAGACTATTGGAAAGTACTCCTTCGGTGCTATAAGGCTTGTATTAATTGTATGCTAACTATCAATAAAACGCTAGGGCTTTAGAAATATGATTCTTTAAGTCACGTCATAATCATAATCACCTGTTATACCATAAATATCGAATAAAAGCCTAATTCTTCGATTATCATTAGAGGTGACCAGTATTTTGCTATATTTCAGTAAACGTTACTTCATTCATTCACCTAGTCAAATGCGTTTTGAAAATGTTGAGAATGGTACCATGACAACGCTGTTGACAAGCGCTTCTCTGGAATTCTCTGCATTATTAGCTTCTAAAAACCTTGGTTGTCCACAGCTCTTAGATACAGCTCTAAATTCTCATTGTAAGATAAGCCTATACTATACTCACAGCATGCTGTTCATGAATTGCTTCACAAAACAGCTGCGATTTTCATATCGATGGGGTTGCACTCGATACAAAAGTCAGTTTCATCAATATTTTTAGCTCTGAAGTGACTTCTTTGTACAAATGAATATTTTTATATCATAATTATCAATCCACTATGAATTCAGAACGAATGTGGTGCACAATTTCATTGTTGTGGATAAAAATTTAAAAGTTAGAAATTCGAAAGCACAAAGATCATTGCGAACGAGAACAAACAAATGAAATGTAAAATGAACTGTCTCATTTCTTTATAATTCCGTCAGAACAACATTTATTTATTGTTGAAAATGAAAATAGCCTGCTGTTTATGTTAGCCTTAATGCCCAAATTTTGCCTGACTAGGCAGCTTCAGGAGTAAAAGGGAATGAATCAACATTTGAGATTGTGTCTTGAAAATGAAAACTTGGACCTTCTAATCTTGAAAAGGTGTCCTCTCTTTTAATGAAAACTTGTACATTAAATGAGTAGCTTCGTTCTCCTTCTATCAGAATATCTTTTACAGGACTACAAGTGTGCGACTTGTCCTATGCATGCAATGCGGATAGTGTCCATCAAGGTTGGAACCGGCTGCCGGATGGCTGGACCGAGCCGGTTTTAGTAACCCTGGTCGGCAGGCCGGCTGCTCATTACGCCGCCTGCCCGGTTAATTTAATTAAATCCATGTCGACTGTTCACGACATTCAGTGGCAACTTATACATGTAGTTCAAATCCTTTTTCATCTATGATGTAGTTTCCAGAATCATATATTCTAGCCTGTATGAATTTGAGAAGCATTGTGTATTCCTCAGCCCATCTATTGTAGAATTATTCCAGATCTTGAATAATTTCACTATATGGGATAATTTATATAATACATGGAGCTTAAAGCTGCAATGAACAATGGATTTCAATGCAACCTGATGGCCCACTATACCCGAACATTTGGCATTGGATCGTGGATAATTGTTTGATAGTTAACGGCACGCAATAAATTTTGATTGACGTTGTACAGTGACACTCCCGCTCGGTCTTGAGATACTCACTGAAATGAAAAATTGATGACAAGTTTGGCGAGCACATTATTTTAGACTCCTATACGTGAGCTCGCGGTCAATCTTTAATCATCAATGTAAACTCAAAAGATCTAAATTCAAACTGTATTGCCAGTATGTAACGCCAGCCACCGTCCCATCCCCGAGCGGCCGGTTTTGAATGCAACGGCTGCCGACCGGTGGACTTCTCTGAAAGCCGGCCACCGGCCCTGTTCCGGCCGCCAAAAACCCGTCCCAGGTTCCAACCCTGCTGTCCATAATAGTTACAGCCAAAATCATCATTCGAATGAAACCATACTAATATTCGTACACAGTGAGAAAGTACTCATTAATTGGACTAAACTTGACGAAATTTCAAATGGAAAATTTGTTTGCCTATAATTTCCATGTTATTTCTGTGGAAATGGAATGAAAATGGAATTCATCGAGAAGGCCATCACTGACATATAATGTTCAATTTTATGTTCTGATCTATTGACATTGTATTTCTCAAAACATCAATAGTTCTGAATATCTGTGCAATTATAGACACCGTGTGGTGCGCTGATGTTTTCGACCACGGATGTGGACTGTCATTTTTCAAAGTTCGCATCTACTGTCGCCTGTCCCGTTTTCAACATGTTTGACACCTTAAACAGACAGTAGTTGACTGGAAGTATTTCTTGGAGCTTAATACTCGATTCTCTTCACCTGCCGAATAGGACGATAAGTGGGACACGTCTGTCAAAATGATTTTGTGTTGCTGAAATCGTGTGATGCCTGGAAAACATCATTACTAGGCAGCATGATGTATGAAAAACGACTGCAGCTCTCAAGCTACGGAAATCGATTTGGTAAGAAGGAGATTTGCAGGATATATTGATAAAATTTTAGAATTCAGTTAAAATAGATTAAGGAACTGAAGTTTACATAAATCAATTTGTCTAATAGCACTCGGAACGCCAATAAAACCTGAACATGTTTTGGTGATTTGATGAATTCTTAGCCAGTAGAACAAAATTTAATGTAATCCAGTTCTGAGTAAGTATTGTAGAGGACAGATTTAGAGGAGGATTGCTGACAGGGTTGTTTTCGTGGGAAGTCAGCATGACACAGGTGCAAACGAACCGGGGTTGGAGCTTGATGGGGACCTTCCCAGAAGAGCAGCCATGTCCCTTGTCGACTTAATGGAGTGTCCCTGTTTACCTGCATCCATTGTAGCACATTAAGGCCTCCACGGGTGGCGCAGAGCTGCTGTTAGCTTGTCGCTGGGTGGATTGTTGCTACTCTGGGTCCCACTCCGCACCTTCGGGTGTATCTTTCACCCAAGAGTCATTGTGAGTTACAAGATGTCCAATATGAATACATCTAATGTCTAGGGACTAGTCAATCATTGCACATGTACGTCATAGCTAACTTATGATATCAAATCAGCAGAAATCATCGAAGGCTGATTAATGTCAATAAATTTATGTCATAGAATTTCAATTACAATTAATTGATTGAAAACAGCAATTGAATTGCAATCCATTTTTGATAATCCCTGAATGATAGGTCCCCGTATCCTGAGTCTGAAATTCAATACATTGACTTCCAATATTACAATAAAAAATAGATTGTAGGACTGTTTTGGAAGTGTCAAAATTGCAATAACCGCTTTGATGCAAAATAAGTGCTCAATAAATTGTGAAGGCAAAAATTTATTTGGTTGCATAAATTAAAGTTGTTCGACTACTGTATCCTCCATCATCAAGTAATAATTATGCTGCAAATCCCAATGACTGTCAATGATTATGCAATTTGAGATACATATGATAAAGATTGAGATCATGAAGATACATTCTAATCGCGCCTGACTTTTTCAGCAACCTGAATTGTTCCATTTTGCAATTCTCAGAATAGATTACAGGCCTTCTCTCTGTATTCATCTATATTGCTGAACATATTATTTTGATTCTTGCGGAGCATTGACTTTGCCGGTCAAGATATTCCCAAATTTCAAAGAACCGGCTCCAGTATCCAGAGGTGTGGGGGCAGGACCGGCTGAGCACCCGGAACGGGCCGCACCGATATTTCTTATGTCTGAAATTAAAAATATTTTCCTCATTTGATTATTTAAATTCTCTGAATTTATTCATTTGTAGGGTAATCAACGTGATTCTTTAGCAATAAGATGAAATAAAGACTGGCAAAAAATGCTTTCTCGACCCTTTTTCTCGATGCTTTTATTTGAGTTAAGGCATCTATTGAATGGATTAGGTAATAAATGATTAAGTCTGGTCAAGCAGCACACTGTTGCCTTCGACTCTACATGCTGCAAATATGTTTTTTAATTGAAATGTGTCAACTATGTCACGTGGAGATGATACTAAACAACAATTGATGGACGACAAGCAAGTGAGCTTACTCTGGAAATTTGGTCATAAGAGTCGACTTAATATTTAATTCAACTTTTGACTTGATGACCTAACTTTTTCAAATAGGCTACATGTCTTCAGTGCTTTTGTTTCCGTTTTTATAAACCTAAATACAACTTTGCGAGAATAGGCGGCTATCGGTACATCAAATAAGTTCCAATTTATCTGTGATAGACAGATGTACATGTACAATATTTAAAAAATTCACTATGAATCAAAAGTTTAAAATTCACTTACTGCTAAACAGTTATCAATTTGCTTTCAGATGGTACATAGACCCTACAGCATGCAATCCATAATTAGCTTTTTAGAGTGATTCATAAGGCGATTCCACTCAGCTAGCGTAATTGATATTTTCATTAAGGATGGCTATTTACAGCTTCTCAGTAAGCGCTCACACAATGAAACGTCTATTGTATTTCTATGTCTTGAACTTGGCTTCGAAGCTTAATTATAAGACTATTTGGCACCAGAGATAGAATCGGCACTAATTATCGAGGAACCGGTTCCAACACTTCCCATTTTTTGATACAACCGGTTCCGAAAAGATGCCGGAATAAACTTTGCTTCACGGGATATGCGATTTGCAATTAGTAAGTTAATGAAATTTCGCCGGGCATTCATTGAATATCACTTTTTTAAACACACTACAAATCGCCTAAGTTAGTGCACCTGCAATAATTAATAAATGCTGCTTTTTGTAATCACAATGTAAATAGAATAATTAATATTGAGTTGCATCCTCAGTTGAAAAATGGAAACAGACTTGAAAGCTGCTATTCCTCCCAATTAATATTAGATGTAAACTAGGTCTGCTGATGATTCCTGATATTGGATGAAGTGGCAGCTATTCAGGTCTGCTCTCATTTTTCAACTGAGGATGCAACTTAATATTAAACTATTCTGTTCACGGGATATCATCAGTATAGAAGCATATCACTCTTGATTTATTCTTAACAACTTTCTATCCTGCAAAAGATTGCACATGCTGCATCAATAGCACGCATTCTATCCTAAGCCAAGTAGGCCCACATATTTTGACCTTCGACGGATGAGTCTCTGCTTCGGCTCCACTTCTGTCGGATGTCATATGAAATCAACAACTTCGAAGAGTTTTAATTGCAGTTGAAGTGGTAGGCAAGTTATAAAAAGTAGTAATAGAAAATCATCACGTTGTTTGCATCTGAGACATACGACTTGAATATCGTGGTGTTGATCTTCATGTCAAAAATCAAAGTCCCGCACCTCTCGGTGCATAAGAGGCTCTCATTCCTGTTTCCAAAGCCAGACAGCTGCCAAATGCTGCGAATGTTGCAGCAGATGTATTCATATGGAGGACTCATCGCATCAAGACAGAACTATCGTGATCAGAAAGAACTTCTGATACCGCTGTTGATGACATTGCGATAATGAATAATACACAGCAAGGCATATTTTTGCCCATATATGTAGGCCCCGTAACTGGACCAGACTTAAGAGGACTAATAACGTTCACTACATGAAGAAATTATCATGTGTAGTAAAAATGGTTTACGACGTCATCAGCAAAAGACCCGAACAAGATTAAGACTTTCTGCTTATACCTCTCTTATAGCGTTCAGACCCACTCGAGCCGGCCAATGCGCTGGAACACGCAGATTCTTGCTAATGATCATTATCTTGAAATAAAATTTAGAAAAGTAATGACAACTTTTTGAAAGAATTCATTATTTAACTACATGTACGAGTTAAAATAGAGGAAGCCAAATTATAACAGGAAACTAATATGAAAGAAATAATGTTACCACTTCATTAAAGCTCAAATAAAAGAAATGTGGTAATGAACACCTAAATATGAGTTACAAGTATGAGTTAAGCAACTCTCTGGGAGAAAAAAATACCAAATTTGCATAAAAGATGGTAGTACGTTGAGTTTCTCCACGTTCAAACGGAGCTACTCAATTTTGCTATTACCGTTATTGATCAGCAAATCAAAAGTTTTCAAGTTGCGAGAAGATGCGAGAGCACCTTAAAATTTGACTACCAAAAACTTAAACGCCAGCATTGGTAGTCAATTTGGTAATAGTGTTTAGCATTACTGACTTTTTCTCTATCCATCAGGATAAGGTGTTGAATAGTCAAGCACTTGCTATTTGTCAAACATTACTAACTGTCGGACCGTTATTGCCAGTCTGAGTCAGCTTCTGAACATGTCGGACACTCAGACAGTTACATTGAAATATGTGCGCTCGAGGTAATCCAACAGATCAGCAATGTATGTTCATTGCACATATATATATTTGAATATCTGCCTCACGCTTATGTAGACCCTATTAGTCGCGGGGATTTTGTCATGGATCCTCAGGTGCTACGGTCAAAACTGACTATCCCTCAGTGAAAATAATAAATCCCTTATTAAGGAAACAATAGTTTTGACTTATCACTGAATGAGTGAAATTGGTCAACAAGATCTTCAGCGTCCTTCTCTTCTTTTGTCGCTGTTTATTTAGTGTTTAGTCCCGAATCATCACAGGGACGTTTTAATTTCTAGAAAAGTTTATTTTGATAATGAATTTGACATTCTCAACACTCTGGCTCTTACATAACGCTTTTAGTTGGTCTGTGGGCGATATGTTGTCTTGAAAGTTAGTTTTGACAAGAAAGGTGAATTTTTAAAGGTCAATTTGTCAAACCCTAGACAAATGACATTGTAGGCCTACTTCCGGTTCCAGGGCGGCATCCAGGTATCTTTGACCTTTGTATATAATCAGTTCACGCATTTATTCCATTATTTCCATGTAGGACTGCCCGTGAATTTACATGTCAATTGCCTGTTTACAATTAAGTTATTTCCTTACACAAATTACCAATATGTTGATATATAATGTAATATACTGAATATATAAATATTGAAGAAAATTGATAATTAAATGTTTCACATTTATTGTGTTAAATTTCACGAGTTACAGTTGAAATATGAACAAAGCACCAATAACTTCTATGAAGTATGGAACATTGATCATCAGCGAATGGTGGGACACCGTAATCCTTCTATATAGACTTCCATTGAGGCTACCAGAAAGGTGGAATCATTAGTACAAGTGCATCGCGAAGGATAGAATTAATGAACCTCCAACCAAGGGAATGAAGAAAGTTGTTCAACACTTGGGCGACTTCAACAGAAAACATGAGCAAAGGGAGAAAACATTTGTGTAAATTCTGAAAAGATATTGTAGGCCATTCCATCCGATTTGGCTAGAATTTCTGATCTAGAATTCCAAGATGCATGTACATCCGTTGGGGAGTTTATCATGAATTTCACGATTTCTCAATTTCTTTGTATCCCACACAGATGTCTACAAGGCACAGAAATAATGTGTGTGTGGGGATATTGTCAGAAGATGGATCGCAGTCTTCCTGAAATATCGTGATAATTTATAATCCTTATTTATTCAATTATCCTTACTTATTCAAATTACTGCAAAGCAATTAAGTTCCTTTAATGCACATCAATTCATTTTCAATGTATTTCTATCTGCTTAGAAGCTATAGTCGTTTCTGTCGTTTCTTTTCTTACTCAGTGTTGTTCAAAGACACCTACATTTATCATGATGAACATATTGATTATTAGACAGCAATAGTTTTCATTCTATTTTCTTGCTGTTGAAAAAACTTGGTTGAAATATCTCACCCTTGTGTCTCAACATGAGACTCACTCTCGGATAATCTCCTTCTTTAGCATGTAATCTGCCACTACACGCTCTTTTCTCATCTAAAGATCAACTTTGAAAGGCCACCGACCATCTAGAAAATCCGTTTCAATCTCTGAGTTTTAATAATGGCCGTAAGTCATTTTATGATGTAATGACCACTTGAGTCTTCATATCACTTTGAAGAAAGCGAGACTACACACAGATGATTATTGTCGGATTGCGTGAATCTGTTGACACAAAAACTGTTGCATTCTGTATGTACGGGCAAGTTAAGTTAATAAGAATTACAGAGAACCTTGCAGATTTTCTGATACTTCATGGCTTGGAAATAATTGCTTTGAATCAATTGTCAATTGATTGACATTGTAGACAATGGACAAGGTTTCTATTGTAAGCGGCGCTAGAGAATGTTTATCTCTCCGCACATGAGCAAATGTAAATATTCAGTTTCGGAGAGCTTCAAATGTTAACTTATTCCATACAAAATTGCGCAACAAATTGGTGCTGTTGCGCTCAACATAACGCTGTGACAGAGTCCGAAAGAATTACGAAATAAAGGAAAATGTGAGTTCTGAATGCTTCCAGAAGTTGTTTAATGAATTTGTCCAATTTTCATCGTTCAGGAAACTCTTCTGCGTGATTAGTACAATCCTTGCCGTTCTTCTCCTTAAAACAAATCGATTATAGTGAAGACAGTTCAAAATTCAAAGATACACAAGCATGATGCAAACTTTCTTCTGAAGGACGTCATCGTTGGATATTTTGTTTTAATAGGAAATGATTACAACTGCCTTCTTTGAAGACTTGCAGTGTTTAATAAAAATGATCGATAATCTGCCGGCAAGGTTGACTATGGGCCCGTGTCCCTGGATAATTGGCCTGCTCGGTTCAAGTCAAGTATCCAGGATCGATGGGCTGCTTGGTGCTAATATTCGGGCTTATAGGCCCGACCGATGAAGATATTTCCTGACACATCATATTTCCTGATTTACTGATTTTTTTGCACAAAAACAAATGGAATTGAATTTTCATGTCCTAGCTACTTTTAAGTCTGGATTCTCGCACGGTAATACATTATTGAAGACTTAACCAGCAAGCAGCGTGTAGTATAGAATGAAATTGTGATGTAGCCTACATCGTGTAGTATGCCCACATGAATTGGGAATCTTTAAATGCCATTCAAAATTATCAAGATTTTCCATTCTAAGCTATGATTATTTGAAATTAGTGCAAGTGCTACAAAAAATTAAAGCAATAAATCCCAGCTATCCCTGCAAACAGTGAGCAATCACACTGCTTGCAAATTAGCGGAGTATTAGTTTCTCATTTAGCATGCTACAAGTGATCGTTATCAAATCTAATGAATACATAATAATAGCATATGGAAATTCACGTGAACGATCATTGTAATGAATGTTATCGTTATCCTATCACGTTTGTACAATGGTGTAGTCCCAAATTCGCAGGAAGTAAAATGGCAGTGGCCAAAAAATCCGCAAAATTGTAGAACTCCATCAAATTAGCCTGTTGGACTATAAGCATGTTTTAGCACCTCTCTGGGCTTGGGTTACCGCAATTAGAAATTGGCATCTCTATGTCAAAATAAATTCTAACTATATATATTATTATATATATATATATTATTAATATAAAAAATAAATAAGAGGTAGACATTTTGTGATTTTCGTTAATTTTTGGACAACAAACTATTTTCTCTGTTGCGAATATCATTGGAATTCTAACCTACTGAGATAAAATGTGGTGCCAGTTATTCGAACCAATGAAACAACGGTATGCATTCTTGGTCGCGAAATCAATGCTTTTGAGATGACAATATCTCCTTCGTTCAACATTATTTACAAACGAATGTCTTATTTAGATGCTTTTTTAGATGAAATTAAGCAAATTGACATCCAAATTTTATAATTTCCATGAAGTACTCAGTAGGCTTACTTCATGTCACGACAAGCACATTTTTCCAAGTACAAGTGCCAAATGACATTTGATGCAAATAGACAAAACATTTGTACTCCATAAGCCTCGCCTTACTCGTCTTATTGGTAAAGCTAGTCATATTCATTATTTCGGTTACATCCCCTAATTTCGTCTAGAAACACTATTTACATTTTACTGTAGCTCTAATGACAAGCAATTTGTATATTTTCGAAATGGTCAAATTTACAGGAAAATTATGTTAAAAGTTTCAGATTACAGAGCACAACATCACAAGGAGATCTCCGATGTACAGTTTTAAGTTGTGTCGCCCTTATTTTACTCGCGAAGTCTCTTGGAGGCTCCAAGGGTTTATTCAATACTGCTTCGAATCTGCAATAACTACAACTCCAATTTCATTTGTGAATTTTAATTTCTACGCATTTCTGATAAGTTGAGGTTTCTTTTCAAGCATTACCCTATATAACAAACTCCGGCCTGCGGCCATCGTTTTTTATGTTGAGAATGCTTTCAAATATCGTTTGATAGGCACTACTGCAGTTTAGTGCACCCTCTATGAAAGAGACGGAAACGCGCCTACTGCAGTTTAGTGCACCCTAAAACAACGGCGCATTCTCCCGCAAACGATGACTACGCACATTACACCGAAGCGCGCGCTCGGTGTAATGTGCGAAGACGAAGACGAAGACACACAAAGACACAAAGACACTCATTTATAACTATATATTTTTGTAGTACAAGTATTTTTGTAATAGATGTGTTTTCAGTATGCATAGTTGTTTTCTCACATGCATTTTAGGGTGCACTAAACTGCAGTAGGGGTAAAAGAGGGTGCACTAAACTGCAGTAGTGCCGTTTGATATCCTAAACATATTAACTGATCCAGATAGTGATATTAAATTATGCAATATCAGCTACTTTGTTTTCTAGTGTCGGTTGATAATATCGTTAATACTGCTTTTAAATTTCACAGTGCATTAATGATTATTGCTTCTATAATAAGTCTATGCTTTCCAAAGAGTGCATTAATTTTAAGGAGTGCAATAAACAGTCTTTATTGCACTCCTTCATTGAAATACATTAGCACATAGAAAGTCTTTCATCCTCTAAAGCGGCAACTTCTACATGGAAATCTCAAGAAACACTTCTGATGCCTACAATTCCATTACAAATAAAAGGAAGATTTTTGACAGCTTTAAAATTCTGACCAGCTTACGAGGTGAAAATTTTCGCTGTAATTTTTTTAACAGCCGACTAGGCAATGTTAGTTGTTATACCAATGATGCATTCATGGAAATTCGATGATGTGGGAAGCAAGTATAGGAGTTCTTTTAAAGGGAAAGTATATTGTTGAGGTAATTTATTTATCAAGACTGACGATGGGCTCCTGAATATTGGAAATATCTTGAACAAATCTTTTTTTGATTTTCAGTAGATCTGCATGATTAATTATACATAATTATGACATATTTTATATATATTTTGTAAAGATTTATATTCATTGACCTAGCTGGAGAAGCGAGGCGTTTCGCTACAGAATCTTTGGCTGCCAGTCCTACTTCCATGCATTGTCGTCTGAACATCTCATTAGGAAGCTCTTGATTTACTTGACATACGTCAGTTTTTGTGCTGCCGCATTGTGTCAAATTGATCATTTATGTTTCTTAAAACTCCTTTGTCGAATGTCTACGCCACGACATATAAAACTTAACGATATACAACCATCAATTAACAGCTACAGTATTGAAGTGCTTCCTTTCACTATAAATGGAAGCTGACACTACATTATCAATGGAATTCCTATAAATTCAAATAAATGTCATAGATTCTGACGATCCTGTGAAATCTAAAGTTACTTGCGCAACTCGTGCAAAGATATCCATCTTAATTGCATTATTTTCAATCAACAAACTATGACCTCTCCCTTCGGCTCGCGCATAGACACGTTGATTCCGAAAAAATGCAATGAACCCATTGACAGGAAGTTCAGAGCAAAAGTCAGCAACCGTGACAACACACTCGTTGTACTATGCTTTCTGCGGTTTTGGAAAATTGTTGCTACCAAAATGTTCAGAGTGAACACAATTGAAATCAACAACTGGAGCATATTGATCCCGAAAAGTGAAAACATATCTGTAAGGTCTCAATCGCACTGAAAGCAAAGCAAACACGAGTATCTCGAGCAAACGCATGTCCGTAAGCTATTAATCTCTCTGCTTTACTTTGTTCGCTGCGTGGCAGTCTACAACTGCTGTAATGGTGACTTTACTTAAAACGCTTTGCTCAGAAACGTTTGGAAAAGCTCGCAGTGTGGCTGAGACTCTACTCAAAGCGAGCTACTGGAACAAGGAAGTTGGTGGAATAACTGATGATGAATTACTAGCTAATACAAAGACATGTGCAGAGAATAATAGGGAGGAGAATTTGATTTGCATCACATCCAATTACTGTGAATTTCATAATTGTATCATATACTGTTACTTTTCCACGTTTAACATGATATGTCCGGTCAATTTATCAGTCAGCAATGTAATATATTGCGGCCTGTTAATTTGAATACGCGAAGGATTGCGGCCCGTTATCTGTAGATAGGCCTATCAGCTTAAAATAGTCATAGCAATAGAAAGAAACCAATGATGATAAAGTTTATACTTTGCAAAGAGACCATAAACTTGAAGGAGTGCAATAAAGAGTTTTTATTTTTCACCGTGCGTATAATGTAGATATCCTGTCACTTTATTTTACCTGTAAAGCAGATTACTGTACGGGCGTGCAGTAATATTTCATTATTGCACTGGTTGAATTATAGATTTCTACATAGATATATGCGACTGTTATTATATAAAACCAGCTTATTATTGTAACTCATCAAACACCATAGAATTAGATTAGTCATAATGGTCATGATATCGGTGAAAAATAAAATTACCTACACAACTCGTGCAAAGATATCCATCTTTATTGCTTTCCTCGCCCTTCGGGCTCGTGCATAGATATGTTGACCTCGAAGAAAGCAATAAAGATGGATATTTTGCACTAGTTGCGTAAATAACTATTATTGCACTCCTTCATTGAAATACATTAGCACATAGAAAGTCTTTCATCCTCTAAAGCGGTCAATTCTACATGGAAATCTGAAGAAATACCGTTGATATCTACAATTCCATTATAAATAGAGGAAGATTTTTGACTGCTTTGAAATTCTGATGGTCATAGATTCTGCGGACCTGTGAAATATAAGGTTACATGCGCAACTCGCGCAAAGAGATCCATCTTAATTGCATTATTCTCGATCAGAAAACTAGGCCTCGCCCTTCTCGCCATGTTGATCTCGAACAACGCAGTAAAGATGGATAACTTGTACTTCCTATGTAAATAACTATTAGGTATACCTTTAAAAATTCCTTTTTGAAAATCGACAGTTTTCGTTGATTTCTTGTATAATTACATATCAAAATCAATTCAAATCAGATATAGACGAATGACAGAGTAAATATGATCTCATGATTAACATGTTCATTTATCCATAAGTGCGCAATTCAATTCATTTATCCATAATAGTGGCAGCAACTATTTAACACCACTCATATTAGCTTTTTATAAAAAATCATCAGTTTTTAAATGACTTTTTTCCGCAAAAAAATATCAAATTTCAAAATCTTTTGAAGTTCTTTTGAAGAGTGTTCGAGAGTTCATTGTGTTGATGTGCAATCCACCTTATTCCTTACTTGCCATATTTCATAAGTAGTAACCCCATCCCAGGCGCAAGTCCAAAATGCGAAATGCTGACTCAGCCCCCCCCTCTGGAAGGAAGGAAGGAGTTCGCCAAGGATGTGTTGGGAGGAATGGGTCCGAGAGGAGGAAACAGGTCCCTACCCCCCCCCTCTGGAAGGAAGTAAGGAGTTTTCCGGTAAGGGATGGGAAGGAAGGTGATGTGTGAGGGATAGAGTTGGAAAGGGTAGGTGTTGGTGGTGTTTGGGATGAGATAAGTTGGAAAACGTCATGAAGGAGGGTTTGGATGGGAAAAGTGGAGTTTAGATTTGGAATCTGCGTGATATGTTGGATGGGGAAGGAAGGCGGGAGGAGCAGCAAGGGGTGGAATCTCTGAAAACGTCAGAGTTGGAAAAGGCGGATGTTGGATGTTTTGGGATGAGAAAGTCCATTCTTCGGGCAGAAGGAGTGCTCGGATGGGAAAATGGAGGCCAGATTCGGAGCAGCGTCAAATTTGTGACAAATAATGTTTTGACCCCCCCCTCTTATCGATTGCATATTCACAGGGTATATAAGAACAGGATCGGGAGAGAAATTTCACTAAGTTGAGAAACTGACTACAGGTAAGTCGTTTCTCTTGAGTTCCGATATCGGACTTCTGACTTTCCATTGCTGATATCAGCTAAGGTGTCAGACTTATAGGTTAGTCAGTATAACATGACTGACCATTTGATGATAGTAGGCCGAAATCTTCAAACGGCTATAACTTTGCTTCTACAAGTCCTTTAGACTTGATTCAAAAAACATTCGACAGCTCTTGCTGTGCTGTAGGTGACAGACTACTTATAAACGTTTTATGAGTAGTACTAAAATACTGAAAAATTTAAATTCATATTTAATGATAATAATTAAAGTTTTTGAATAAAAAGCAGTCGTTTATGAGTCTCTGTGACTTGGGTCGTTTCCTCTTGTAAATAACTCCACCGGTTTTCATGTCAAAACTGGGGCCCGGATACCAACACAGTGATATGACGCACGCTCTGTCCGCTCGAGGTTGGATTTGTGGGTCGAGGCCTTGGAGCTGGGATAAGATCCCCTCTGAGTAATGCCTGTAACGGATTCAAGAGCTTAACACCCAAACGGTTGCTGGCTTGCTATCAGGCCTTCTTCGTCTAGCCTCAGTAACTCAGGCTTGGCAACGTCTATCGTTTGTCATTGTAACTTGGTAAAAATGGGACGGTTACTGCAAGCATTGACGTCAAACCTTTTCGCGTCATAGGGGAATCCGTCTTTGTGTTGGGAGTTGGTAACGGAAAGCACGGTGACTGCCGATGCCCATACATGGTAAAACCGTCGTTGTCAAGTCAAAAGCATGACCAAATAAGGAAGGTCTGAATCATGGCTTTGTGCTCGCTGGGTATATAAACCGCGACTTTTATCTAGTCTTCACTCCTGTTTCAAGTTGCAAGACGAACGGTGAGTGCTCTGACAAGGTTTGCTATCAAACTTTGGGATTTAGGATAAAGCTAGGAATCATACTCTTTAACTTTGGTTGACGATTTCATTCCAACGTTTGCTATCAAATGTTTGATGTCTTTCAATGCATATCAGCAAGTAGTATCCTATAAACACTTGCCATCAAATTTTACTCTATCTTTGCAGAATTATGATGCCGAAACCGAGCAACGCCAAGATGCTAGTGGGAAAATGCAGTTGCGGCAAGATTGCCAGAGGCAGTGAGCTCAAGAAGCATTTAAAAGCTAAAGAGGGGACGATGGGCCATGAGAGGAAAGTGATGTTGAGGTTGTGTATGTCTTGTCGGGTATGTGTGATGGGGGATGAGAAGGAATTTATCAAAGCGCATATGCAGTGTGAGAGTGGGAACATCGGAGAGAAGGGGTTCAAGACGTGGTTTGAGGGAGAGTTGTTGGAAAGGGAAGAGGTGAGGAAGGCGGTGGCAACGATTGAGGACGTGGTTGGGGAGAAAGTGGTGACGAAGGCGAGTGATGAGAGTTCGAATGAGGAAGTTGAGTTGAGAGCGGAAATGAAGAAGAAGGATGATGTTGATTTGGATAAGGTGATTAAGGATTTGTTTGGAGATATCGGTGATCTGGAGGGGGAGGGTGAGGAAGTAGGTAAGCCGATGGCAGCGTCATCGCCACGGCGGGAAGAGGGGTGTGATACGGAGGCAATTGTTAGGTTGAACGATCGTGTGATGGGTTTGGAAAGTGTAAATAGAAAAGTTTTAAAGGAGAATGAAGAGCTGGTGGCGAAGGTTGAGGGGTATAGGGCAACGAGGGAAGAGTTGGAGAGCATGAGAAAGAAGGAGAAGGAATGGATGGTGGAAAGGAGCAAGTTGATGAGGAAGGCAGGTTTGGTGGAGAGTTTACAGGCGAGTTTGTCGAGGAAGGATGAAGGGATAGAGCGGATGCGAAGCGTGGTGAAGGAGACGGAGGAAGTGAAGGGCACAAATAAGAGGTTGGCGGGTGAAGTTGAGCGACTGCATGAGCGTTTGAAGTGTGGAAAAAGAAGAGTGTATGAAGTCCATCTTCCCCTCTTCCAAAATAATGTATGTGACGTCCCTACAATCACCGACGATCCCAACGTGACCCAACAATGCTATGAGGGCGACGGAGTCCGATGTCTGCATATGAATATGGACAGCTCCGGACAACTTGAAGACTTCGTCGTCCGAAAAGTTCGCAAGAAAGATCCCAGTAAGCTACTTCAACATAATCATTTCCTTGCCGCCTCTAATCTCTAATCTCCTATTCTTTTCCTTTCAGATTGTTTGCAGAAGTGAGAGGAGTGTCGGTGGACGGAGAACGACCCATGGGCCCTTTTAAGGGCCAACCTTCTAATGCAGCTAAAGCGGTCCCAAGCCCGCCACATATCTTCGGATATGGAATGCAGAGGGGAAGAAAAATGATGAAATGGAATGAAATGGGAGGCCACCCTTGCACCACATGCAACACATCACAGACTTCTCTCTTCGCTAGTGAACAAGGTCTTGTCAGTGTTGTACAAAATTTTTACTGCAGGACAGGTTGATATATAGTTAGAAAGTTTGATCATTGAAGGTTTATTCACAAGTCCAGTCAGAAAGTGTATCATGGTTTGCAAAAGTTTTATTCCAACACAGGTTGATGTATAGTTAGAAAAGTTTGATCATCGAAGGTTTATTCGCAAGTCTAGTCAGAAAATGTATCATGGTTTGCAAAAGTTTTATTGCAACACAGGTTGATGTATAGTTAGAAAAGTTTGATCATGGTGTTTTATGAAACACAAATGCCATAAATATTAGCGTTAGTGTACTCAACTAGTTTTACTACGACACATGTTTGTAAAAGTAAAGTTTGATCATTGACGTTTTATGAAACACAAGTTTATGAAATGATGATGTAGTCTGAAAGTTAATGAAACACATCACAAATCCTAAAGTTCGCCATCCAGGACTCAGGTTTCCTACGACAAGATATAAGGAGGTAGCACTTTATAGAAATTCACTTTTCACTGAGCATTGTTACAGTGTAGTGGTCCTGCATCATGAGTGAGACAGAAGCTGAATTAATGATTCGTCAAAAGAAAGAAAAGAACACAATCATGGAGTTGTCAGAAAGGTACTACTCCATGGCAATCAAGACAGGTGATCCAAGGAAGATTGTCGATTGTCTAAAAACGATTGACTATGTGAAGAAAGCAACAATAGTTAGTCATCAAAGACAATCCAACATGCTAAAAGAAGGGAGATGGTTTGGACCTAAACATAAATATGAGTGAAGAGCATCCTATCTTTAAAACATGAAGACATACACACTGCTTCATTACCTTTTTCCGTGAATGATCCATGAGCCTTTACGAGGCTACCCATAATGAGGCCTGAAAGTCATTTGCTTTCATGACGGTTCCAAGCCCGCATGATGAAATGAAAGTAAAGTTTATCATGTTGTACAAAAGTTTTACTGCCACACAGGTTGATGTATAGTTAGAAAGTTTGATCATGGCGTTTTATGAAACACAAATGTCATAAAATGTAAGCGTTGGTGCAGTCAAATAATTTTTACCACAACACATGTTTGTGAAAGTAAAGTATTAGATTACACAGAGTCATCAATACTGTCAAAGGTGTACAAGTCATATCAAGCATATTCAACTGAGTGTCCATTCCTGACACTCATCATCATTTGAAATTATTTGAAGATGAAAAGTTGCATTCGTTTCCCAACTTCATGGTCTGTAGCAAGAGCTTGGTTATTCGTTGAAGGCTATAGAAAGTGTTACAAATGTAAATGAAAATATTAAAGCTGGTGCTTTAGTTGAAAGACTAATGGATCTAGATGAGCATGCTATGAATCATCATTTGGATCGAAGATGGATAGAGGATTTTTCCATGCTGCAATGTAATGATAGTGAAAATAGGAGGATGAAATTGGAACGATCTGGAGTGAAAAAGAAAAAAGTGGCATTTGCAACTGATTTGTCAAGTAGCTCTACCAATAAAAGTGACTTTAGAAAGAAATTGGAAGAAGAGACGTTTAAATTATTATGTGAACGGAACTGCGTTGAGTGTTTTAAAAGGGAACGGTCCCTTCTCTTTTTACCATGTTGTCATTCTGTTATGTGTTCTACGTGCTATGTACCTTTGGAAACTATGTTGTGTCCCATCTGTGATCAAGAAATAATTTCAACAGTCAATGTATATAAATGATGTTGATGCAATCCTAGTCGAATTTAAAACAGTCATCTATGACCATGACACCACTGTATCACCGTCTCATTGAAAAGAGAAAGCTTGATTATACAAGGCAGTGGATTCGTGTGTTGGAAAAACTATTATCATCCAGTGATTGTAGAGAGATGATACATCGTTTGAGTAATGCAATCATCATTCACGCAAACTGTGAAGATGTTGACTATATGCTGTCTTATAATTGAAAACCAAATCAGTTTACGAATACACTTTCATCACTGTTACATCATGGTCTTCTTTCATTACCTTGCTTGGAGTTATGTATTCTACACGTTGCTTATGGGAAGCCTTTTCCACTTAAGCACAATTGATGCAAAGGCATTAAACTTTACAAACAGATTGTTCATGTCTGACTCATAACATATCAGCAAACGACACAGCTGAACTGTTTCCATTGAACTATAGTACCTGACTGAATGATACATTACAGCTACCCACACATGTATCTGCTTCTGACTATCCTACTGGTACTGTGGCTGTTCTCAGTGTATTGCTTTTTACTAGTGCTGTACTCAATGTCTTCCTCTATTTCATTGCGTTTACGACGGTGATGTTTCGACGCTGCTGTCGTGTTTAAGCCAAGAACACTCTAACATCCACCTGTAAAAATGGCTAGACGTCGTTCATCTCACCGTTCGCGCAGACAAAAGTGTCAATCAATTGCAAACCAAAAATTCTGTCTCACGCTTCGTCGCTTATTAAAATTAAAGCCATCTCATCGATGTGAGGCAATGAAGCTGGCAAACGATGCCTTCATTCGTAAATGTGCGGAAATACGAAAAGTGCGTTATATGACATTGAATAGCAAAAAGGCCAATGCAATTGCCAGGCATGGTAAAGTTCTTCGCACCTTGAGCAATCCAAAAACATCAATTCCTACAAAGCGCAAACTATTATCACAACGTGGTGGCTTCTTACCACTTTTAGCGCCTATCATCATGGCAGCTGCCGGTCCTGCTTTGGGAGGTTTAGCTGGTGCTCTCGCAAATAAAGCCATTAATGGATAGATACTAAGTTAAATGGTATGACTTTTCATCAAAATCAACATGGATTTCCGCTTACGCTGTAATCCCACTATGTGTATCGTAGGACCCTCTCATAGTGGGAAGACACATTTAACACTGAAATTGTTGGAGCGTCGTAATGAGATTTTTGACTGCATACCTAATCGCGTTATTTGGTGCTATGGAATTTATCAACATAACTTACATCGTGAATTGGTTGGTAAGGCTTACTTGGTACAACGGGGGATCATCAGCACTGCTGATATTCAACCCTATGATATTGTCATTCTTGATGATTTACTTAATGAGAGTAAGAACTCACAAGAAGTAACTGCTATGTTTACCAAGGCTGCTCATCACAAACCATGCTTTATCATTTTTATTATGCAAAATCTTTTTCCAAATGGAGAGGAAGCACGGACTCGAAGTCTAAACACGCATTACTACATCTTTAAAAATCCTCGCGATAAAAGTCAAGTTGAATTCCAATCTCGACAAGTTCTTCCTCGCAAGTCAAAAGCCTTGATTGAAGTATTTGAGGCTGCTACGGAAAAACCCTATAATTATTTATTTTTTGGACTTTACCCAGGAGTGTCCTGAGGATTATCGCTTACGCAGTCATCTCTTTGAGAAACCCATGATCATATATAAATTGTTATGAGTGGTTTTCAACACATGATTGCTATTCCACAAGAAGAATATATACATCTGACTACAATACAGAGTGTTCATCAACCTTGGGCAAATCATATGTCACAACGTAATCAGCAATATGAACAAGAAGCTGTACAAAGTAAAAATCCATATGATCGTTTGATAAAGCAGAGTTCTACTTTAGAAGAAAGGAAACAATTGAAAGAAATAATTCGCAATGATCTTTCGTTTGGTTCACCCAAACCCTATCGCAATCGCGCACTGAGCTTCTATCGAAGTCTCGAACCCAACTTGAAAATCACACAACGAGGTGAAGTGGTAGGTGATGATGGTGCAGTCATTAGGGACTCAAGAGTGGAAGATTTAATTAATCATGCTGTTCGTGATCGTCGTCGTCACTTTACACCTACAGGATGGGAGTTCTTTTTAAAAAGTATGAAGAAATTCAATGTTCCAAAGGCAATTCTTGAACGTGATACCTTAGAGGAAATGGAAAATTTATCTACACCTAGAAAGAGAAAGTTGCAAAGTGTAGAGAGACCTAAAAAGAGAATCAAGCAAACTTTGAAAACACCCGAGAAGTTACCGAAGCGTATACCAAAACCTTCAACACGTTATCCATCACTTGATTTTATCACAGACTTTTAATGAAGAAGCTATGTTGTATCCCATGTTCAGAGTTGCCAAACATTCATGTGTCATTGAACTGCTTAAGTACATGTTGTAAAAGTGATTCATACAAGACGGCTCAAAAAAGTAGCAAAAGCAGGTCTCAAACACAAACGCAAACCCTAGCGGAGAAAAGACTGATACTTTGAGGCAAATAAACGATCCCTCTTAATAGACGATGGATGAACATCTGAAATCAATTTACTATAACCCAAAGCATTATGCAGGTTATGCTTCAGTGAAAAAGTTGTCACAAGCAAGTGGTTATTCACAGAAACAAGTGAAGAGATGGTTAAAAGCTCAACCTGCATATACATTGCACACACAAGCTCGAAAACGCTATCCTACGCGTACTTATATCGTTCATGATATTGATGAACAATGGCAAGCAGATTTGGCTGATGTTTCTTTATTAGCTAAAAAGAATAAAGGCTATCGCTTTCTCCTAACTGTCATTGACTTATTTTCCCGTTATGCTTGGGTTCAACCACTCAAGACAAAGCGTGGTGAAGAAGTGGCCGAGGCTTTCCAAAATATTTTCAGTGAAGGACGCATTCCCACACGTATTCAGACTGATCAAGGGAAAGAGTTTGAAAACAGACATGTGCGTGCTTTATTTCGCGAACACAACATTGAGCTGTTTAGTGTGAAAAGTGCATACAAGGCTGCAGTGGTCGAACGCTTTAATCGTACGCTGAAAACTCGTCTATGGCGCTATTTCACTGCAAAAGTAACACAAAAGTGGACGGATGTATTACAAGATACTGTACACGCTTACAATCATTCTGTGCATCGTATGATTGGTCACAAACCTGCTGACATAACTCCAGACATGGTGGATATAATCCGTGAAATCAATGCTAAACGCAAGCAACCATCACAAGGTAAACGTGACATTCAGGTTGGTGACAAAGTTCGTATTTCCAAGGTGAAAAGCGTGTTTGCGAAAGGATATCTTCCCAATTGGACGGAAGAAATATTTACTGTCTCTGAGGTTAACAAGAAATTCAAGCCCACTACCTACAAGCTTCGCGATTATCATGGTGAAGAGATTGAAGGGAGTTTTTATCGTCATGAGATAACACCCATCACCAAAGAAGATGATGACTACATGGTTGAAAAGATACTTCGTCACCAAATGCGACAAGGGGAAAAGTGGAGCCTGGTGAAATGGGCTGGATATCCAAATTCAATGAACAGTTGGATTCGACATTCTGACCTTTATCGTGTTAGTCAACGTTCCTAAGCAAAGTAATGAATTGTGTAAATATAAATAAATAAATACCTATGGATCAAACTGCTACGTTTTATTCTGCCCCCTCCTATGCTAGTCATGGAGCTGGCTTTCCCGTTTATGCTGGATCGAGACGTCAAGAAGGGGGTAGTCTATTGGGTGCTGTCAAAGGTATGATGTTCCTCACTATCGCAAGTGTGGGAAAATCAGCTCTAAAGGAAGCTGTAGGATTAGCAGCAGATGTAGCAAGTGATGCGCTTTCAGGAAGATTGCCGATTCGTGAATCGCTAAAGCGTCATGGAATACAGCGTTTGAAGAATGTCGGTAAGGCTGGCATCAGGTCTGTCATCAGTCATATCAATCCACTCTCTACTTCAGGCAAACGTAAGCGAAGAGCATCTCGTGTCCCTCCTAGCAAACGCAGACGACGTGGACTGTTTTAAATATGGAATGTAAAACCTCATCCCTTTGCTTATTTGATAGAACACCTATACAGACGGATATCATTAGAAATTATGTATCCATTCGTTATCCACAGACAAGTATCGATTCCGGTAGTGTCATTGAGTTTTTAATACCAGGAAATGATGCTGAGTACATCGATGTAAATGACATCAATCTACATGTTAAGTTTAAGATAGTAAATAAGGACGGCACCAACCTTGATGATAAGGACAAAGTAGCCGTGAATAACTTGGCAATAGCAACGCTCTTCAAGGATGTATCATTGACCATTGGTGAAACTCGGGTTGAAGATGGACAACACAGTTATCCCTATCTCGGTTATTTTTCAACAGTCATGCAGTTCCAGCCACAAGCACAAAAGAGTCACATGGCTGTTATGGGTTGGTGTAAAGATGAAGCTGGTAAATTTGATAGTGACAAAAACAAGGGATTTGTCACTCGTGAAAAGTGGACTGCAGAAAGTAGGGTGTGTGAATTATATGGTCCCTTATACTTGGACTTTTTCCGTCAATCACGTTTCTTAATGTCAAAAGTAGACATGCGAGTTTATCTCTTGCCGAACGATCCTAGCTTTGTATTGAATTCTTATGGAGCAAAGACTGAATTTAAGATTGTGTTTGAAAGTGTTAGACTTTATGTGCGACGAATGACAGTGAATCCTTCGGTGATTAATGGTCACGAGATGGGTTTGAAGAAGTATGATGCTCTTTATGATGTAAATCATACTGAGATCCATAGTTTCACCATTCCTCGTGCGCAAAAGAGCTTTGTTAAAGATAGTTTGTTTCCTATACAATCACCAAAAATGATCATTGTGGGATTGATTGCAAATGATGCATACAATGGTAATATATCAAAGAATCCCTTCAACTTTGAACACTTTGGTTTAAATGAAATCGGATTGTATCGCGATACTGATTGCATTCCTGGTACTCCTTTTTGCCCAGACTTTGCTAATGGACATTATTCTCGCTCATATCAAAATACTATGGAGACCTTTAAATACTGGAATACTGATGACACCAATGGTTTGACCTATGATGAATTTGCTAATGGTTATACGCTTTATGCATTTGATTTGACAGCAAACAATGAAGCAAGTGTTTCTTATCGTCCGGGCACTGCCACAAAGGGTCTTCAACTAGAATTGTTTTTGAAAAGATTTGACGAAAACAGTCAATGTACTCATCTATGCTGTCTTCGATTCCACCATTCGAATTAACAGACTACGTGACGTGTCCGCTTCTTATACAAGTTAATGAGTTGGTTATCTGATGCAGAGCTAGAGAGAGTCGTTCAAGAACATGGTGATGAACGCACTGTTGCAGCCTTTCGAGGTGTGTTTTCCATTAATAATATGCCCACAGTTTTACCAAAACCACCCTCATTCATTATCATGAATACTGATACAACACACTTACCCGGCAAACACTGGAAAGTTTTGTTTATTGATAAAAACTATTGCGGTGAAATCTTTGATTCATTGGCCTTACCAAACTGTGATTATGTCACACGCTTCATGAACCGACATTTACGAAAATGGATTCGCAATGATTTGGCCTATCAACATCCCTTGTCTTCAACATGTGGAGCCTATGCCCTCTACTTTGTAATGCAACGACTACATTATGACTCTTTACATGACATTTGTAAACATTTTTCACATGATAGCCTCGTCAATGAAAAGCGCATTCGTAACTTTTATAAAAGCCTTCAATAAATATGTACGATTAAAATTTGTTTTCTTTATTATACTTCAATGGAAAAGTAAATGATGTGATTGAATAGGTTGTATTTAGTCATCAAACATGAATAGGTAGAGATAAAAAGACATTGTTCACTTGCCACATTCATTCTTACGAGTGTTGGTTTGTTGAAGGTAAGTCATTATGCGAGGATGTATACGTTCTCTATACTTGTTCCAACTTGAGGATGTAAAATGTATAGCACCATATTGATCATGAAGAGCAATGAAATCTCGTCGAATAATGAATAGACGCCCACCTAGAGGGATATAGTACATTGGATGATGCATGATATGTAAAGCATCGTGGAGGTTATCCATTTGAAAAGGTGATAAACTTATTTTAACATGTCGATGAGTATCGTAAAAGGTAATGCGTCGAGCCTTCCATGTAACGTGACACTGAGAAGAGAGCTTGGCAATCATGGTTAGTTTTAGACATAGCAAAACGTTTGCTTAGTCTTCTCGTTTAAGCAAAGCATTCATAAGAAATGGATGAAGTCATGTTGAGATTCATCATCCTATTATCATTTGCAATAGTGACATTAGCGGGACAAGGATTAGATGATGCAGTTCGTCTCATCAAATCACCTATTCATGCAACAAGACCTATTGAAGATGTAATTCTTTCCGGCATAGCCGATCCTTGGCAAAATCATGCTTACAAACTTCAGATTTTACGTCAGCGAATGGGTCATGCGTGGGAAATGGTGTTAACAGATTATGGCTTTAAGCGATCGCCTGTAGGCGGAATCGATTTGATCAATCCTGTACGACGCATTGCAATGGAATTAAAAAATAGCTGCCGTGTGTGCTCATCAATAAAACGCGAAATATTTCATGCCCTTGCAGATTTTAAACGTAGAAGACCAAGATATCAAGTCATATTTGGTTGTATCAACTATCGCAATATGAAAGACGGCGGCACAAGCATACTTAGGGGAGTGCATTATGTGAAAGGGCAATCACTCTTAACCAAATTCCTAGGACGACAGAAAGTGTCTACTGTGAACAGATTGAAAGCAGCAGTTTGTTATGTCATGCGACATAACGCCTAAGCAAACGACGCTTTATGTTGATACTTTAACATGGAGTTTACAGCAGTGTTTCCCAGTAATGCTCAACCTGAGCGATATGAAAATACAGCTGCCGAGTTTGAGACTGATTTAACACAGCCGATTGACTTACATGGTGATTGGGAAGTGGCCCTGCAAGATTTGAGCTATGTGAATAATATAAGAACCATTGCCAATGAAGAGATTACATTAGGCACTGCAACGATTCAAGACTTGTACTTTCCAAAACTAGAGCGAAATGATAAAGTGCATACTTACAACTTGAATGAACATGCAGCAGAGTGGAATTCTATTCCTACAGTAAACACCCGTCGGGGAAAGTGAGCTGTTGATGAGATTGTAAATGGTCCTACTTTAATTATCACTGCAGATACAGGCATACCCATTGCTAAAAATGTTACACCCCTGAAATGGAAACAACCTACAAACCTATCATTCCGTCATCGTTTAGATCAAACATACTATTATATAAAAATTCAACGCCTCTTGAATGTTATAAATGATTTGGCGAAGGATCTATGGCTCTGGCAGATGGATCCAAATCTACATAAAGTTACACTCTACATGAGACCGACTACTATTTCCCATGGATTCTATGTGAGTGGACCTCTGCAAAGGATATTAAATCTTAAATCACGTTTCTTTCTACCTATCGCAAAATTTGCAGAAGTAAAAGGAGGTGGTGCCTTCCCTTTGAGAGCTCAAGTGTCCATGAAAGTATCAAAGCAGATTAAGAAATATTCAAGTTGGCACAGGAAAAAATTTAATATTACCCTTCTTCCCCTTGATCGCATGCATGAGCGCTTTGTGCTTTTTAAATCTGGTACTGTTGATGACTTGATCAAACAGGTAAATGAAATAAATGGACTATCTATGTCCATCACTCGAGTACACAATAAAGCAAGGATTGATTTCCGAAATGATTATGAGCGTTCACAGATTGAATTTGCTCACATCAATTCTAAATTTCGCGATTTGCTCTCTTTAAAAACAGACGTCTTATGGTCATACCATGAATGGGGGAATGTGAAAATAGCATCTGAACAGCAATCCGATTGCCGAATGGTCCTTTATTTCAAACGCACAGACCCTGTTTTACGTCCCAGTCTTACATGGAAGCCAAATGAAAAGTTACCGATACCTCCAAAGCATTATAGCAATGGCTATGATGTTTGTACATACTTGAACAAGGGTGTATCAAATCTACACTCATATCATTTTGACTATGATCCTAAAGAAAATACATTCTGTATCAATGTACATGGTAAAACGGTCATTCACATTTCAAAAGAGTTGACAAAGATTTTAGGATTCAAACGTGACATATTCTACGACGAGAAGTACTGTGGCTCAACATCCTTGCTCGATATGAATATCAATCACTTTTACATTTACACTAACTTTATCCATTCAACACAAGTTGGTGGTCAAATGGTTCCCCTTTCAAGATATATTCCTATTGACAGTGGCGACTTTGGTGTGACCATGCACAGGGAGTTCCTGTATACATTCCAGTCAATGTATCACGATTATCCCATTGAAAATTTGGTATCTATGATGACAGTGGTAATCCTATTCAATTCATTGGTGGTCGTACTGTCTTAACACTTCATTTTCGTCAGATCACATCAAATCACTAATGTTGCGTGTGGCGCAGTCAATGTCTTTTCTTTCTTGATTAGGTGGCCGTTAAGGCCGTGGTCTCATAAAGACCGTTTGGGGCATTCTCTGGTCTCATCAAGGCTTTTTTCACTCCTGAAAGTCAGCCTCGTTTATGAAAGGCTCACTCTCAACCGTTTGTAGAGTGAGCTGCTTGCAGCCTTCAATCATTTGTCTCTCTTCCTCTTCCTCTTTTTGTTGAAACTTTCTCTCAACTTCCTTCTTCGTAGGAGTTGAGCTAGCAAGAGGTGTGAATGTTTCCTCTGTGTCGGACATGACTATGATAGTGAAATGCAAGACACTCTTCTTTATATATGAGAATGATGCAGTGTGATTGATAAATGGCTTTCGTCCAATGAGAGAGCTCGAAGCAGGGAGAGAGAATCTATATAAGTGCGGTGCAATGACCATTTCCTCATAATATCATTAAAATGGATACACCACCGAACGCCTATGCCTTACTCATGCGCAATGCCCCACGCAAGAGACAAGTGAAAACCATTTACGATGGTGAGGTCGAACCGCTGCAGTTCGATGAGGACATCATCATCATCATTTCCGACGATGAAGAGGACAGTAGTGATACAATCAGGGCTGCCTTCCTGAGTGTGTCTCCAAAGGACGTCATGATGGAGCGGTGTATTGAGACTCTCCGAAGCTAGCTAGACCTCTTCTCTCCTTCTAGTCAGCCCCGCAATCAAGAAGAGTTTGACTTAGCAGACGTCATGTACCGGCTTATTACAAAACGTATTGCTTTTATCTCTTTTCAATAAATGTGTATCATGACAATGTTGTTTTTTCCTTCATATAAACTGCATGGCTTCGAAGGGATCATCGAGTAAGCATAGTGTCGATTGGGAGCTATTGTTAGAATAAGATATCCTATCATTTAGACACTTAACACAGTTACTAGAAATCATTCATCATATAAAACATGATTTTAGGTGAAGCAACGTTATCTGAGAATGAGCCATGACTTCTGGTTGTCACTCTTATACCACACGTATACAAAATCATTTTCTATCCTCTATAATGGTATGATCCCTTTTGATAGAAAAGTAGACCGATAATAAATGTGTTAACTAACCCCATATCTAAATTCCTCCATTTATTTCCATTTCTAGATCAATACATTGCAAAACAAAGACATGTAGTTCTTTAGATATATTTATCAAAGTTCAGTGGGACTGGTTTCAAGTCATTGTAAATCCTGTAATATGTCACTCGCTTTGGTGCATCCGGCACTCTTCTAGGTCGCGTCGTCTTCGGTGTGAACTCGCCCTCACTCCATACAACTTGGGTGATTTCACTTTTGCTGCAGCTCTTCTCCTCGTCATTGGCGATTTTGGGTTTATTGCCACTGTTCATATCCTCGTCCCACTCGTCAACAACTTCCAAAATTTTGTAGAAAATATTCAAGGCTTCAGAAGAATTTGTCATACTAGACTGTTCGATCGTATAACGTGAATGAGAAGTGCTGCAATCGTTTCACTTATATAGTTATTTAACAATGAATTCCTCAACAACCAATCAGAATGATTCTAATTTAGATAAAGATTCCTTTTTTCACTTTATCAATCTGTGTGGCAGTAAAAACTTTGTACAACATGATACACTTTTTGACGACGTTCACAAGAGCTTGTTCACTAGCGAAGAGAGAAGTCTGTGATGTGTTGCGTGTGGCGCAAGGGTGGCCTCCCATTTCATCATCTTTCTTCCCCTCTGCATTCCATATACGAAGATATGTGGCGGGCTTGGCACCGCTTCAGCTGCATTTGAAGGTAGCCCTTAAGAGGGCTCATGGGGTGTTCCCGACGAAGGGTGATGAAAGAATGTGTTGCATGTATGAAAGTTGATCTTATGTTTTTAAAAACTTGGGTGGGACTGGCCGATCCTGCTGAGAGAGACTCTTAGTCTCTCTATGTCAGCGGCATCAACCTCCTCTACTACCACCCGACTGTCAGAGGGCGGTATATAGCCCCACTCTGTTGAATCGGTATCATCATCAACAGCCGATGAACCAATTCGAGCAAGATTGTTCCACAATCTCTCTCGCTCTTCAATCTGCGAAAACTCTTCAAATAGATTTCTCGGCTTCAACCGAGACTTGTCAGGAGAGCTGACCAGACTGTTCGGCGTCTGCATGACTGAAATGAAATTAAATGAGAGTCAGCGGTTTATATACCCAGCGAGCACAAAGCCATGATTCAGACCTTCCTTATTTGGTCATGCTTTTGACTTGACAACGACGGTTTTACCATGTATGGGCATCGGCAGTCACCGTGCTTTCCGTTACCAACTCCCAACAAAGACGGATTCCCCTATGACGCGAAAAGGTTTGACGTCAATGCTTGCAGTAACCGTCCCATTTTTACCAAGTTACAATGACAAACGATAGACGTTGCCAAGCCTGAGTTACTGAGGCTAGACGAAGAAGGCCTGATAGCAAGCCAGCAACCGTTTGGGTGTTAAGCTCTTGAATCCGTTACAGGCATTACTCAGAGGGGATCTTATCCCAGCTCCAAGGCCTCGACCCACAAATCCAACCTCGAGCGGACAGAGCGTGCGTCATATCACTGTGTTGGTATCCGGGTCCCAGTTTTGACATGAAAACCGGTGGAGTTATTTACAAGAGGAAACGACCCAAGTCACAGAGACTCATAAACGACTGCTTTTTATTCAAAAACTTTAATTATTATCATTAAATATGAATTTAAATTTTTTAGTATTTTAGTACTACTCATAAAACGTTTATAAGTAGTCTGTCACCTACAGCATAGCAAGAGCTGTCGAATGTTTTTTGAATCAAGTCTAAAGGACTTGTAGAAGCAAAGTTATAGCCGTTTGAAGATTTCGGCCTACTATCATCAAATGGTCAGTCATGTTATACTGACTAACCTATAGGTCTGACACCTTAGCTGACATCAGCAATGGAAAGTCAGAAGTCCGATATCGGAACTCAAGAGAAACGACTTACCTGTAGTCAGTTTCTCAACTTAGTGAAATTCCTCTCCCGATCCTCTTCTTATATACCCTGTGAATATGCAATCGATAAGAGGGGGGGTCAAAACATTATTTGTCACAAATTTGACGCTGATTCTAAATCTGGTCTCTGTTTTCCCGTCCGAGGCTTGCTTCACCCGCTAGAGCGATTTTCATAAACATTCTAACTCTGTCGTTTTTCGCCAAGGTCCCAAATTTTCAATAACGTCTCACCTCTAAACGAAGGCAGATACGAGCAAGCCATGTTTTCCACTGAATTTGTCTCACTCCCAGCTTTCAAACGAGCTATTGCACGACTTTCTATGATGTCTACAACCAAAGTTGGAAGATCGTTGCCGAGGGGGGGGTCAGAACTTTTTCTCTCCGATTGAGTTGGGCAGAAGATCCTACACCCAAAATTGGCCAAAACGTCCGAATTTGCACTCCGTTTTCCCATCCGAGGCCTCCTTCCACCCGAAAAACGACTTTTCTCATCCCAAAACCTCCAACACCCGACTTTTCCAACTCTGACGTTTTCCTGCCATTTTCCTCCCTAAACCCAGGGAAAGTGGACCAAACTGAGCTTTCCACTGCATTTTTCTCATTCTTAGCTTTCAAACGAGCTATTGCACGACTTTCTACGATCTCTGGAACCAAAGTTGGAAGTTATGCAGGAGGGGGGGGGGACGTCTTCAAAATTTTTTCTCTCCGATTTCGCTGGAAACATCCTTCCTAACCCAAAATTTCACGTAGATTCCGAATCTGTCCTCCGTTTTCCCATCCGAGCACTCCTTCTGCCCGAAAAATGGACTTTCTCATCCCAATACCACCAAAACCCGCCTTTTTCCAACTCTGCGGTTTTCAGAGATTCCACCCCTTGCCTCCCAGGAAATCTCCTCCTCCTCCAGGAAATCCTTCCCCACCCAAAATTTCACGTAGATTCCGAATCTGAAATCCAATTTCACATCCGAACCCTCCTTCATGACGATTTCCAACTTTTCTCATCCCAAAACCATCAACACCCACCCTTTCCTCCCTCTATCCTTCCCAAATTGCACCCCTTCTCCCTTCCGAGATTCCTATCCTTGCTGGAAAACTCCTTCCTTCCAGAGGGGGGGGGGTAGGGAACTGTTTCCTCCTATCGGACCCATCCTTCCATCACATCCTTGGCTTTCTCCCTCACCTTCCTTCCTTCCTTCCAGAGGGGGGGGCTGAGTCAGCATTTCGCATTTTGGACTTGCGCCTGGGATGGGGTTACTACTCATATCCACACAAAAATAACTCCAAGCTCAATATGAATACGATAAAAATTTACAAAAGTACGGTAATAGAAATACATGTAGGTATACATGTAGAAATACATGATAAATGAAAAAGTGATTAGTGATAATGAAATGTTTAATACGACAATGTATAGTAATGGACACAATGAACAGCGTGTAGGTAGGCTGTAAGATTTAAGCATACACATTCATCCATACACACGCGCACATCGTTCGGCGTAAACATTTTTTGCGAGTGCGTTATAATATTTGTGTGATTGGACGCCTACACACTGATATGATGAACTCCAGGAAGGACACACACGCTCTCTCGCGTGAGCCAGTTAGTATCACCCTTGGGAGACGACAAGCATGCCTAGCAAAAGAACAATATCAATCGTCTTGACTCAAGATAAGACTGATATAGCTGAGCAAAGCTTGAAATTCTTATAGGCATCCTACTGATTATGAGATGGTGGCGAATCCCGGGGCAAAATCAGTCCAGACCAGTGAAGATGTCCTTTTTAAATAAATATATGTCACCGGAAACGCGCGTGCCAAATTTATTTTGTCCTACATGCAAGATAATTTTTTATGCAGTGCAAGCCTACCGTTGCGATAATTACGAAAATAGGCCTACGTTTCATGCACAGAAAGCTACAGCTGCTACATTATTAAGGCTACAACAAAATATCTTAGAACGCTAAGTTCAACTTCAATTCAATAGTAGTTATAAAAGTATAGCTACATATCACTTGTATGAGTCAGCATGAAAAACAATCCACTCAAACAACTGGAGCGATTGTTTGACGCACTGGGTGGAGTCCGACGATGCCTGAGTCATTGGGTGGACTTTTCTAAAGTGTAAGTTGCTGGGTGGAGTCTAGCGATGTCTGAGTCATTGGGTGGAGTTTTGTCTGTTTGACCTTTGGAACACCGGCACAGACTATTATCAGATAAATGTACTGTTGGAACTGAGCGCCACACATTCTTTCCCATTCATTGCTCTCTATTCATACCCAATCCATGATTGAGCCGCCCATTATGAACGATATATGACCAACATTGTAGATTTTCTTTTCAGTCATGATATACTGTAACATGTGTGGTGTGATTGATACCAACTTTCAACACCATGTAAATTTGTTTCATCCCTACTACTGTTATGTATGTAATGCTTCCTTTTCTCATGCAGAATGTAAGTGTCATCGACTATGGTCGGGTATCTGTGATGACTTGTACATTTGCATTCGATGTCAGCATGCATATACTTTGGATGAAGTTTATTCACACCCATGGATCAATCAGTGTCGATACTGTGGTGACATTGCTGTAAGTGATGATGGTTTCGAGCATTTTTGTTCATTACTCTATTCCCATAAATCTTTGATAAATGATATGGAAAAAGAGGAAGAACAAGTTGGTGGTTCTATTACCATGTCTCATGCTTCTCGTTTTGATAATGCAGCGAATATTTATGAATTCAAACCAACAAGGATTATGACTGACGTACGGAAATTTTTCAAACAAATTCATGATCAGCTCAAATCAAGTTTGTTAAGTGAGATGAAACTTTATCATGTAAAAGTATGGTCATATTTAATTGTGGTTTTAGAAGATCCTCAAGGTGAAGCACCTGATTCAAGACACCTTACTGAAGTTGTGGTGATTGAAGGAATCAATGATGAGAACTTTTCAGATTGGTTCAACGTGAATATTGATACTGCTATAAAAGATATTGAAGAAACAAGTCAGCAACAAGTCAGGAATGGTGATTCAACGAATAGAAAGTTGTGTAGTGAAGACATCACAAGTTTATCGGTATGCTGGTGGTTCATCTAAAGTCATCATTCCAAAAGAATTGAAGACTATGAGAAGCGTTCATGTCTTTCATCAAATATCTCCGGATAATAATTGTTTTAGAGATGCAATTCTCTACAGCCTTGCTCATGAAGACAAGAAGTTAAAGAAGATTCCAAACATCAATCGTTTATGCAAAATTCGTAGTTTGGATTTAAATCAATATTATAGATTGGACTTTAGTGAAATGACTGAGGATGGATTATTCAAAATCGATAAAATTCAATCGTTTGAAAAGAAAATAATATGATTGTTCGCATTTATGTACACAAAGGATCTGTCTTCAAATGGGAACTTTATCCAAATCGTCAGCCCCTTTGTGATGGTAATCGCATCGTTCATTTGGTTCTTCTAAGTCATATCCATAGTGAGAAATCCCTACTTGCTCAATATCTACCCATTATCGATCTGAAAGCTTTTGCAAATCATCTATATAGCTGTCAGACAGGAAAACAATATTCACATACATTTGATGTGTGTCGAATATGCCTACGAATGTTTAAAACACATATTGATAATGATGCTACACCGGGAGCAGAGAAGAAACGAATACATGAGGTGACTTGTTTTAATGTAGGTATTCAAGCAGAAAAAGTGCCTACCTACACGCATCATGTGTTTCAAGATAATCAAAAAACGTCACGTCCTCAAGCTGTGGTTTATGCCGATATTGAGTCAATGATCAATAGTACAACAAAGACACATCGAGCAGCGTATATTGGATCTCATGTACGATGGTTTAATCAGGAAGATGAGGGTTGTGTAGATATTGATTCTGGCGAGAATTGCGTCATGGACTTTTTTAAACGAATCGAAGTCATTGTTAAGAAAATGAATGAACTTCAGGAAGAGACTCGAAAGCCAATGAATAAATTTACTGAGAGTGAACAAAAGGATTTTGATCAAGCCTCACATTGCGCATTTTGTGATGTCAAGCTTCGGAACAAATGCGAATTATACCATCAACATAAAAGAAAATGTTGGCTGTATACCAAGTGTCGTGATCATGATCATATGACTGGGCAATATCTTCAAGCATTGTGTGGTAATTGCAATATGCGACGTAAACAACAACGTCGAATTCTCCCCATCTTCTTTCATAATTGGAAGGGATATGATAATCATTCTCCATGGAATGGCTAAATTGAGAGAAGACAAGTGGGGAGAAATTCTTCCTATTTATCAGAGTGGTGATAAAACATTGGGTGTAAGTAATACAGGGGATGTTTGGATAATGATGATAAACCCACGTCATATACTGTTCGATTTCTGGACTCATCAATTTCTTCAAGGATCATTGAAAAATTGAGCTCTACGTTGGATACTACACCGTTTACTCAAAAGCTGTTACGAAAACATTATCCCAATATTGAACATTCTAAACATTTGCAAAAGGGAATCTTTCCTTATACATATTTTGATCATTGGGGTAAAATGAATGATACGAAGCTGCCATCCATTGATAATTTCTGGATTTCTGATTTGAATGAAGAACCATGCTCTGAAGAGGATTGTGCTTGTGCACAGAATGCATGGAGTACTTTGAGATGTCAAACGATGGATGAGTTATTATTTGATTTTGGATGTAACTTTATTGACTGACATTTTTGAGAATTTTCAAAAAATGGTGTATGAAGTGTCATCATTGGATCCTGTACATTATTTTGGATTACCTGGGCTAACATTTGCTTTCTGTTTTAAGAGATGTAATTTGAAATTGGGTACTTTGCAAGATGTGGAGATGTATCACTTGTTTGAAGAGGGGATACATGGTGGTATGAC
Organism: Prostheceraeus crozeri; assembly: GCA_907163375.1. Lineage (NCBI taxonomy): Eukaryota > Metazoa > Platyhelminthes > Polycladida > Euryleptidae > Prostheceraeus > Prostheceraeus crozeri. Next base: position 430,310 of record CAJQUW010005569.1, on the reverse strand, counting down.
GTATGTGAATAAACACTTAGCAAAATCTGAAGATGCATGCGAGGAAAATGGATGGATTAATACTCATTTAATGTACATTGATGCTAATAATTTATATGCAGCAGCACTAAGCTCAAAATTACCCAAGGATAATTTTACATGGTTATGTCAAGAAGAAATAGATTCAATTGATGATGAATGGGTAAAAGAATTTGATCTTAATGGGCATCTGGGATGTACATTAACCGTTGATTTAGAGTATCCTGAAAACGTGCTGGAGGACACCATGCATTTACCACTAGCACCTACCTAAGTTGGGATGTTTTAAAGATGAAAGCAAAGGATTGAAAATCAAGGAATTTATATGCTTATCACCGAAAATGTATTCATTTCTGGCCGAGGATGGGAATCAAGAATCTCGCATCAAAGGTGTCAAACGGTACAAGAAGAAAATCTTAAATCATCACAAGTTTCGTAGAGCATATGAACTGAAGAAAGTATTTTATGTGAATCAAACTTCATTGCAATCGAGTAAACATGTTATGCAAACGGTTACCATGCGAAAGAAAGCCTTGTCTTGTTAGGAAGATAAACGGTGTTGGCTGGAACCAAATTTGATTACACCTTACGGACATTATAAGCTAGAACCAACATCTGTGGACATCAGTCATGTCCAGAATATGCAACAGGATGGTAGAAATACGAGCGAGTGATTCTATTGATTTACTGGCGGTGAAATAATTCTTTCCAAATTGTAAATATCGAGCAGCTCGCCCTTGTAGAATTTATCATAGATGGAAAAATAGAATTCCCATTCAAATCTTTCCACGTGGATGTATCCAAATATTGGGAAATCATAATGTTCACGACTATGAACAAATCTATCATGAACTATGTCATATTCTATCTCCTACGAAACTAACCCCACCACAAGTGAAATCATTGACAGTCCTGTGTCAATGGCGTGGTGGGAAATTAGCTCACATTCCTTCATCAGCCCATGTCTGTAATGAGCGTGAACTTTTTCCGGGTACCCTTCTTAGACATTCTACATCCCATTGTTCATTATTTTGTGATGGACCTGCCATTATGACAGGTGTTCTGTCTGTTAAAGAAGCAGAGTTAACGTTAAAGGAAATAATAAAAACATGTAAAATGAACACTACTGAGTAATGGGTAAAAGACCGTTCCAGGACGCCATAAAATCAAAAAAATTAGTATCTTTAAAAACGACATAAATTCATAAATTTAGACCCTTTTTCAGGTTTTTAAGACCTAAATTCATGAATTTGGTTCATTCAAAAAGTACCATTTTTTTCAAAAATGGTACTTTTAAAAACGACATAAATTCATGAATTTAGGTCTTAAAAACCTGAAAAAAGGGACTAAATTTATGAATTTATGTCGTTTTTAAAGATACTAATTTTTTGATTTTTTAAAATCTCAAATTTGAGAATTACAATCAGGCGAAGCCCTAGAACCTTCGGTTCGATTTTTACCTTGAAAATCATGACCGTTCTAGGACACTAAAAAATCAGAAAAGTTAAGAATCTCAAATTTGTGAATTACAATTTTCACCCTTAAAATCATGACCGTTCTAGGACACTAAAAATTATAAAAGTTGAGTATCTCAAATTTGTGATTATGATATTTTTCACCCTTAAAATCATGACCGTTCTAGGACACCGAAAATTAGTATTTTTAAAAACGTCTTTTAAATCTGTCTTTCAGGTTTTTAAAATATATCATGTGTTTAAAATATATTATGTGACTAAAAATATATCATGTGACTGTTCCTTAAGAAATTTTTTTTATTATAAAATGAGCAACATAAATGAGTTTTTTAAATTATATGGAACACAAACTACGACAAATTTCGACCTAAAGAAAATTGCAAATCAATTAGGAATAAAGAATTTTCATGTTCTAATGAGAGACGAATTACAATTCCTAAAAAATAGGCCATCAGGAACCTTCAGTTCCCGGAACAAAGTTCCATCAATAACTGTAAATTTCATAACAAATCTTCATACGTCAGATGAAAAAGGTGTACATTAGTCTGCAGGTATGATTAATAAAAATGGAGATAATTACTATTTCGACTCATACGGGCTTCCACCTACAAAAGAATGAAAAGAATTACTTGGAACGGGAACATACAATACGTTTCAAATTCAAAAACCAGGAACAACTTATTGTGGTCAATTATGTCTTTATGTTTTATTTAAATTACAGGAAGGAGTACCATTTCTAGATATTATGTTAGAATTGAATAATGGAATGGCTACGCCTAATAATAAAAATAATAATAATAATAATAAAAATAATAATAATAATAATGATAATTAAAAAGCTAAAGCTCAGTTCGTTGTAATTCATTTTGATAAAAACGACCTCTGATATTCTCATTATCTAAATCTTTAATTTCATAAGTAATCGGATAACTTTGATTTATTTTAGAAACTTCAAATATTTCTTTAGTCCAATAACCAACAAAGCCTTTTTCAAATTTATTCTTATATTTAAATATTCTAACTCTATCTCCAATTTTAAATTTCGGTTTAAGTTTCTGCAAATTCGGATTACTCTCATTCAAATTATTATTATTCCCGATTTTTTTCTTTCGTATTAAATCAGGGTCGTCAGAAGCATTCTTTGGAGTTTCTTCAATACCAGAATGAATTTTATTATTGTACTCTTCCACAATTCCTGGTAATATTTTTAACCATTTCTGATTTCCTTGCTGAGTAAATTTCTTGAAAATTTTATTTTTTAACGTCCGATTGAATCTTTCTATCACTACGCCCTTCCCAGCGTTTTCAGTTGAATAAACTGAGCCTTGACAACGACTTTCGTCTGTTTCAAATAGTGACTGAACGTTTCGGTTATAAAATTCTGACCCTTTATCAACAAACAATTTTTTTGGCTTTCTTATACTTTCTTTAAAGATTTCTTCAAACGCATATTTAATTGATAGACCACTTTTATTTTTTAAAGGCTTTACCCAAGCATATCGTGTATATAAATCTATAACGGTCAATGCGTACTTAAACCCTCTTTCATTCGGCATATGAATAAGATCAGCACTCCAAATATCATCTTTATTAAATACTTTTACTTTTAATAAATATTTAGGCTTTTTATATTCTTTATGAATTTCAGATGCATAAACGTCTGAATTATTATTTCGAGCGTTGCTCTCAGAGTTATTAGTTCGAGCGTTGCTCTCATAGTTATTAGTTCGAGCATTGCTCTCATAGTTATGATTTTCATTTAAACCCTGGCCGAATAATATTTTAGCTTGTAAAGCTTTCTTAACAAACATTCTTTCAATTTTTTCTCTAAATGTAGGATTCTGAATACTATCTAATTCTTGAATCATCTTCTTATCAGCTGCATGACGAGAACTTAGATCATGATTTCGATAAGCTAAATCATGCCTGTAAGCGGCGGCATCTACTCTATTTATTGGTTCTTCACCTGGTTTCGGATTATTATTCTCATCTAGTCTTATATCTAATCGAGTTCCTGGACCAGTATATGAATGACCAGGAAGATGTTTTTCTTTCGAATATTTACTCCAAATAAATCCAGGAAAGTTTTCTAATGTTTTTTGTATATCACCACCGTAGGTAGTAACCAAACTTTGTTTATGGTCGTTACCTTCATAAATTTTACAGTTTGAGTTTTTATTTTTGTTTAATAGATAATTCAATAAATCTAAATTAGAAATTTTTAATTTAATTAAATTTTCGGAATTTATAGTATTCATTTTAAAAGATAAAAAAAAATTAAGAAGATAAAAAAAATTAAGAAGATAAAAAAAATTAAGAAGATAAAAAAAAATGTTTTACCGAAAAGAAACAAAGGTCCTGAGGTTATTACCTTATCATACTAGGACTTAGATATATTCCAGAACCATCTTTAGTTTCTTTAATTTCAATTAAATCATCAACATTGTGGAGAATATTTTTAAGAACTCGTTTTCCTTCATCAACTAATTTTAATTTACTAATAAAATTATCTACTACTCCTTTTCCTTCGGGCGAAGCCCTAGAAGACATCTCCGATGTTCCATGAACCGATGTCCCTTCTCCCCTAGCAACTTTCTCTAACTCCCTATTATGACGTTTTTGTTCTTCTAATGCTGCCTTCTCTGATTTATTTTTATTTACTGCTTGGACAATACCAGCTGTTCCACCTGCAACACTTCCTGCTGCAGCTATGCCTCCTATTATTAGTGGAATTAATGGGAGAATCCCACCATTCTTTTCTTCTTGTAATTTAATATTCTCTATCATTGGTTTACTTATGTAATACTTTTTTTTATTAATCGTAATAGTTTTAGGGGTATTTTTGTCAACAATATTACGTAATTTTAATTCAACAGTTTTATTATTAATATTACTTTTCGCTTGCGACATTTTTAATAAAAAATTTTAAGTTAAGAATTTAAAGTTATCAAAAAATTTAAATCTATTCTAGTTATGAAAAATTTTTAGTTAAGAAATTTTAAGTTAACAAAAATTTTAATCTATTCTAGTTATGAAAAAATTTTAATTAACCTATCGGAGCGAAGCTCCTCTGGCTTTAGCGCTTTAGCCGATCCTAACCATCTTTCCATTAAGAATTTCAATAGAATATTTTGCATCTTCTAGCAATAAACCATAAGCCATCAATGAAGTTGTAGAATCTTTCTTTTCAATATTAATTGTTACATCACAACCATTTTTAATAATATCTTCAGATTGTGCACTTAAATCGAAACAGAAAATTGGATATAAATGTCTCCAATCTCCAGGAGTTAATTGTGGTTCAACTCCAAATTCTATACAAAGATTTCTATAAGAATCATATCCTTCCATAAATTGATTATTGGTATCATCGAATCTTAATGGATCAATTGGATATCGAGTTTGATTTAATGAAACTTGTAAACTTCGAATTGTATTAATATGAAAAATATTATTGTTCTTATCAAAACTTGGAGAATTATTTCTTTGAAATGTTAGTAATAAATATCTTGGGGTATTCGCAGTTCTAGTAAAATGCCAGTTAAATCTTTGTTCGGAAAAAGTTACTGAACTAGCAGTTCTCTTTAGAAAATTAACTGGAATTGGTTTGTTAGTATTTAATCTTTTTGCAATAGCTGTTTCAACCTCTAAACTAGGAGTAATATGCTTAATCCACCATTCAAGTCTATCAATTTTTAAATATGCTTTTTTTCCAGTTTTGCCAAAAAAGATTAATTCATTATTTACTGTACGATGAATTATTAATTTAAATTTTAATTGATATGATATTTTATCATAATCTAAATATCCGAATAATGGAGACAATGGCCAATTAACTGTCTGTTTACTTTTTTTGTTAAATTCACGTCTTTCTTTATATGCTTCATTATTTGTTTTATTTAAATGTTTTGCAATATTTTCTACATCTTTCGCAATTCCTGCTGCATCTGTTCCAGCGTGAGTTAAATCATCAATAATTATACCATCATTAGTATCAGGAAACCAACCTTCGATTTCATGCTTTTTATTATTTTCACCAATTGTTATAAATCTAAGCATTGTATCAATTACACCTGGAGAATCACTTATTGTTTCTATATTTTGAGTTGCAACATCTAAACGCATTTGTGTAAATAAACTTGGGAAAAAATTATTCTCTAGTGTAATATTATCGGTATCTGGTAATGGTGTTGTAAAATTAGCATCACTATATAAAGAATATTCGCAGTGTAAAAATGAATCAGGTAAATATAAATAACTCTGCTGATTATCAACTTCAAAAATTAAATCACCTCCAGTGTTTACTCTACTAGAAGATCCGGGATTTATGGCAATTCTTATATAGTCATTCTTTTTTTGATTATAACTGACGAACGGAGGATCATCTAATTTAAATTTATTTTCGATAAGCGAAGACATTTTTATAAGAAATAATTTGATTTTTTGTTTTTCTCACAGATAGAAAAAAAATTTTTACTAAAAAAAAATTACTAAAAAATTTTTACTAAAAAAAATTACTAAAAAATTTTTACTAAAAAAAATTACTAAAAAATTTTTACTAAAATATAATTTTAGAATTTTGCTAGACCAGCTCCGCTATGAATGCCATTACCTCTTATTTCTTCAATTGTTTTTTTATTATTTTTATTTTTATTATGTTTACTATCACCCTCCACAGCTATGTTAGCAATTTTGTTTTTTGTTTCATCTGAAAGTTTTTTTAATTTTTTTAGTTCTTCAGAATCATTCTTGAGTTTACGAATAGCTTCTAGTTGTTTTAATTCGTTTTGAGACTTGACAGCATTTGATATTGCACTAGCTGTACTACCTATAGCAGCTGCTCCTTTTGCAGCAGATGTAATCAAATCTTTATTATTTTTAATTAAGTTAACGATACTACCAATACCAGAAAAGATGCCATCCCCTTCTTTTTGGACGGCACCTGCGGTGCCTAGGAACTTTTCTGTTCCGACTGTTTCTCTATTATCATAATGATAAACAGGATTCATACGTGGTTCATGAGCAATTTTTTGATTTGAAGCAAAATGTTTAAGATTGTGTTTATAAATTATAGGCATTTTTTAGTAATAAATTTGACTTTTTGGGAAAAATATAAATACGGGCGAAGCGCGAAGCCCTGGAAGACATCTCCGTTGACCCATGAACCGATGTCCATTATAAAAAAATGTTTATTTTTTGTTCTTAACTTTTACAGATTGGGTTTTTGGTTTAACTTTATCAGGAACCAAACCTGCATCAATCATTCTTTTTATTCTATGATTTTCTTTCATAATATTTCTTTGTTTTATTAACTCTTCTAATTGTTTTATTCTTTTAAAATTATTAGCTCTAATTTTATCCATTTTTAAAATTATATACTTTTATATTTTTAAATTTTTTTTAAAAATTATATTTATACTTTTATATTTTTAAAATTATATTTATATTTTTTAAATTATATTTATATTTTTTATTTTTTGTAGGTAAAAAATATTTAAGTTAATATTTACAATACTCGTTTAAGATTTACGTTTATGAATATCTAACAACTTCGAGATAACTTTATTAATTGCTTGTTGCACTTTATCTATTGCATCAAGAAGCGTGTGATGTACTTTAATTTCTTTTTCAGTCATTTCTAATTTTTTCTCACTTTTCTTTAATTCTGTTTTTAAAGCATTTAATTGAACTTTAAGACCATCTACTTTTCTTTTAACGGAATCTAACTGTTCTTTATTTTCTTTAGAGTTTTCTTGTAAATTTTTCTTTAATTCATTTTCTAAATTGATTTTCAGAGTTTTCATTTTATCAACTTTTTCATTAAGTGATTTTACTTCAATTTTTAATTGATTTATTTTTTTAATTTGTTGAGCAATTTTAGAACTCAATTCATTCACACTTTTTTGGAATGTAGTTTGTAACTGCTTTAAATTTTTTTTAATTCTTTCAGGTAGTTTTTCTATTTCATCTTCTAATTGTTCTTTTAACATTTTTATCTGATGTTTATTTTTAATGACAGCAGATTTTAAATTTATAGAAAGTAATATTAAAATTTTTGATTGTTCAGAAATCTTTTTAAAAAGTTTTGCTATATCTGCTTCTAGCTCTTTATCCTTTTTATCAAGTTTTAATAATTTTTCGTTTAATGATTTGTCATTAAGTTTAAGCAACTTTAATTCGTTCATCAGTGGAACCAAAACATCGTTTATATATTTTTCCTTTAAGTCATTGATTTGTGTATCAACATATTGTTTATTTGTTAACTCTGTATTTTGTTGTGGAAGAATAGAAAGATGTAATGGACCAGATAAAACGTCTCCAGTTTTCATTATATAATTTTCTATCTCTATTTCTGATTCACGATTATTCGGGATATATGCACCTCCACCAACATTTGGTAACATCATTTTTAAACAATAAAAATAAAATTTTTTCTGATTATAAAAAATAAAATTTTTTCTGATTATAAAAATACATAAATTATAAAAATAAAATTTTTCCTAATAAAAATAAAAAAATGGAAATGACTCAAATTTGTCAAGTTTGCAATATGCGTTTTTTAAATCAAACACTATTATATTCTCATATGAAAAACACACCATGTGGTATGCATATGAATCAATTACAACCTAATAATAGTATGCAACCTAATAATAGTATTCAGTATAATAATAATATTCAACCTAATAATAGTATTCAACCTAATAATATTCAGAATAATATTCAACCTAATAATAGTATTCAGTATAATAATATTCAATCAGAGCAACCATTACAAAGATTAAAGCATTTATTTATTTCAGATAAAGAACAAAATCTTTATACTGCTAGAATAACTACACCTAGAATAAATACACCTAGAATAAATACACCTAGGCAAAATACACCTAGGCAAAATACACCTAGGCAAAATAATAATAATTATTTAGCACAAAATAATCCTTTTGTTCAAAATAATAATGTAGCACAAAATAATCCTTTTGTTCAAAATAATCCTTTTGTTCAAAATAATAATGTAGCTCAAAATAATTATATTGATAAAAATCAATTTGTTGAAAGTAATAACAAAAAAATATGTTCCGAATGTAATAAAAATATAACATCAAAAAATTTTGCACGTCATTTAAAATTATGCGAACAACCAGAAGAGGTTAAAAAAAATAAAAAAGATAAATTAAAAGATCAGTTATGTCGTAATTGTAATAAATATTTTACAATTCAAGGAATTACTAATCATTATAATTCTTGTATAAGTTCTACAAGACAATGTACAAGTTGTCAAATTACTAAACCTAAGACAGAGTTTTATGACAGTAAATATCAGTGTAAGGATTGTTTAAAAGAAAAAGTTAAATGTAGAGGTTGTCAAAAAATTATATTAAAGAAAAATTTTCAGCGACATGTAACACTATGTCCAAAACTTAATCAACATAATAATCAACATAATAATAATTTATATCAAAATAATAATTTATATTAGTATTTCTATTAAAATAGACTTATATATTTAAATAGTTGTATTTCAACTAAAATAGTTGTATTTTAACTAAAATAGTTGTATTTCAACTAAAATAGTTGTATTTCAACTAAAATAGTTGTATTTCAACTAAAATAGTTGTATTTTAACTAAAATAGTTGTATTTCAACTAAAATAGTTGTATTTCAACTAAAATAGTTGTATTTCAACTAAAATAGTTGTATTTCAACTAAAATAATCTTATATATATTAAAATATTATTTTTTTATAAAGAATAAAATATTATTTTATTAAAATATTCTTAAGCATTCCGGAAGAGAGGAGAGGTTCGGAACATACTTCTTTTGAGTATAGGAACAAAAAGTCCGACACATTCCGGAGGTTCTACAGAGGTTAAAAACACTCATAAGAGTGTAAGAATGCGAGTCCGGAATTAAAAAATAATAATTCCTAAATTTTTATTTTAAAAATATTAAATGAATAAAAAACGAAAATTTGGAAGATTTATATTCACCGGTTATAATTAAAAGTAATAAAAGTAATAAAAGTAATCTAAGTCGTCATAAATCTCTTAATGCAATAAACGAAATAATAAATAATTATATGAATAACACTGAGTTTCAAGATACACTAACCCCTCAAGATCCGAATCTCAAAGATATTAATAATATTGTAGAAAATCCTATATATAATACTAAATATAATAATAATATAGATAAAAATATATATAATAATATAGATAAAAATATATATAATAATATAGATAAAAAATATTTAGAGACACTACCCCCTAATTCATCTCTTAATAAAAAAATACCACAATCAGATCTTACACGTCTTTGGAATTTTTTAAAATTTCATTGTATAAAAATATTGTTAGCATGTATTTTAATATTTTTTATTTATCATCTTGTTATATGTATTGGAAATCAATGGGGTTACTTTCTAACAGAGGAACAAAAGAGAATAAATTTTTATAAACAAGAAATAAAAACTTTTAAAGGATGGAAGACTGAGGAGGATAAGATTAAGGATAAAACTAATAATAAAAATATTAAACAAGGTAAAATGTATCAAGAAAATTTACATTTCATTGTTTACGGTAAAACTGGAAGTGGTAAGACTACGTTTATTAAAAAATATATAAACCAATATTATAAGGACGAAACAAAAGTACATATTTTTTGTATGCATACTTCTGAATGGCCAACTTTTACAAACGTCTATAATGATAAACAATTAGATGAGTTACAAGATATGGAAAGTTTTGCTGGTACACCTGAAAATAAATCTTTATTAATTTTAGATGATGTTGCAAGTTTATCAAAACAAAAAAATATGTCAGAAATATTTACAAAAGGAAGACATCAAAATATTCAAATAGTTGTATTAGCTCATAAAGCTTGTGATGTAGATAATAAGATTAGAGAAAACATTCAAACATTTTTTACAACTACACAAAATAATGCAGCATTCTTTAATGATATTAATAAAAATTATAAAATGAATATGCCTTTATCATATTATACACATCATAAATATGGAATAATACGTGTTGACACCATAAGTGAACATATGCAAGTATATGATAAAGATTTAAATATATTAGTAGATACCGAACATGAAATCTATAATAACTCTCAAGATTTTGATATTAGAATATATGCAAATGCAAAACATTTATCAAATCAAGTTATAGAACAAATAATTATCTTTTTAGAGTCTGAAGCAAAAGTACCACTAAAAATTATTCCTGATACATTTTATTTTTATTTTGATCATTATTTAAATGCAAAATTTGGTATACCAATACCAAAAAGATTACAAGATAATGAAACATTAAACTATTTGAAAATTGCAATAAATGATGTTAGAAACGGTTTAAGAAAAGCAACCCCAATAATATCTGATGTTAAATCTACATTTTCTGATGCTAAATCTACATTTGATGAAGCCAAAAAAACATATAATGATATAAAACCATTAATAAATGGTGTAAGTGAAATACTTAATAATTAAACAAATTATACAATTTGTTTTGTAATTATACAATTTGTTTTGTAATTATACAATTTGTTTTTTTTAATTATACAAATATTTTAAATATATGGAGGAATGTTTAATTTTTGTAATGTTTTTAAATCATATACGGTTAAGTTATCTTTATTGATTAACCACCATAAATTATTAAAAGCCAGAAATACTCTAAAACTTCTAAGACATAATGGAAAATCATTTGTTTTAGCGTATTTAGGTATACCATGTTTTATTTTATAGTCTTTCACAAATTGCATATATTTATGATGATAATAGAATTTAACTTCTTGTTTAGGTGTAAGTGGATTTGTAGGATGTCTATAGTTTTTTAAAACTGGTACATGTTCTATTTTATACTCTTCAAACATTTTTATTTTTTATGTAAAAAATAAAATTAAAAAAAAAAGATATTAAATATAATTATTTTAATTTTTATATTTTATAATTATTTTAATTTTTATATTTTATAAATACTTTTATTTTTATAATTAAATATAATTATTTTTATAAATAAATATAATTTTATTTTATAATTAAATATAATTTTTTTTTTTAAAAAAAAAGATAAAAAAAATTTTCTCAAATTTTCTCTAAAAAAATTAAAAAATGGAAAAATTTTATTGTGTCTTATGTGAAAAAAAATTACAAACAAAAAGAAGTTATCAATCTCATCTACAAAGTAAAATGCATTTACAAAATGTAGAACGAGTTGATGATGGAAATATATTAAAATTAAATAGTTATAAAAACTATCTAGAAACATTGCCTACTGATATAAAAGTTAAAAAAATGTTTGATGATTATTCACATTCGGAATATAAAAAATTTTTTAATAGTGAAGATGAAGCCGTAACAGATATAAAATATTTATTTAGCGATACTGATGAATTTAACGAAATAGATGAATTTGATGAAGCCGTACATGGGACATCGGTTCATGAGTCAACGGAGATGTCTTCCAGGGCTTCGCCAGAGAGTTCCTCACCCGAAACAGATATAAAATATTTATTTAATCAGTCTTTTGAATATAATGAAACTGATAAAACTTTTTCTGATATTCTAACCAACTTTTATAATATATTTAAGAAATCTTTCAAATGTTATATGAATGTAGAAGTACTTTATACAAAAAATGGACCTGATGGAATTCCTGAAGAAATAATACAAGGACATTTTACAAATTCGCAAGAAATTCATAATGTAAATGATATACAACCCATATTTGAATCGATGATACTTAAATTAGAAAATTGTATAATTGAAGCCCAGTTACGTGAATCTGGTTGGAGATTTGTTAAAATACTATCTAAGAAAATAGTAATTGATAAATATAAAAATAATACTGGTGGTAGTTATGTTCCTTTACCTTTCAGTTCACCACAATTAATCAACATAAAAAATGAAGATGAACGTTGTTTTCTGTGGAGTATTATAGCACATTTACATCCTGCAAAATATCATAAAGAAAGACTAAGTCATTATAATAAAAAAGAATACATAAATGAATTTGATCTCTCTGATGGCTTAGATGAATTTCCATATGATTATAATAGGTTACTAAAGTTTCATAAAAAGAATAAAAATTTAATTGAAGTAAATGTTTTTGAATTAAATGTGAATTATGTTTCTATTGGTAAAATTACTCCACTTTACCCAGATTCAAAAGAATTTTATTTGAATAATAAAAATTTATGTCAATCAGAAATAGTATATAATGATAGAGAAAATTACATGCATCATAATATTTTTTACCAAGGAAATATAATATGTACTGAAAAATTTGAACTTGTTAAAACACTATCACCAATAATGATTAATCACAATAATTATAAAGGACGTACTGATGATTATAATTACAAATATTCATCTTTATCTTCAGAATACCAACAAAAATTAGAAAATTTAAATGAAAGTTTACAAAAATGTAAAATAGATTATCAACAACAAACAAAAATGTTACTACAAGAATATCACCATAAATATCAAAATAAGATAGAAACAATTCAAAAATTAAATGAAGAAAATAATAAAAAATTAAATAATGAAGAATTAAATAATGAAGAAAATGAAACCAAACAAAAAATAAATGAATCTTTAAAAAAATGTCTACAACAATATAAAGAACAATATGATAAAGAATATATTTATCAGCTACAAATATTAAATCAAAATTATTATCAAAATACATTTAATATTACAAAAGAAATTAATGAAACACATGAAATATATAAAGATGAATTTGAAAAACTAGAACAGTCAAAACAACCAGCACAAGCGAATATATTATATTATCAGGGACATTTTATATTGTGTAAAGATGTTTCTATATTTACAAAAACTTCAGATAATAAAAATTTTCCTTGTCTTCAATGTATGACAAGTTTTAGAACTTTAGAAGAAATGAATAGACATTTGGAGAATTGTCAACAAAATGAAGCAGTTCAAAATATTTTTCCTAAAGATGATTATTTAGAATATAATAAATGGTATTTTAAAAATAAAGTACCCTTTACTATTTATTGTGATTTTGAAGCATATAATGTTAATATGACACAAAATCAAACGGAAAGTTCCAGGGCTTCACCCGATTCTGAAAATTATAATTCTGAAAATTATACGGGCCAAGCCCTAGAACCTTCGGTTTTTAATTCTGAAAAAAATAATTCTGAAAATTATAATTCTGAAAAAAGTGTGCCTGAAAGAAGTGCACCTGGAAAAAGTTTAGTTGAACAAAGTAAAGAAAAATATTTATTTGAACAAAAACCATTATGTTGGGGAATGTACATTCATTCGAATTATCCTGAATTATTTAAATCAGAATATTTACAATACTATGGTGAAGATAGTTCAGAAATGTTTACAAAGAAAGTAGAAGAATTACAAGGACTTTTTTCACAATTGCTTGAAACAAATAAACCAATGATACCATTAACGGATGAAGAAAGAAAAGAATTTTATTATGAAATAAATTGTTATTACTGTGGAAAAGGTTTTACAAATAAATATAAAACTGGCAGAGGTAGATATATTGATAAAGTAAAGGATTATGATCATCTAAATGGATTATATAGAGGTGCAGCACATGATTATTGTAATCTTAATGCTAACAAATTTAAATATAACTTTGTTCCTCTATATTTCTACAATGGTTCTAAATATGATTTTCATCTAGTAATGAAAGATTTATTTTCATCAGAAAAATTACATCAACAAAAAATAAATGTACTATGTAAACAAGAAGAAGAATATTTTTCAATGCAATTAGGTTGTATTAGAATTTTAGATGCATTTAGATTTTTTACTCCTTATTCATTAGATGTTATGGGAAAAACTTTGAAACCTGAACAATGTAAAATATTAAATAAATATAATTTAAAACCTTTAAAAGGAATATTTCCGTATGAGTACATAGCCTGCAGCTCACAGTCGAAGACTGATATAACTGGAGATAAAACCTGTGGTTCACAGTCGAAGACTGATTTTAATTCTGTGAATAAAATTATGAAAGAAGAACAACTTCCTCCAATAAATAAATTTAAATCAACATTAAAACAATCACAATTATCTGACGAAGACTATGCAGAAGCTGAAAAGAATTGGAGAGAGTTAAATTGTAAAACAATGTATGATTATACAATGAAATATCTACAGATAGATGTATTAATACTAGCTGATCTTTTTGAAAACTTTCGTGATATGTGTTTAGAATATTACGGAATAGATCCATGTTATTGTTATTCTACACCAGGTTTAACATGGTTAGCAGGATTAAAACATACTGGTGTTAAACTTAAACATTATAAAGAAAATACATATGATAAATTATTATTTTTTGAATCTGGAATTAGAGGTGGAGTTTCATCCGTTTTAGGTAATAGATATGTTAAATGTTATAATAAGAAAGTAAATCCACAAGAATATGGAATAATTAAACCTTTATCTCCAGAAGAAAAAGAAAAAATATTAGAAATTTTTCGAACGAAACGAGAAGGAGTAGAACGTGAAAAAGCAATTGATGAATTCATGCGAGAAAACTATTTGTTATATTATGATTTTAATAGCTTATATTCTTCTTGCATGATACAAGAATTACCAACAGGTGAGATGACATGGTGTAATAATCTTGATTATCAAAAAACATATGATGGAAATTTTAATCATGGTTATATATATGAAGTTGATTTAGTACACCCTGATGAAATAAAAGATAAAAGAAAATATTTTCCTTTCTGTCACGAAAACAAAATTCCCAATATAGAAGACTTTTCAGATTATCAATAATCTATAATTCCTAAGAAATATAGGCCAACAAAAAAACTTATGTTAACACAAAGCAATAAAGGAAAGTATGTTGTTGAAGGAAGAATGCTAGATTGGTATTTAGATCATGGAATGATTCTCACAAAAATTCACCGGAAACTAGTGTATAAAAAATCTAAATGGTTAAAAGATTATATTGAGTTCAATATTGAAAAACGCAAAATATCTAAAAGAAATAAAGATGATTTTGGAAACGTGTTCTTCAAATTAATGAATAATGCATTTTATGGTAAGACTTTAGAAAATGTGCGTAATAGACAAAATATTGAAATAGTTTATGATAAAGATAGGTTTCAAAATTTAACAAGGAAACCTACATATAAAAGAACTACTAGATTTAGTGATGAACTATGTGCTGTACATCTAAGAAGAAGCATTGTAAAACATGATAAGTTTAATTTTATAGGTTTCACTATATTAGAATTAGCTAAACTATTTATGTATAGTTTTATATATGATTATTTAGCACCTGCTTATGGTAAAAACTATAAATTACACTTTACAGATACCGATTCTGTTTTCTTAGAATTAACAATACCATATGGTTCTTCACTAGATAAAGAAATTAATAAAATAAAAGATATCATTCATCCTTCTGATTTATGTAAAGTAAAAGATGAATTAGAAGGAAATGAAGATTTCATAACAGAAGCTATATTTTTAAAATCTAAATGTTACTGTTATGATACAACTAAAAATATTAAAACACATAAAACATTAAAAGGAATTACAAAGGCATCAGTGGCTAATCAAATAACATTTCAAGATTATAAAATGCATTATTTAATAATGAAATAAAAACAGCATGTAATTATAGACTTAATTCAAAAAAACATAAAATGTATTTAAAAGAAGAACATAAATTAGCATTAGATCCATTTGATGATAAAAGAAAAATTTTACCTGATGGAATAACTACTGAACCTTTTTAATTTTCTAATTTCTAAGATAGACAAATTTGATATATACATAAAATAAAAAAATATAAAATATTATAAAATAATATAATAATATAACATAAAATAATAATATAAAATAATATAAAATTATCATATAAAAATGGATAAAGTTAGAGCTGATAATTTTAAAAGAATAAAACAATTAGACGAATTAATAAAACAAAGAAATATTATGAAAGAAAATCATCTTCAACATAGAATGACAAAAGCTGGTATTCAATCTGATATGTTTGATAAATTAAAATTAACTGAAGAAGTAAAAACTGATTATGAAAAAACTGTCGAACCATTTAAAACTCTTGAAAAGGAACTTAATGAAAAACGTGTTGATATAGCGGATCCTGTACTTAAAACACTATTAGATGACTATGGTTTATTAGAGGCAAACATAGATAAAAAATTACCAAAATCTATGTTATTCGAACATTCTACTTTCTTTTTAGATAAAAAATTATTTGCAAGATTTTATCTTGGTGGTAAAGAAATATTTCCACAACCTTTACGAGGATTAATTTTTACGCCAGATAAAAAACCTATTAGTTTAGATAGAAATTTTGTTGATCTTTTAAGAGGAGCAGATTTAAAAAATTATGCTGTAGAAGATCTAATAAAATATAAAACTATATTAGATAGAGTAGGTGTAGTAAAATCTCTTAGACGTTATAAACAATTAGAAAATTTATTATCATCGGGAGTTAAAGTAGGGAAAGGTTTATCTGAAAAACAGAAAACAAAAAAACAGAAAACAGAAACAACTGTATTTTTACCAGATGATCCACAAGAATTACTAAATAGATTAAATATTTTAATATCGGCAATAAAAGAAGGACATAATTCTAGTTTTAATGAAATTCATGCTATATTGAAAAGACTGTTAGAAAAGAAGATTCTAAATGAAGAGGATTATAAAAGTGTAGCTGAAATATGTTGTTTCTAATTTTTATAAAAAAAAATTTCATAAAAAAAATATTTCATAAAAAAATATTTATTTAATTTTTTAGTTTAAAAATGTGTTCAGTAGATTTAGACAAAATTAATAATCATTTAGAAAATTTAACAGAGATTTTGGGTTCATCAAAATTTAGTACAACGTTAAAAATTATAACAACTACTTCATCACACACTTGTAATTTAGAACCCATTCTACATTTGGAACAAAATAAAAATTATCAAATTGCATTGACTAGTTTCTCCACATTTAACACTATTCAAAACGTTATCAAAGATGTGAATGATCAATTTAGATATTCTACTGATAAAGGCAAAACATGGAAAATACTAACTTTTCTTCCTGGTTCTTACGAAGTTGAAACTATATCAAATGAAATTAAGAGACATTTAGGTATACCATTTAAAGATAAGAAACAATTACATTTTGCAGTTGAACCGGCAGTTAATAAATTTTCTCTTACTTTAGACGAAAATCATCAAGTTGATTTTAATCATGATAGATCATTGTCAAAGCTATTAGGATTTAATAAACAAACCTATAGTCAAGGTTATCATTTAGGTGAAAAGATTCCAAAAATAACTGAAATAAATTCAATTGTTGTACATTGTGACATTATTGAAGGAGGATATATAAATGGTAAATTATCAAATTTAATATTCAGTTTTCCAGCTTTTACTGTACCCATTGGTTATAGATTAAATGTAATTCCACAAACATTAATATATTTTCCTATTACAAGAAAAACTATTAACAACATTAACATTAAAATCACTGATGAAAAAGGACAAGAAATAAATTTTGGAGGTGAAGAGATTATGATAGATCTTTTGGTACGGGAGGTATAAACTTTTACGCTACAATAGAGAAGTTTAATTTTTTTATCATTTTCATTATTAATCTTATTAATCTTATTAATCTTATTATTAGAAACAAAAAAATAAACTTAAATTAAAATTTTATTTTTATTTTTTTGTTTCTAAAAACACTAATTCAATAATGGATGAATTTATTACTTTAAAAATGAATGAAATGTCTTTAAATAAAAAAAAACTTAAATTTAATCATCATCCAAATTTATCTAATAAAGTTTTGTCAGTTATTTGTGGAAGATCAGGATGTGGAAAAACATATCTATTATTTAAAATTTTAACGACTCCAAATTTTTTGGATTATAACAATCTTATAATTTATACAACAACGGCAGAACAACCCGTCTATCAATTTTTAAAATATGGATTTGAAAATAATCTTACAAAAACAGCAATTGCTTCTCTATTCGAAGAATACGAAAAATCTGAATATGAAGAAGAAATAAATTTGTGGTGTGAAGAAGCAGCAAAAAATAAACAATTAGTTGAATCCAATAAAAATAAGCATATAAAAATACAATTAATAGATGATAGTGGTAATATGCAAGATCCTAGTAAACTAGATAAAACAATGAAACATTGTGTAATTTTTGATGATTGTGTTAATGACAGAAATCAGTCAGTTCAGAGAAATTATTTCACAAGAGGTAGACATAATAACTGTAGTGTATTTTATTTAACACAAAGTATGTATTCATTAGATGGAAGTGTTATTAGAAAGAATGCAAATATATTTATACTATTTGAAATAAATGCAAGAAACTTAAGTGATTTGTTAAGAGATTTATGTATAAGAGATAAAGATGAATTTAAACAATCGTGTAATAATGCTTGGTCAAAAGATTATGGATTTATCACAATTAATATTGATAAAAAAATTCATGAAAGAGTTATCGAACAATTGTTTACCGAGTAATAAAAATATACAAATATAATGTTTTAATATTTTATTTTTTATTATCAGCTTTAATTTTATCTATTTTTTAAAATATAATATTTGAATTTTGTGGTAACATTGGTATACAGCAAAAACATTTTACTGAACAAATTATTTTTTTATTGCTTTGTTGTTTGACATCTTTTCGTTTAAAGTTTTCACGTTTAAAGTTTTCACATTTAAAATTTTCTCGTATTAAGTTTTGTTTAATAAAGTTTTGTCTAATAAAGTTTTTAGCTCTTCTAAAAAAATTTTATCATTTTCTTCATTAAAAATTTTATCATCAATAAAAGTTTTACCATCACTAGAAATTTTACCATCCTTTTTATTTTTATCATTAACTTTTTCTGTCTGTGATTGAAATGATATTTGATTTACTTCATTAGCTATTTGATCAAATTTTTCAATCTCATCTAACGTAATAACATTATCATCACATACTCTTTGAAAGTAGTAGTGTAGTTTATCATAGACTTCTTTAATATGTAAATGCTTAGTTTTTAATGATTTTCGTTTCTTAGTTATTAAAGATTTTTCTAACATTGTAGCAAGTGAAGTTGCAAAAACACCCGTACCTGTTAAAGCTGTAGCAACTACTGGAATTACTAAAACACCTGAAGATATAACAATTGTTAAAGTACCTAAACTTATTGTTAAGAATATGCCAATTCCTTGTGTTACATTCTTAACTTTACTCCATCTCTTTCTTAATTTATTATAATGTTCTAATCTAAGTAATAATTGCAATTCCTTATCTTTCATATAACGTACTCTATCTTTGTGTTTTGCAATATCCATTTCATATGATAACGAAGGATATATTCTTGCGGTTTCATCCATTTCTGAAGTTCCTTCCACTTTTGTTCCTTCCATTTTTAAAGAAATATTTTTAGTCACATGATATATTTTAAAAACCTGAAAGATGGATTTAAAAGACGTTTTTAAAAATACTAATTTTCGGTGTCCTAGAACGGTCATGATTTTCAAGGGTGAAAATCGAACCGAAGGTTCTAGGACTTCGCCCGATTGTAATTCACAAATTTGAGATACTCAACTTTTATAATTTTTAGTGTCCTAGAACGGTCATGATTTTAAGGGTGAAAATTGTAATTCACAAATTTGAGATTCTTAACTTTTCTGATTTTTTAGTGTCCTAGAACGGTCATGATTTTCAAGGTAAAAATCGAACCGAAGGTTCTAGGGCTTCGCCTGATTGTAATTCTCAAATTTGAGATTTTAAAAAATCAAAAAATTAGTATCTTTAAAAACGACATAAATTCATAAATTTAGTCCCTTTTTTCAGGTTTTTAAGACCTAAATTCATGAATTTATGTCGTTTTTAAAAGTACCATTTTTGAAAAAAATGGTACTTTTTGAATGAACCAAATTCATGAATTTAGGTCTTAAAAACCTGAAAAAGGGTCTAAATTTATGAATTTATGTCGTTTTTAAAGATACTAATTTTTTTGATTTTATGGCGTCCTGGAACGGTCTTTTACCCATTACTCTACTGCTTTTATTCATTTATGATTAGACTCATAATGCTATAAAGATATTCGAATACAAAGGTATCGTTATATTTCAAGTAGTCTTTAGCCATTTGTTCAGAACAGTTTGGATCTAATCTCGTAAATAGTGTGAGTGTTTCATCCAAGGTCAGGTTGTAAGGGCGATTATTGAGAAAGTAGAGACAATATGCACCACAGTAGGCAGAGGGTCCTTGAATTCGATAATGTAATCTCTTGAGAGGTTTGGGGGATTCATTTAGCCATGATGCCACATGAGGATATTTGAAAACAGGTAAACCGTATGAATCAAAGAATTCACAGTTATGTTCATCTTGATAATAAGCCATCCAATGTTGTCCAGATTTATGAGCAGGATCAGAATTGAAAATGTAGGCAATAGGTTTAGATTGATGGTTAGGAAGTTCATCAGCAGCAAATACTCCACCAAAGAGGATGTATTTAGAAACAATGAAGTCATCAGCGAGACAGTGGCAACTATGTTGAAGAACACCAGCTAACTCATATCCATCAAAACACGTCTTTTTGAGATATTTTTTCTCTAATGTATTCAGTCCATACATGACTCCTTCTAAAGTTTTGTCGCTTAACCAACTCATGTTGTGCAATTTCTAATGCTTGCATATACTTAATAGTGAGTGGAATGGGAGGTGTTTGTCTCTCATGAACCTTGAGCATAATGTCAATCAACTTAGATAGCTGGGGATATATATGAATTTGAAAGGACACTATTATCCGAATTGAGTGAGAAACGTTCATCACTGATAACAAACATCAATAAATCAAAATTCCGAGTTGTGGTCTTTTCAAAGTGAACTTCAAGGTTATATTCCTTCTTGGTTTTCTTCTGTGGATTTTCAGGTTGACTATTTGTCGTACAATCAAATGTGAGTAGATAATGATGCTCCAGAAAATTTTGCAAAATCAATCTCAACGGATTCATTTGTGTTAAAGACTTGTACAGCTCGACAAAAGTTTGAGTATACAAAAGTATCATTTTTACAATCAATCTCTTCACCCGTCAGCATGCGTCCCTCACACGTGACTTGAATGCTTGATAAACCATGTCTTTGAAAGATGAATTTTCGTATACTTTGATCATACCAATCTGTACTGGGGATAAGGGCAAAGAGGAGTAGTTTCGGTGATAGATGTGTTGTGATGTCTGAATACACTGACTTTTGTATTCCTGCTGCTATTGTTGATCGACGAACTTGTAAAGAATTGTAGTTGATATATATGTTATCATCTTTCCTTTGTTGAGCAATAGAGGCTTGTAATTTAGCATTGGGCATGAGCATGGGCATATGAAATTCACACATTTCATACTTGACTCGATATTTAGGTGTTGCACCAGCAGTATGAGTTTTCATATCATAGAATAAATGTTCAGCCTCATTTCGTACTAATTGCAATTCAAGTTTAAAACCAGGGGGTAAAGCTTTGGATTGTTGAAACAAATTAGCCTTTAATGGGAAATCCCATGATTTTTTAAAATCATTTTTCTTTAAATCTTCATAGATTTCCTTATTGAGATGATTATTCATTCCTTTATCAAAGCGTGTAGATACTATCTTTATATCTTTGGATTTGACTGCTTTTGCAGCTGCATCCCAATCCAATTCAAATGTATTAGTCGTTGAGGGGATAGTAAATCCTTGAGAAGCGGACATGTGTGTTCCTTTTGCTGCATCTGAATATTGTAAGAGATTACTCAAATAAGCCGTAAACTGATAATTGTGATCTCCTCCTTCTACAGTGCTATCATTGATTAATACTTTAACATCATCAAACAGACTATGTGCAGAATTGTTAATTTAAGATAACTTCAGTCTTAGTCAAATTTTTCCATGATCCACCGTCTAATTTTTGAATTTGAGCAAATCTTAATTAGCTGTGACTCAGGTTCATCCAATGTACAGACTGAGCGGGAATACAAAAATTAATATTTCCACCATTGTCGGTGGAGGTGATCGGTCTTGTAATACATGTATAGGTTCCTGTATTCGATACATCAACTTGATCAGGGTTGAATACATCATAACAGGGGTTGATCATAGCAGCTTCTTCAGCCATGTTTACCAAGTGATGCAAGCAATTTTTATGTTACTTAGAATAATTTCTATCCTCCATATTTCGTCTTTCCAATATAAGAATGGCGGCCAACACGTGCTAGAGCTGCTGTTGTAACGACAGGTTGTCCATGAATATGGATTCGACGACGTTTTAGAAGAGTTGTACGCAGGCTTGCCGTGGGAATGGGAATCTTGCTTCAGGTCATGGGAATCCCATGGGAATTAAATGAAAATTTTGATCACCAAAGTAAGATAAATTAAATCTTATTTGAAAGTATCAACTCTTTTTTGGTTTGCAAAGGTTGTGAGAAAGCGAGAATACAGGCTGTAGTTGCACTCATCTTACTGGATGACTAGGCGAAGCCGCTAATGAATGACGCACAGATTGAAGTGAAAATACAACATTTATACATGTACATTGTACAGGTGTGTCTACAGTAAGCAGGCTGTCCTTGTCTGAAAAAAGCATGATTCTGTCAGGGTGACGAAACACGGGTCGGTAACCATCATCATAACAATTCTTTTCTTGGCTTATCAATCTTATAAGAAGACTAATATCGGTCTTGAATGAGAGAGAGAGAGAGAGAACCTGGATTATGTAATTATCTGTTGAGGCTGTCTGTCAATTCGCATCGTCAACCGACGGGAGGAGAATCAGTATCCATGTCAGTGACCGACCGATTCTCTCGCCCCATGCGCTGCATGATCAATTTCACTTACGCAACTTTTGACAATTCAAGTGAGGGAAGTGAGCTCGCGAAACATTCTTTTCCCCTGATTGACGCTTGGCGATGATTCATTAGGCTGCAGACCGAAGAGGAACCGAGCTATATGATGTAGTTATAATCGTCTGCAACTTCAGTTCCCACTCTGAGGCAGGTCGTCGCTGCGATGTCTTCGAACAAGTTCTTCGAAGTAGACAAAACTCTGCAGCAGCACATTTCTGCTGCTCGTGCATCTTTTGTTCCGCCACCGAAGTCATTAACCAGTGGTAGTGCCAATCTTGATTCGAGGATAAAGGCCATGCAAGTGGACATATCACCGGTTGCCGAGAGCTCAGGAGACGACAAGAAACCATTGTTGGCCCCTTTCCTTTATTGTGATGCCTGTAAGAAATTGTTTCTTTGGTTTAAGAAGACAAGAGGACAGTGGGCCAACCAGAGTGGGGTCAGTGCAATAAAGCGCCATCTCGAGAAAAACTGCGCACCGGCGACGTCGACGTCCAATCAACTCACCATTCACCGAAGTTTTCAGTGTGCTCCATCAACAAGCAAGCCTCCTCTTCCGAAAGAAGCAAAAGAACAATGGCAGCAGCATGTAGTGAAGCTTGTTTGTGCCCATCCGACTGTGTCCATCAACGCCATGGCTCAAATTGCATCTTCTTGCGCAAACTTCGCTTCTTCGGTAACGCACAGAAACAACAAGATCAATGACTATTCCATCGGACGAACTTACATTTCATCGGGGTTAATGACTGAGGGAGAGCAATCCCATGCGAAGTTGCAACATCATTTTAGAAACAGTCTCAACGATCCGGATGCTGGTGTATCAGGCATGATTGATTTTTGGTCTGGAAGACATGAACATCAACTTTCTTATTGTGCTATTGTTGCTTGTGGACTCGATAAAGATTGGCATTGGTTCAGTTATCCACTTAAGATTTGTGATTTGGATGATGTACCACACGACGCGTCGTTCACTTTCAAGATTCTCGAAGAATGCATTAAGTCACCGGATGATGAAAAACAGGGTGAGCTCTCTCAACCCATCTTTATAGTTAGTGACAACGAACCGAAAATGGTCGCAGCGTTCGACGGCCGTTATCCAGCGACGCTGAACTTGGGTGGTAGAATTGGTTGTACCGAACATGCCTTGTCGACTTGTGTCAAAGACGTTTTCGAGAAGTCTCCACCAGAATTACTAAGTGGCATGCTGTCTAATCTGACTTCTGTGGAATCTTTCTATAATGTACGCGACCAAAATGCGAAGCGACTGAAGCGTGCTATTCCTGATAAAAGCACGACTCGCCCATGGCGCTTTCAACATTCTCGACTTCGATCTGCGGTGGACAACTACACTGTATTTCTGTCAGAAGAAGACTGTCATGTATCTGACAATTTGCACCTTTACCTTCACTGAAATCTCTGTTGGATATTATGGAAGCCGTCAAGTGCTTCTTTGACAGAGTTGAGGTTGATGAGCCAACTTCTCATCTATCTTACCTGAACTATCTTACTTTGGATATTCACTTGTTCCAAATGCAGATTAGTGAAGAAGTGCCTGCCATCGCTCGGGAGACTTGCTGCCTTCTACGAAACCAGATGAGAAAGAAGCTGTGACCATATTGTGGTTCATCATTTGCAAAAGCGGCTTGTTATTTGTCAGGCATTGATGTCTACAACACGGCTTTGGATATGGTGAAAACTCTTAGATATTCCAGTAAAAAGACCCGAGAATTGCAGGTGTTCATGAATGAATGGGAGCAGGAGATGCAAGGATTCAAATCGAGTGTTGTGAACTATTTGAATCAGCTGCTTGATTCAATGCATATATCTAATATCCCCGCGGACAAAGTCAGTGATAACCAGGAACGTGAGCCCTCGATCCGTTTGAGACATTGTTTGCTCTACGCCCAAAGCGCATGAAGACTTCGCTTCATGAACAACTTGAAACAGAAATGTTGCTTTTTGAGACCATTCGTGTGGCCTCCAGACATCCGACCAAGGATTTTTGGAAAGAGAAAGGACCACAAATGAGACTTTTGTCAAAGTGTGCAAAAATTCTTTTTTCCACCCCAGTGTCATCGGCTTCTGTAGAAAGACTATTCAGCGAGGCGGGGATTATCTTATCAAAGCTTCGAAAAAGGCTCAAGCCTGACAAGCTCAGCGCTATGATTTACACAAAATATGCTTGTAAGTTAGAGACTGTAATATAATTCAGTGTATTATATTTCATAACAACGTTTGTTAATCCATTGACATTTTTCTAGTGCATCGGCCATTCTCTAGATTTTCATACCCGTAGAAACGTTTGTTAATCCATTGATATTTTTCTAGAGCATCAGCTATTCTCTTGATAGCCATCATTGGTGGCGCATGGTAGCGTTTTGCGTTTGTTAATCCATTGATATTTTACTTCAGTATCTGCTATTCTCATGATTGTTTTTATACCCGCATTTTGTTTGTTAATCCATTGATATTTTCTTGAGTATTTGCTTTTGCCTGGATGGTTTTCAAAGTGACAGTTGTTAATCCATCGATGGTCTTCATTCGGCATCACGCGGGTCTCAAAGTAACGGTTGTTAGTCCATTGATAATTTATTGAAGATCTGCTATTCTTAGATTGTAGTACTGTCATTCGTAGGCCTTCATACATAATAGGGCCTACATTGGAGAGTTTTTATAATATGTAGCTTTCATCAATCCATTGATTTTTTTTAATGTTTGATGCCTTTTTAGCAGCAACGTTTGTCAATCCTTGGACAAATTTTCAATGAACGCTTGTTTCTCGAATATAAATTTGTCTTTTTGCATTTGTGGCTTTATCATCAAAGTTAGATAGAATTGGAATTACACCGTAACTAAATACATGGGATGCGAGCGAGCGTATTATCACATATTCACAAATCAGTAGTTGTTTTCTGTTGATAAGTCATAGAAATATGCGTAGGCGAAGTATTGACTTCATTGCTTGTATACAGGCACTGTACTTGTATTGTAAACTTAAATATGATATTGCGATGAGCTAGAAGTTTGCCATGTTCATCACAAGTACGGCACCGCATGAAGTGAATCAGAATGAATAGACATGCGAATATGTTCATGTATCTGCTGCAACATGAAATTCGCTACATCCTCGATCATACAAAATGGGGCTCATTGCGGAAAGTGGGGCGCGCTCCATTCTATAAAGACAGAAATATCAATAAATGCACCTTGTGCGCAATCTTTCGATCAAAATGTATTACAGGGATCATGATATTGTCCTCAAGAATCGTTTTTAGTCTTCAGCGGAAGGAATTTCATGTTTTTCTACGAAAACAACTTGAACCTCACGTTGTAGGAATATTGCAAGCGTGCTGCTTGTTTAAGTATGCTTCCAGATACGGATTTAATAGTAGCCACAAATGACCTTGAGAATTCAACTACACAATTTCTCAGAAATCGTCACGGAAGGATCATGCGGGCTGCAAAGCTATCTGCGATTAAAACTCGTTCTTTCAAACACCTGGATCCCACATTGCTGCAAGAACATGAGTCGCCCCATATTGCTGCATATACGTACTTGCGTGTGTATGTATAGGCCTATATGTAATCGAAGAAGAAGACTATTTCGATGAAGTCGTCTTTATTGATTGACTAATCCCCAAAACAAAATGATAGATATTTTTGATAATTAGTAAAAACTTGCAATTTTTGGAAATTACAAAATAAGATAGATTGATATGCCAATACTTTTTCATCCAAAAGATAGGTCAACTAAAAGCGCTTAATCTCATCAGTTCAATTACGAAAATCCGTTAATCGAAAGAAGAGAACCATAAACCGTATATAGGAAGAGTAATGAGCCATGGGAATTCTGATGGGAAATACTGAAAAATCCCGTGGGAATGGGAATTCCCATGGGATTCCCATCAAAAATCCCGTGGGAATGGGATGGGAATGGGAATTCAAAATCAATTCCCACGGCAAGCCTGGTTGTACGAGTACTCCCTAAATCATCCGGAGCGATACGTTTTCTATTTCTTGAAGGAGCTGGACCAGCATGACTACCAACATCATTGATAATTTTATCAACCAATTCTTGTGGTGCTTCTTTGGCAGTCCGCTTTGCTAATTATTTTACATTTTTTATGAGGCTTTCTCCAGCTTGAGATGCAGTATTGAGAACACCTCTTTTCGCAACATTCATAACATTTTTCATGAAACCCACACCATACCGGTATTTCTTGACTGAATTCTTCAGATTTGACGTAGGTTTTACTCTTCTCTGTTGCTGTCGAATACGTGGTTTTTAGCCTTTGAAGTGGGTTTTGAAATGGATTTTGAAATGGATCTTGAAATAGATCTTAAAATGGATTTTGAAGTAGACATTCGTGCTGGTTTTCGAAGTAAGCGTCCTTGATGTTGTGTTTCAACACGTGATAGGAGACGACCTCCTGATGAGGTTAGTGGAACAGAGGATAATAAACGTGGCATTGTGATAAAGAGCGAAAAAAGTGACAATACTTAGAGCATTTTGCGACGTAAACGTAATTTTACATAGGTCCTTCCTCCAGAGATGGGTAGAGGGCTTCCATAATCCGTCATTAAATGTATCTGAATATCTTGAATAGTATGCTGTGTCATGGGTAAATAGGTCAAATGATTACCATAGTGTGCTGTAACCACACTTCCATAATCATAATTTTTCAAGGGTAGAACACATAGAATCGATTCTTTATTCCCTCCGACATAACTTTGTCCAATGATGTTGCAATACACTAAGACAGTGGTAACAAAAGCATGAAGATTAATCGGAGCTACTGCTGTTGTTGTTTCAGTAATCTGAGTCTTTTCAAACCCCAATATGTCTGCCAACATCGCATCCATATTCATGGAATAACCTTTGGTTAGTTCTAATTTTAAAAATCCAGCTGTGTCATTTACTTTTTGTAGAATGAATCGATATCGACCGGCATAGGTATTCAATGCAGTCACTAAACTAATCATGTTATACAAGCCATTTTCCAATGTATAATAATCGTAGTTTGAGGCTGTTTTCCCTTTATTTTCCGTCACACCTCGTTCATCCTTTGATCCAGGTGATTCTAGGGATTTTTTAGGTCCTTAGGAATCTCCTTGGGAAACGAATCGATAATCATTCACTTCTACAAATTTGCTTCGATGATTAAAATGCAAGGGTTTTAGTTTCTTTCGATGCTTTGCTTCTGGATGAGTAGTATTCACTCCTATTGAAAAATGCAATGGGTTTGGAATGGTTGATAATGTATTTTGAAAAGCAAATTCTTCAATACCACATTCCCATTCATCACCATGTGCATGATACAAGACTTCAAATAATCGATTTTGAAAGTTATTGGATGTGTTATTAGGAAAGAGTTCGGCCTGAGCATTGCTGAATAAATGAATGATTTCTTGATTAGATGGATGTAATACTGACATTATTGATGGGAATAGCAGTCAATTCATACCTAGTATTCGATTTTCCGTCGCAGATGAAGTTTAACATAATTTCTTCATAATTTCATACGGATGAATTCACCATCATCACCGCGAAAACTTATTTCAATTTTGTCAATAGTATGTGAATAAAGTGGATAATAATCGACACTGTCATTTCATAGCTCACCATTTCACCAAACTTTGTCTTTGATGGGATGGGAACTATTTTTAAAATGCGTTCTGGATTCCCACCCACAAGACTTTCACTCACAATATTACAGTAGATAATGATGTGATAAGAGTCAGGAACTATATTCAAAGGATAGGTTGAAATATAATCTGTATTGGGGCCAAAATAAGCTCTTGTCATATTAAGTCGATCCGCAAGATGAGAGCCAAAATCAATAAACACATCTTTGTCTGTCTTTATATGAAGGAAATTGTGATCATTCAAGGATACATGACACTATCTATTGACTTTACGTTGAATATGATTGATAATACCATGAAGTGTATAGGAACCGCTTGGAATAATGACTTTCTCAAAGGGTGTTGTAAATTTTAATTTAGGTTGGACTCCATCTCTTCTTACAATGAGACTGTCTTCATTCAAGGATTTCATAGATGTATGATACATATGTAGTAAAGGTTGATTTAAATCCATTGATAGCTTTGGATGATCAAGATTTTTTCCTTTGACTGAAACTACCATCCCTTTCACCAGATAGAATGGGATATTATTGTTTTTGATACCTCCAAAAGTGCAATGGGTTATCATCGTAATCGCTGTCACACTCAGGTAATCCATCGGTTAATGATTGAAACTCTTCTTTAATTGTTCTTGCCGTGTGTGATCTTTTTGCAAGAGGCTGTTTCAATGTGGCAAATGGATCACTCACTTTTTGGCGTTTTGCTGGTAGAGATTTCACAGTTTCACTGGTGTTTGGGCAATCATCTGATAATAAGTCAGAAGCATCGGATTCAGGTTCCGAATTTAAACTGATTCAGCACAAAACGAGTTTCATCACAGCTGATATGGAGAGAAAAATATTTTAAGCATGTGGCACATATTTAGTCCAACTAGTATATATCATTTCAATTCAAACAATTTAATTTCTGTATCATGAAAATGAAACTTTTGAAAATCCCGACTATATCACAAAATAACCAGTGCATGTCCTGATGTTGAGGAAAACTGTGAAAAATGACGAAAAATAGATAAATCATGCTCATGAATCATTTTAGGCCACTCGACCTCTGAATTTTGGAATCTTGTGTAGTAACTTGACGTTGTCCCTCTTGCTGAGATATATCTTAGCATTACAGGGGCCAGCCGAATCGAAATCCGACAGCATGGTTGCATCACAGAGAGACTGCTTGAAACCAAGCAATGGCAAGATGTTGAACTTCTTGAATAGAAATTTGCAGATTGCTATGCATGTTTGTAGATTGAGTATATGTACGCTGCGTCTAACGCATCTATTAACATCATTTGGTCATCGTGATGCCTACATATGAGATGTATAGATTGCCCTTCATGTACGTTATGTCAGACAATACATAGTCCGGCAGCCAGAACGAGTTTCAGCAGGAAACGAGACCAAAAATGAGACTTTCATAGGATGATGTAGTGTGCACCCTATGCCTACTACGAATCTACGAGTCTGTTCTGCATGGTTCCTCTTCCTGTCAGAAAGGATCAAAGAAATGCACATATTAATCCAGCGGAATAGAGATCAGAGATAGCAGTTTTTAACAAATTGAATCTTTCTATGTTTTATCTTATCAACTAAAACTACTAAGTCTTGAGCCTTGATTTTCGGCATGGTATGTCTTAGGGTATTTTCCTGTCATTGTTTTTGATATCATCATGCGTCTGATCGGCGATGTATGGTAGAATGTGGTTCAATGTGAATGAAGTGAGCCAATATGTTGGTGTTTGCCGACGGTGGGAGGCTTGCCAAATCTGAATGTGTTGAGCTCCACAGATAGATGTTCATGAACATGATAAAAAATGACCTGAAGACATGTCATGCCGAAAATTATGGCATTAAACTCAGTTCTGTTCAGTTGATAGAGAAAGCATAGAAAAGTTCATTTTGTCAAAAACTGCTATTTCTCTCCAATTGGATTAACATGTGTTTTCTATTATCCTGTCTGACAAGAACTACCTAGAACTAGGCAGGCGTGCAGATTCGTAGTAGGCATATGGTGTACATCATTCTGTGAAAGTCTCATTTTCGGCCTCGTTCCCTGCAGAAAGTCGTTCTGACTGAGGAACTAACAGCAGTAACATCGGCGAAGAAATATGCTGATTTCAATATTAAATACTGCTGAGATGTATTAATGAAGCAAATAGACGAGTTCATGATACTTGCTATTTTATGTATAATTACCTCTGATGATTGACAGCAACCATGAAAGCGCTATGGCAATTCCTCTTTTTTTAGAGTCGCCTGCTTGCGACTCTACTTTCATTTACTTACTGAATTCTAGAAAATATGAACATTTATTGTAAATGATAGAGCCCAAGCTTTCAAGATTTTGAAGTATTAATTAACTATCACAGAGCAATCTAGACAGCGAAGCAAATTATTTTATGACTATTCTTTAAATAGGTGCTTCATTTTAGCTATTTAAAATTTTCGGTGGACCGGTGCGAGCTGGTGCGGCTAGCGCACAGCATCAAACTTTCCATATCAATCATCACACTTTCATGATTTCATGATTATTGTCCTTTAGACCAATCGTCCGGTCACATGCTTATTATTACTTTACCATTGCTCCATCATTGCAAAACTTACCTGAATTGCCTTTGTATTTGATGCTATATTCCACCATGGCCAATTTCGCGTCGTTTCATATACTGGCCGCAATCTTATATTTCCGAAATTAACCTTTGCATGACTATCAATAACCGTCACATCGCCGTCAACTGCAAAGGCCATTACACATACAACAGAGTTCTCGCCTTCCTTGACAAGTTTTTCAACGCCATCTGAAGGCAGTACTTTGACCCTCGGTATGCCATTGATATCTATTTGAATAAGTTGAATAAAGTCTTTGTTCTTTGCCACTTCGATGAATTCTTTTTCAGATTTCACACCAGTTGAACTCATTTTCGTTGCGAGTTGTTGACCAAGAAAGTCTGGAAGAAACGAGTGTGGTTTATCTTATAGAAATACGTATTTCATATTATCTAGCTAACTAACCGACTGACCCTTCAGTCAGTATTGTCGGTGAGATGAAATGTCATGTCGCTCATCAACAAATGGAATAGCATGATGAACACAAATGTCAACTGCTTCCATAGCTGAGTGGCCACCGTCCCAAGCACCTGTTACTTAAGTAGTGAGTTCGAATGCATTCAAATCAGGGTTGAATCTGGGTCCGGATCGTCTGGGTCGTCGACCCGAACGACCCGGAGGCCTCGGGTGAGGCAGATTTTCCTACATTTCCATAACTTAAAAAAACGTAGTGGTTGACCAGACGACGGGAGATCATTTTGATATCGAGAAAAGTAAAAAAAGTAACTCCCTGTTTCATAGTCGAAGTTCTATTAACGTTAAGTCACTAAATCATGACTGCACCTCGGCGGCCCGCGCCTTCAAAGGTCGATGCAACTTCCAGACTACAATCTGTCTTCACAATTTGATTAACATTCATACAATCAGCACATCTCTTAATATCACTCACTCTTTATATAAAGCTTCACACGGTGACATCTCGCTGTCCACCTAGCTACATCGACCTTTGAAGGCGCGGGACGCCGAAGTACAGTCGTGATTTAGTGACTTAACGTTAATAGAACTTCGACTATAAAACAGGGAGCTACTTTTTTTTACTTTTCTCGATAAAAAATGTAGGCCTGCGCGAACCGACCGGGTTTGCGAATTTATTTAGGGGTTGAAGTCGGGTTGATTGTAAAATTTTCGGGTTATGCATTTATCACACTTAGAAATTTATAAATATAGGCTTATACTTTGTTGACTTCCTTTGTAGATAATACATATACATACAACAAATGTGTACGCATAGAAATGTTATACATGTATACATGTACTTATTATAATATGTTGAACAGCTGTCTTTAATCTTATGTTTATTAGCATTACCAACGCCTATTCCTTTGGTTGTGTTCGGGGGATTTTTTAGCATCGATATAATTTTCGGGTCGGGTTTAAAACTATAATTCCGTGTTCGGATTCGGGTGGAAGGTGGACGGGTCGGGTCTCCATTCATAGCCGTTGCACATCTCTAGTGTGACTATTGCGAATACTCATGCAATATACTGTGCAGCCTATATTAATTTACGAAGACGAATGATTATTATCAGCAACGTGTTTGCATTTCTGTCAAAACCACAGTTCTGGACTTACTTTGATCATCATTTTTAGACTGTTCATTTTCTGCGCCCTGATTCCTTCGACTTCTCTTCGGCGATGGTTCGCCTGCTGAATTCAGCGATCGACGTTTACTCATGCCTTCGCGATTTACAATGTTGTTCTTTCAACACAATGGAATCACTGCTAGTCAGACTAATTCGAGCGTGCGGTGACGATAGTAGTCGGCGATTCTTTGACCTCCAAATGAATCAGACAACCTCTAAACAAAGTCTATGAAGCAAATATAAGCTCTCCGTCACAGTCACTTCCGTCCCGTGTCGATATTTTTAGGTTTCAGTTTTTCACTATCCGAATTTATCATCCACACACCGTTCACGTCTGCCATTCAACTCGCTGGTAGATTTTCCTAAATTCCCCTTGTCCCCGTATGACATGGGAAACATCAATAAACGCTTATAAATGACGTCACACTATCTGACGTCACCTGTTCTCACTGACGTGGCATAGCGTTGAGTGTGTAAAACTCCTCTTGTCTGACTTGTAGAACATTTACATCTTCAGAATTAGACAACTGCTCGTCAATTGTCTGTAGACAACAATCACACGAAGTTCATGATCACAACTGAGTATCCAAAGGACCAATACTTCATCCCAGATGTGACCAGAATGCGACTAGAGTAAGACGTGCTTCATCCATGACCAGATAATTGACGACTTTTGTTCCTGCTCACTAAAATTCCTTATTGCACTACACTGAAGGTGCATAATGTGGACACAGTTTTGCTCATGTGCTAAGATAACTCGTCATTAAATCTCTTGCACACAGTTTTCGGAATGTAGTCTGAAAAACCGGTGTTGGATTTCAGCTTGATAACAGCAGCGGGGAATCAGATGGCGATTAAACCATTTTTCAAAATTTTCTTTTAACGCAAATGTCGACCGCAAGCTTTCGGATCAAGTTCGCAACCAAAGCCGGAAAAGCTGTGATCAAAAGGAGGAGACCAATTCGATTATTATGGTGCCAAAAACGCCGCAAACTATTTTTGAATGTAGTAGCTCAGCCATAAATGGGATACCACCAGTACCAATACCACCAGTATTCATTCAAACAATACTTCGAATAAGGTTGTGTATTCGAGGTCCTCGTGAATCAGTAATTTATGGTAAGTCTAGCGCATGAAAACCCAAAAATATTACCGAGAGGAGGATCACCCAGAAATTTGTTGTAACTACTACATTTACAATGAATTCAGAAAAATCAGACTTGCATCAAAATAGAAAATAATGGTCTCAAACTTTATTTTCTGAATTAAGCAGAATTTCTGTTGCATTAATATGAAACAAATATCATGTGTACATTGTCGACAAAGCCCTGAACGAAATATGATGACATTTTGAATTCTACTGTTTTTGGGATGATTTTACTACCTTCATTCAATGTAGCATTTTCTGTTTCTTCAATTCATTCATCATCACCATGTGAATCAAAGACTTCTTCGGGCGCTGACGCAGGCAGGCATAATTCTAAATTGTCAGAACTTTCACCTTACGGCTTTGTCAATGGCGGATGGTTGAAACCAAGATGAATTTTATAATGCAAGAGCATGAAGAATAAAAATTAGTGACACGTGACCATGACCGTGACACAGAAACTCGACTGCGCTACGCAACTACATTCATTCGTCATCTTTCTTAACAAAGAAACTTTATCACTGATAATTACGTTTATGAAGAGTCGTGCGGAAATTACACCGGTTAATGTAACTCGTTTTCACAAAAATGATAAATTGATATTCAATCAATCTGGTTGAGGCCATATTCGTCCCCTTAAGGGAAGGAAGGCACATCTTCAGTAACGGGGATGAGACGAAGCAGTGCAGGGGAACTTTCCCACTTTCCTTACAATCAAATCCAACAATCTGTAAACACTGGTAAAACTATGTATTTCAGACACCGCAGTTTTACCGAAGACTCGCCCATTTAATAAAAATTTTAATAAAAATGGCTTTCGTGACAGCTCGTACAAAGTCAGGAAAATTCCACACTTCCGTTTTCCGGACAATTACACGCTTCCATATTCAGGACAATTCAACACTTCTCAAAAACTAGCAATTCTGCACTTGCGTAATCCGGACATTTCAGCACCTCGTTAATACGGATAGTACTTCACTCAGCACTCAATCCGGACAATTCCACACTTCCGTTTTCCAACACAACAGTTTTTAACACGTCCATAATGGAGACAATTTCGCACTTACACAATCCGGAAAATTCAAAACTTCCGCTTTCCGGACAATTCAACACTGCGCAATTGCGGGCAATTCTGCATTGCGTTATCCAGATAATTCCACCCTTCCTCAGTTCTCTAAGAATGCATTCAGCTATGTTGGACAAGCTATTACGAACATCGTCAGCTGATTCCGGTTGACTAGTGGACCTTGATGAAACATCAATCAAGTTAGAAAGAGTAAAGACCAGCGTCAAAGAAGCAGAGACGTCTGTTTCGAACCAGAGAAGGCGCTCTTGCTGCGAGTTCATATCTGCATGCAGCTGATAAAGGACAACTTACATGTCGAAAGCAATGACGTTTGGCGAAGGCAAATATGTCCAAATCGATGTGGAGAAAGAGTAGCACCTCAAAGACGAACGGTTGTCAAGTTTTGGATAGCTGCCTCAGAGAATACCCGTGCAAATAGTGGGTGAAGAACTTATCAGCATTTGTGCTGAGATCTATGTACATATTTCACATATTTCAGACGTCGACATCCAGAAAACCAAATTGGCTTAATCATGTTTTTACAACTGCGTCCAAGCAACGTTCACAAGCTAAACGACTCAGAGAGAACTTGTGTGTGATTGTCCGAAGCATGAAAATGCAGTCCCTTTCTTATTCAACCTGCGCCCTCAAAGCCGCAAAGGGTGAAAACGGAGTCGCAATAAGGATTTGTCGTCTGAAGCACATACTTCTTTGGGTTCTACCTTGTCGGAAAGGTTTATTGTCGGCGGTTTGTGACCGTGCTGTGGCTAACTAGCAGGCTCTGGAATTTCATTTTATTTTACTGGTCATTGAATTTATTTATGTTTGATTTATTGTTCAGTCTTATTCTCCACGTTTGTTTATTTTAAATGTGTGGCAGGCTTCGGCCGTTCCAATTAACACCACCCCCTGGTTTCCCAGATATGAACAGTCATCAGATGTTTCATGTTGTTGTATCAGATTTTTGTGCATGGCACTTATTTGGCTCATTTGTGATCGAACTTCCTTTCATTGTCATCTTTTGCACCTCCCCGTTTGTTGCAGGTTAAGGTGTGACAAATCCAACGTATTCACGTCATACGGGCGTCTGCTTTGGGAAACAGGCCCAGTCAACTGCTCGAAAAAAGGCGGTGCAGTTCCACTGCCACGGACATGCGTGGGTAGCTTTACTGAGGGGTCTAGCCTGTGTAGCTGTATCCGGTTCCTCTGTAACCTACCTGACTTGTACCCATTGCTACGGCAAAGGGATTCTCATTTGGGTTCTTCATTTTTGGTTCATTTTGGTTCTTCAAGCTTTTGCAACATGAAATGTGTCTATACGTGGCTTTTTTGCATATTATTTATTGCAGCTTTGTTGCCATTATTTGCATTTTTCTGACGCCTTCCAAAATAGGGATTTCGCTCTCTCACATTTTTCTGACCCGAAATAATATAATACAAGCAAATTATTTATTCTCGTGCATAGCGGTCATTGTCTTGATGTCAACTTTCTCCGTCAAACGAAAGTACAGAGACACTGCTGCATACAAAGCTTATAATAGTTGAGGGAATGAACTGTGACAATGAATAAAGGATTTTCCTTTCACTCGGTGATTTAGTAGAGAAGACAAGCCTTCCTGGCCTCGATCACACCTACGCACCAAAGGTCACATCAGAGAAAAAAATAAAATACTAGTTTGTTAAGAGAACATTACCTCTTACCCTCACAATAATCGTGTGTGATGGCTCCTCTAAAGCGCATGTTAAAATCGAAAGTGTACTCATATTTTTTGGAGAAGGATGGGAGATTTTCATGCTTGGTAGAGACTGGAGAAAAACTGTGTGAAGCACACATCAACAAGATGGGAGGAGCCGAGTCGCATGTATCCAACTGAAAGTGACATCTGATCAACTATCATCGAAAATGATTGATAATTGATACAATGATCATTAAATATAGGTTTATGTAAGCCTATAATGATCTATGATGTAGGCTACCATTTAATTTTTCAAAAATCTAGGCTTATATACTTGCCACCCGGAGTCGGAGCTGGAGTCCTATCAACCCCCGGAGTCGGAGTCCTATCAAAATGATAGGACTCCGCATCCCTGGTGTACATGCATTATCAAGAGAATCTAATAGAAATCTCCGGCAGAATCATTCTAAAAGTGACAAGGCAGCGTGCTGAGTATCTCTTGACGCACAATTCAGATTATCTTATGTCTGGTCACTGGTAATGTTATTTCAATCCTTGCAGAAGTGCTTGTTCAATGAGAATTGATAAATTACACGCGAAGCCCTTCACTGATGATAAGAGTGTGCTAGACATCTTAGTGAGCAATCCAACCTGTCAGTTGCGTAACCTGTGATAACTTTTTCGGTTTAAATTTCACCGCAAACCTCCCTGGGTCGACTGTAGTCGATTTGATGTGTTTAATGCTTGATGCAGTGAAGTATTTCAGCCAGCTCAGAGTTCAATGATAAGCTCACATCACACAGAAGATCATATCATGGAAGTGATTTTCACACATCTAAGGAGAAAAATCCTAATTTTCATGAAATGCGTCAAATATGACGCTTGTCTACCAGAGTCGACTATGGTCAACATAAATTTGTTCAATTCTTGTACCTATTGATCTATATTTCTTAAGTCACCGATTGAAATGTGACCTGCTTAGCATTGACATTACATGACATAAATCAAATGAATGGATTACTTGAGATTCGAGATAAACTCAGATTCAATATCGCCACTATAATTAAGTAAATGATAGTGTTATATAATCAGTAATTAACGGTTAAATGATGAACCCGGGTCTGGCCAGACCCGGGCTATCTTTCATACAAGATATCTCCGAAACTAAAATCGACAGGAGGCTGAAATTTCATGACTTTTCTACATTATTCGAGTACTCAATCTGAGAGCTTTTGTTAGAGTCCACGATAGTTTGTTTTACTACATCGAGCCTATGACTAGGTAGATGATGAACCCGGGTCTGGCCAGACCCGGTCGTGTCTATGGCATAACGGGCTATCTTCTCGTCTGATAACGGTCTTATTTTCTGTCAGTATGCGCTATTAGTGAAGTTCATGACTTTTCTTACTTACAATCTCACTTTGTAAACCTTAGACTCGACTGTTGTTAAGCATAATGTACTTACAAAGTACTTGCAGTACTTGTAAAGCTACTCATCAAGGTCAAATGTTTGTGCATCGTTCGCAGCATCGCCTACCTAACGTGTGTGCTTCTCATGGATTACCTGCTTGGTAACACATGGTAACATCTAGAGAATCACACACACACAAGTACACGCGCGCGCTTATTGCCCATCTGTTTTTCTATTTGATCAGAAGGAATCAAGGGACCAATAGGAGTCACAAAATCGTCTGATTGAATGAATTCATTTTTCTTCCCTCATATGCACGAAGGAATATTCTGCGATTGTCTACTCATGTATTGGAATGTCAATGGCATTTCTAATGAAAGACGTCAACTACACCAGCGCCGCAATTCCCGGTCTATTGCATTTGCTAATATCAATCTACAATACGATGCTGATGAAGAAGAAGACAATTTTCCTGTTGGAATATCAAGTAAGCGGAGTGTGAGGGATCGTTGAAGGCCAATCTATGTGAACAGATGTGAGGGGGAGGGAGGGTTCGAGGAGCGGTTTAGTGTCTGTTCATGGGGGGAGGGTGACATGCAATTTATACTAGAGCACGTGAATACTTATGGGGAGATTAGAATTAGCTACTGTTTTACGTACTTATATGTAGGATTGTAAGTGGAAGTACCGGTAGAGCTATCCGTTACTATTTTGAAATGACGAGCTTGAATCTTGAGCTATGTTTAGGCACAGATATACATGTATGACTAGACTGATGGAGATATCAGAAGAAGGACCAAGCTTGTACTATGTACGTACTGCAGCCCGTTGTAAAGTGATCAATCCACTCAGATTCATTGACAATAGTTTATTACACAACTCATTTTAGGCCTACGTGTATTAAGTTGTTGCGTCTTTGCTTTTACAGAAAAGTTCTGTGCCGTAGAGTAGCCGTAGCCGACATGTACATGTAGGTTGATAACGATGTCACCCATGTTGTGATTGCCTATTGGCTATGCGTGTAGCCTACATTTAGACCTATCAGCAGACAACCAGCCGATATTTATGGATATAAAAATTTATGGACTGCATTGAACTTATCATCTGACTATGTACGCTGTACTGCATATTATTATAGCAATATGTTACAGATGTATACATGAACACATGTACGTGTACATCGCTATGCTATACATATGTAGACCTGCAAATTCAACTTGCCGGTAACTCTAAATGAAATCATCGCCATTTCAGCTGATGATGTTGCAGCTAGTGCTGTGATAAATGACAACGATGCAGGTAGCGACGAATATGACTCCTTGCCGAGATTTCTGGTAAGTGATTTAGCTCTTGCAAATGTTACACCCATACTTGTTGCAATGATTTCACAATCGGGGCGTGTCATTTCATTTCAGACCAAGTTGCTGCTAGTGGCCATGTCAGTGATGAAGAGTTGAGTATAGAGGCTTTAGAGGAGATGGATTTCAGCGGAGAAGAGGACGACGATGACGAGACTCCCTCCCTAGTGGCACCCGCCCTAAGAGCTCCCACTGGTCTCTTGTGGTGTCTTCAGACAGCCCAGCAGCATCCACCAGCCAGAGAGCCAGTGCTCAACTCTTTCCGTGCTTCTCACATTGGATTCAGTGTCGGGTTTCATCCTCAGACACCATCAGAAGCATTCAAGGCATATTTTGGTGACAGTTTGCACCTGACACTTCTCCATACTAATCGTGAGGGTCGCCGTATCGCCGCTGCTAAGCACCTCTACATGGAGACCATTATCAATGACTGAATTTGAAGCCTTCGTAGGTCTGTATCTGATTGCTGGCGCGTTGAAGCTGTGGCACCGTAACACTCGGGAGCTTTGGGATCTCAGAAATGCAATCCGATATTTAGGGCTTCAATGAGTTTCCAGCGATCCCCAGCAGATCAAAGCTGCTCTTGGATTTGATAACAAGATGAGAGTGACCGCACCGATCACTGGCTCCTATCCGTGAAGTTGTTGATCAAGTGAACTCAAACTTGGAAAGTCACTATGATCCGGGATCCCTTCTGTGTGATGATGAACAGCTCGTGGATTTTCATGGTCTTGTTCGCTTACAACAGTATATAACTTCGAAGTAAGCCTGGAAAGTTTGGTATAAAGATCTTTTGGATTACGGACGCTGAAAATAGCTTTCCTTTACGCTGCCTTGTGTATGTTGGGAAAGAAACCCTACCGGAATCGGAGCGAAACTGTCCAATCAGTGAAGCGGTGGTGATGCATCTGGCCAAGGCATACATGGTGTCGGGAGGAATATTACAATGGACAATTGGTTTACCTCGGTCAATCTGTGCGATCGATCACAGATGCCAAACTATAGTGTTGTTGGAACCATCCGCAGCAACAGGCGTGGGGTTCCTCCCGCTGCGAAGTCTTCTCAAGGAAGAACGAAAGGTGACTTCGGCATTTCGTATCTGGCCAAAAGGTGCTATGCTCCTATTTTGACAAAGGCAATGCACCGTGCTCCTTCTATCGACAAAGCACACCTATGACAAGCACAACGAGAATGAGAAGCCCGAAATCGTGGGAATGCTACAATGCGACAAAGTCGGGAGTCGATAACCTAGACAAGTTGGTCCGTACTTACCGAAGCCAACGGAAGTGCCGGAGATGGCCCTACGGTATGTTCAGGGCACTGATGGATGTTGCTGTTATTGCAGCCATGAGAACAATGGCAGCTACGAACCATTACTCCTTCAAGATGGATCTTGGCTACGAGATGACCCTCCCTCTTGTTCGTCAACGTGCTACTCATTCTCGTCTAACCAACTCAATCAAAGTGGCCATGGAGTTGGTCGGTATCAAACCCAACATCTCGCAGCCTGCTGTCGACAGCAACCAGCAACGTCAACGCTGTCGGATCTGCTTGGATGAAGGTGTAAAGGAAAGGAAGACACGCTTCAAATGTGCTGAGTGTCAAAAAGCCATCTGCATACAGCATGCAACAACCGTCTATTATTGTCCTGTTTCTATGTGATACTTATGAACTTTCTCCATTACTCAGTAATGGAATACAACAGCTGACTATTTCAATTATAATGGTACCTGGATGAATTGTGTTTTACATTATAATACGTACAGTATGTAGGCCTACAATTGACAACTGCTATCACTTTTTAGATAACCCAGATAAACATATATTTCCACAGACTACATGGCATCACCTAAAACAGTTTCACAACATAGGCCTACTGTGGTAAGCATGTAGGCCTAGTTATTAGCTGAAACTAGCTAAATGCAGAAGTGAAGTGATGATAGGCCATGGTATTCTAAAATCCAATGTTCCTACAACCTTCACTATAGATGAATAGCGGTGCTTATCTTCAATTTTATTACGGGTCTGGCCAGACCCGGGTTCATCATTTACCTAGTCTTAAATGAGGACATCATTTAACCGTTAATGAAAAATTAAGAAGTGGGATTTGTTCTGATCATGATTTATGGCTTATATATCATGGCTTACATGTCAGAGATGAGTAACTAATGGAAAACATTTTCATTGTCTCCGAAAATCACTTATCAGCCAGAATAATGTATGATCGACTATAGTCGACTCGGGTAAATAACGGGTTAATGAAGACTTACTTACAGTCTCAGAATGGGGCGCCAATTGGCTTGGTTCCTTCAATCCTTCAAAATCTCAGAGCATTCTGCACTCACAACTTAAAGGAGATGATGATCATAGCATCAAGATGTCAGATAATAGGATCAGAGAACAAGATTCGAAAAGATTTCGGTTACGAAAGACTTGTCATGGAAACCGTACATTCAATCTGCTGGCAAGCAGGCAGCTCAACGCATTGGTAGTATCTATCGTGCCAGCAGCTATCTTCCACCACAGACTGTCTGCTATCTTTACAAGTCCACTGTTCGTCCTCTGATGGAGTATTGCTGTCATCTGTGGGCCGGCGCCCCACAAACACATCTTGCCCTCTTTGACCGGGTTGAGAAACGTGCCAAGAATCTTATGGCTGAAAAACTTGCTAACAAGTTGCAGTCTCTCTCCGTCAGACGGGATGTTGCTTCACCCAGACTCGTCTACAGGTATTATTTCGGTAGAAGCAGCTCTGTAGTAAATGAGTGCGCACCCAAACCTAAGGTCCTCTCCAGAAGCACACGCAGAGCTAATGCACTGACATGCTATCATGTGAGCATAGAACGCGCACGTACTGTAAATCGCTTGAAAAGCTTCTTTTCCGCACGGCACAGTTGTGTGAAGTTAGCCGTACCAATATCCGTACCACATCGAAAATCGCGTGTGCCACTCTCAAAAACAGCATTTACACATAATTTTAGAGTGTGCCAGCTTGTGCCACCAGTCATTTTTCAAAATAATGCAGCAGTTTGCGAGAAATCGTCCATCAAAACTTCGAGGTGGTACGGATGTGAAGTTAGCCGTACCAATTTACAGAAAAAATCTTAAATCGCATCTTTATGAATTTTCAACCACATGGACGTCTAAAATAACACGTCTAAAACATGTGCCACACACTACTTTGTCAAAATTCACAATACTTACTGAGAAAATGGACAAAATGACCTCAAAGTGTACGGATGTGAAGTTAGCCGTACCACTTGTGAAAATCGCGTGTGCCACTCGAATCAACACACCGAATACACTTATTGGGAGTGTGCCAGCTTGTGCCACCCCTCAGACAGCCCCAACTCTGCGTAGAATCCGCACAAATGCGGATTTTCCTCCTCAGCCACGCCCACAGCCCATCCGTACCACTTGTGAAAATCGCGTGTGCCACTCGAATCAACACACCGAATACACTTATTGGGAGTGTGCCAGCTTGTGCCACCCCTCAGACAGCCCCAACTCTGCGAAG
Organism: Prostheceraeus crozeri; assembly: GCA_907163375.1. NCBI lineage: Eukaryota > Metazoa > Platyhelminthes > Polycladida > Euryleptidae > Prostheceraeus > Prostheceraeus crozeri. The sequence goes on along the minus strand of CAJQUW010005569.1, from coordinate 386,936 downwards.
AATCCGCACAAAATTTGTTGCGGATTTTCCTCCCTTCATCATAGCCACGCCCACAGCCCATCCGTACCACTTGTGAAAATCGCGTGTGCCACTCGAATCAACACACCGAATACACTTATTGGGAGTGTGCCAGCTTGTGCCACCCCTCAGACAGCCCCAACTCTTGCGTAGAATCCGCACAAATGCGGATTTTCGTCCTTCCTTCAGCCACGCCCACAGCCCATCCGTACCACTTGTGAAAATCGCGTGTGCCACTCGAATCAACACACCGAATACACTTATTGGGAGTGTGCCAGCTTGTAGTGTTGCCACCCCTCAGACAGCCCCAACTCTGCGTAGAATCCGCACAAATGCGGATTTTCGTCCTCAGCCACGCCCACAGCCCATCCGTACCACTTGTGAAAATCGCGTGTGCCACTCGAATCAACAATCAATACACCGAATACACTTATTGGGAGTGTGCCAGCTTGTGCCACCCCTCAGACAGCCCCAACTCTGCGTAGAATCCGCACAAATGCGGATTTTCCTCCTCAGCCAAGCCCACAGCCCATCCGTACCACTTGTGAAAATCGCGTGTGCCACTCGAATCAACACACCGAATACACTTATTGAGAGTGTGCCAGCTTGTGCCACCCCTCAGACAGCCCCAACTCTGCGTAGAATCCGCACAAATGCGGATTTTCGTCCTCAGCCACGCCCACAGCCCATCCGTACCACTTGTGAAAATCGCGTGTGCCACTCGAATCAACACACCGAATACACTTATTGGGAGTGTGCCAGCTTGTGCCATCCCTCAGACAGCCCCAACTCTGCGTAGAATCCGCACAAATGCGGATTTTCGTCCTCAGCCACGCCCACAGCCCATCCGTACCACTTGTGAAAATCGCGTGTGCCACTCGAATCAACACACCGAATACACTTATTGGGAGTGTGCCAGCTTGTGCCACCCCTCAGACAGCCCCAACTCTGCGTAGAATCCGCACAAATGCGGATTTTCGTCTCAGCCACGCCCACAGCCCATCCGTACCACTTGTGAAAATCGCGTGTGCCACTCGAATCAACACACCGAATACACTTATGGGAGTGTGCCCGCGTGTGCCCCCCCGCAGACAGCCCCAACTCTGCGTAGAATCCGCACAAATGCGGATTTTCGTCCTCAGCCACGCCCACAGCCCATCCGTACCACTTGTGAAAATCGCGTTTGGTTGTGCACTCGAAATCAACACACCGAATACACTTATTGGGAGTGTGCCAGCTTGTGCCACCCCTCAGACAGCCCCAACTCTGCGTAGAATCCGCACAAATGCGGATTTTCCTCCTCAGCCACGCCCACAGCCCATCCGTACCACTTGTGAAAATCGCGTGTGCCACTCGAATCAACACACCGAATACACTTATTGGGAGTGTGCCAGCTTGTGCCACCCCTCAGACAGCCCCAACTCTGCGTAGAATCCGCACAAATGCGGATTTTCGTCCTCAGCCACGCCCACAGCCCATCCGTACCACTTGTGAAAATCGCGTGTGCCACTCGAATCAACACACCGAATACACTTATAGGGAGTGTGCCAGCTTGTGCCACCCCTCAGACAGCCCCAACTCTGCGTAGAATCCGCACAAATGCGGATTTTCCTTCCCTCCTCATAGCCACGCCCACAGCCCATCCGTACCACTTGTGAAAATCGCGTGTGCCACTCGAATCAACACACCGAATACACTTATTGGGAGTGTGCCAGCTTGTGCCACCCCTCAGACAGCCCCAACTCTGCGTAGAATCCGCACAAATGCGGATTTTCGTCCTCAGCCACGCCCACAGCCCATCCGTACCACTTGTGAAAATCGCGTGTGCCACTCGAATCAACACACCGAATACACTTATTGGGAAGTGGGCCAGCTTGTGCCACCCCTCAGACAGCCCCAACTCTGCGTAGAATCCGCACAAATAGCGATTTTCCTCCTCAGCCACGCCCACAAGGCCCATCCGTTACCACTTGTGAAAATCGCGTGTGCCACTCGAATCAACACACCGAATACACTTATTGGGAGTGTGCCAGCTTGTGCCACCCCTCAGACAGCCCCAACTCTGCGTAGAATCCGCACAAATGCGGATTTTCGTCCTCAGCCACGCCCATGGACCATCCGTACCACTTGTGAAAATCGCGTGTGCCACTCGAATCAACACACCGAATACACTTATTGGGAGTGTGCCAGCTTGTGCCACCCCTCAGACAGCCCCAACTCTGCGTAGAATCCGCACAAATGCGGATTTTCGTCCTCAGCCACGCCCACAGCCCATCCGTACCACTTTGTGAAATATCGACCCGTTTGTGCCACTTCGAATCAACACACCGAATACACTTATAGAGAGTGTGCCAGCTTGTGCCACCCCTCAGACCAGCCCCAACTTCACTAGCGTTAGGAATCCGCAACAAATGGAGGATTTTCGTCCTCTAGGCCACGCCCACAGCCCATCCGTACCACTTGTGGAAAATACGTGGGGCGTTCGTGTGCCACTCGATCAAACTCTGCGTAGAATCCGCACAAATGGCGGATTTTCGCGTCCTCAGCCACGCCCACATCCTACCACTACACACCGAATACACTTACTTGCGGAGTGTGCCAGTTGTGCCACCCCTCAGACAGCCCCAACTCTGCGTAGAATCCGCACAAATGCGGATTTTACGTCCTCATAGCCACGCCCACAGCCCATCCGTACCACTTGTGAAAATCGCGTGTGCCACTCGAATCAACACACCGAATACACTTATTGGGAGTGTGCCAGCTTGTTGCCACCCCTCAAGACAGCCCCACTCTGCGTAGGAATCCGGCACATTGCGGTTTTCGTCCTCATAGCCACGCCCACAGCCATCCGTACCCACTTGTGAAAATCGCGTTGTTGCACTCGAATCACACACCGAATTCACTTTATTGGGGAGTGTGCCAGTTGTGCCACCCTCAGGACAGTCCCCAACTCTGCGTTAGAATCCGCACAAATGCGGATTTTCCTCCTCAGCCACGCCCACAGCCCATCCGTACCACTTGTGAAAATCGCGTGTGCCACTCGAATCAACACACCGAATACACTTATTGGGATGTGCCCCAGCTTTGTTGTGTGTGCACCCCTCAGACAGCCCCAACTCCTGCGTAGAATCGCACAAATGCGGATTTTTCGTCTCTATTTTGAGACCACGCCCACACAGCCATCCGTACCACTTGTGAAAATCGCGTGGTTGTGTGCCACTCGAATCAAACACACCGAATACACTTGATTGCGGAGTGTGCCAGCTTAGGTTGTGCACCCTCTGACAGCCCCAACTCTGCGTAGAATCCGCACAATTGCTGGGATTTTCGTCCTCATAGCACGCCACAGCCCATCCGTACCACTTGTGAAAATCGCGTGGGCCACTCGAATCAACACACCGAATACACTTATTGGGAGTGTGCCAGCTTGTGCCACCCCTCAGACAGCCCCAACTCTGCGTAGAATCCGCACAAATGCGGATTTTCGTCCTCAGCCACGCCCACAGCCCATCCGTACCACTTTGTGAAAATCGCGTCGTGTGCCACTCGAATCAACACACCGAATACACTTATTGGGAGTGTGCCAGCTTGTGCCACCCCTCAGACAGCCCCAACTCTGCGTAGAATCCGCACAAATGCGGATTTTCGTCCTCAGCCACGCCCACAGCCCATCCGTACCAACTTGTGAAAAGTCGCGAGATGTAGTGTGTGCCACTCAAATCAACACACCGAATACACTTATTGGGAGTGTGCCAGCTTGTGCCACCCCTCAGACAGCCCCAACTCTGCGTAGAATCCGCACAAATGCGGATTTTCCTCATCAGCCAACCCCACAGCCCATCCGTACCACTTGTGAAAATCGCGTGTGCCACTCGAATCAACACACCGAATACACTTATTGGGAGTGTGCCAGCGTGGGCCACCCCTCAGACAGCCCCCCCAACTCTGCGTTAGAATCCCGCACAAATGCGGATTTTCGTCCTCAGAGCCACGCCCACAGCCCATCCGTACCACTTGTGAAAATCGCGTGTGCCACTCGAATCAACACACCGAATACACTTATTGGGAGTGTGCCAGCTTGTGCCACCCCTCAGACAAGCCCCAACTCTGCGTAGAATCCGCACTAAGATGCGGGAATTTTTTCGTCCTCATTAGCCACGCCCACAGCCCATCCGTACCACTTGTGAAAATCGCGTGTGCCACTCGAATCAACACACCGAATACACTTATTGGGAGTGTGCCAGCTTGTGCCATCCCTCAGACAGCCCCAAACTCTGCGTAGAATCCGCACAAATGCGGATTTTCGTCCTCAGCCACGCCCACAGCCCATCCGTACCACTTGTGAAAATCGCGTGTGCCACTCGAATCAACACACCGAAACACTTATTGGGAGTGTATCAGCTTGTGCCACCCCTCAGACAGCCCCAACTCTGCGTAGAATCCGCACAAATGCGGATTTTCGTCCTCAGCCACGCCCACAGCCCATCCGTACCACTTGTGAAAATCGCGTGTGCCACTCGTATCAACACACCGAATACACTTATTGGGAGTGTGCCAGCTTGTGCCACCCCTCAGACAGCCCCAACTCTGCGTAGAATCCGCACAAATGCGGATTTTCGTCCTCAGCCACGCCCACAGCCCATCCGTACCACTTGTGAAAATCGCGTGTGCCACTCGAATCAACACACCGAATACACTTATTGGGAGTGTGCCAGCTTGTGCCACCCCTCAGACAGCCCCAACTCTGCGTAGAATCCGCACAAATGCGGATTTTCGTCCTCAGCCACGCCCACAGCCCATCCGTACCACTTGTGAAAATCGCGTGTGCCACTCGAATCAACACACCGAATACACTTATTGGGAGTGTGCCAGCTTGTGCCACCCCTCAGACAGCCCCAACTCTGCGTAGAATCCGCACAAATGCGGATTTTCGTCCTCAGCCACGCCCACAGCCCATCCGTACCACTTGTGAAAATCGCGTATGCCACTCGAATCAAACACACCGAATACACTTATTGGGAGTGTGCCAGCTTGTGCCACCCTCAGACAGCCCCAACTCTGCGTAGAATCCGCACAAATGCGGATTTTCCTCCTCAGCCACGCCCACAGCCCATCCGTACCACTTGTGAAAATCGCGTGTGCCACTCGAATCAACACACCGAATACACTTATTGGGAGTGTGCCAGCTTGTGCCACCCCTCAGACAGCCCCCAACTCTGCGTAGAATCCGCACAAATGCGGATTTTCGTCCTCAGCCACGCCCACAGCCCATCCGTACCACTTGTGAAAATCGCGTGTGCCACTCGAATCAGCACACCGAATACACTTTTTGGGAGTGTGCCAGCTTGTGCCACCCCTCAGACAGCCCCAACTCTGCGTAGAATCCGCACAAATGCGGATTTTCCTCCTCAGCCACGCCCACAGCCCATCCGTACCACTTGTGAAAATCGCGTGTGCCACTCGAATCAGCACACCGAATGCCAGAAATTCTGAATTTACTAGAAGTGTCAATGGTTTTTTTCAAGAAGTTGTAGTAGTTGTATTTAAATAGCAATGATTCAAAATTGGATATATTTCATTCACGTGATCATTATGTTATTTTTATCCTGCAAAAACATACAACAAACTTGGTATCATTGGATAGAGAATTGTTCAGTCTATCAGGAATTATCAACGCTTTTACAGAAAATGCTGACAGAAGGTCGGAAACTACAGATTGATGTATTTTGTGCGAAGATGTTTCTGTCACAAATTCCTTCTAAATTTATGTTAGATGTTGTTTAAACACTGCACACATTTCTAAACGTACAGCTGGACGTGGAATTTTGTGGTTGCCCTATTAACGAAGCTATCAGCCTATATCTACGCACACGGCATGTTTCAAGGCAGCAGGGAAAGTAAGTAGCTTTTATTTCATTGCAATGAATGTTTGTTTATTCTTATTGCAGGGAGTTAGATCAGTGGAATCGGCTTGCAGACTGATGGACGGAGCTTATGATTGCTTGGCTTAGTTAGGAACAACCCTATATAGATAACTAAAGAATAGAAGGGAGTGCTATGTGTAGGGCACTGTGTATATACAGCAGATGAATAATGAGCAATGAATAAGCAGATGTTGGTGGAAGGCTATGGCTACTGCAGGTTGAGTCGGCAAATATTTGGTCTCGCATCTATTACACCGGCTATCTGGTGCAACAATCTTACATTTTTGTTGTCGTGTGTAGCTGCTCAGAAATTTCTGACTCCAAATCCCTCAATGAAATAAATGTGTGTCTTGATTTGTTTATTTGTCTTGCTTCACCTTTCTTGGTCCTGCTTTGCATCCTACAGGCACGCGTGAACAGGGGACTAGGAAGGGGGGGGGGGACTCAGCCCGCCTAATCTTCAGCCAGACACATTGATCTCGGACTTTTGATTGCACATGAATGATATAGAACTACATATAGATGAGTTGGCAGTGGATGCCAATGCAAATATCGGCTTGCACTTATCTAAGTCATGAATACCTTTGGAGTGTTCAAATTGTCATGATTCCATCAAATTTTAGGAAATCCAATCCACATGTCAGACTCTTTTTGCATGCATCAGATATTGTGATCGATTTCTACCACCATGACAACTAGATCATTACATTCTAAGAACATCTCCACGACAACTTCGCAAGCCAGGTCGGACCAGAGAAATTCGTCTTGTGCCTCGAAACAACCCTCAGATACATGGCTACTAAGACAGAGATTCGAACAATCAGCAATGATGATTGTAGCAATCCTTGAAGCCTAGTTCGTCAATACAAGAGGCTTCGGTTCTCTTTTGAAATAATAATCTCCTGGGATGAATTTCAGCGATGGAGCTGCGATTTATGTTAAACACTTCTAAAATCATTCTTTACATTTGGAATGTCTAGGAAATCGGTGACAAAGTAAAAAGTTTGTTAGCATTTTGGTGTGTATCAGTGATGAAACTGGTTCAAAAGGTACCATTCGGTGACCCGCTCAATGACTCGGGTTCTTATGCTTTTGTAGTCATAGAGGACAGGTGGTAGAGGGCGGGTATAGAAGGGATAAACCCAAAAGGGGTGAATCCCAAGGGAGTATGTGGGAGCTAGCGGGGCAAATAGGTATGGAGCCGGGGAGGGGAGTGGGAGGAGCCGTGAAGGGGGGTTGGGAGGAAGGAGTACAAGGGCGGACCAGGGGGAAAAGGAATTAGGGGGGAGGGAGGGAAGGGGGCAGAGGCAGGGGCGCCCACAACGGCATAAGGGAGAGCGGGGTGAGGGGGGTGCATTACAATAGGGGGCAAGGGGAGTGCGCAAGCGGGGGGACAGGTGGAAGAGGAGGAGCAACACCTTGTAGCTCACAATTGTTGGTCGAAGAGTGTGAATAATCCCGTTTAGCCTATACTAAGTCTATCACTGGGCGACTGAGAAATGCAATTAGTCATTGTTCAAATGGCGAAAGACAATAAGGATTCAGTGCAAGTCGCTGTTGCTGTCGCCTGGATTATCCACTACTAGCTAGCCGACACAGCTCCTGAAAGAGGGCGCCATGAGGCTATGATGTAAATTCACATGATAAATTTTTCAGGAAATAAGTTAACCATTAAGGGAATATTTTTTAAAATTGAAATATTTACAGTTATGAAGCTCTTATTTGCCCGTTATCACAAGGAATTCTATGGCGGCATGTGATCGATGTTTGACGATTCAGTGCTATCAGTATTTTAAAATTTTTTTCGCGGGTTGCGCGGTACGGTAGTGGCGAAAAATGAAGGTGAGGAACAATTCGACAGCACTTCGCAAATTTTGGGACAAGTTGAATTTTAATGTGCAACTTATTACTTAGAGTTTAATTGCTTCAGTACCAGTAGAGCAAATCTGATTTCATTCAGATTGCTTATACATATAAAATCTGACTGAGTCTTATTACATATGTTTGCATGAATTTTCAGGAAATTTTTTTTAAAAGTATGATGCTCTAAAGGCCAACAATAGCACGAACATAAGTCAACATCAATCATTCGGTCGTCTAGACACTCAGCTAGCAATTATACGACAATCATTTGAAAAAATTCGCAACAAAAGTGTGGCAATTCTTGATTATCAAAAGACTGACACATGCATGTTCAAAATTGTAATCACTTTTGTAATGTTTAGGTCCCATTTTTTCCGCTTATATAATTTAAATGTATGTTGAGTCCCATTTTTTCGTATGGGGGCTGTGTCAGAGATTTGGCTCGATGTGGCCTGATCTGTAATATAGTATTGTGCGTGACATGTTCAAATTAATTCACTTCCGCTGAACGAACTTGCGTTGCTTCGTGATAGGCATTGTAAATTGTCACAGCCCACAAAAATAATGAATACAGCCATCAGTAGCTAAGTAGTTAATTGTAATAACGCCTTCAAATTTCAGGCAAATGACATGATATACAATGATAATGTCCTTTATACATACTTATATATTAACTAAAAATAAATTCCGTAGAAGCATGGCATAAGCACATGTAAGTGCAGATGCTTTATGCCAATTGTGATCGTTGCTATAAACTTACATGCGCAATTAAAGATTGGATATAAGTGAGCATGTTTGATATGCATATGTCATATTTGAGTGCTTGATGCATAGGCCCTATGTCAATTTGACGTTTTTTGCATGAACTACAGTCCGTTTCATAAAAAGTGGATCATCCTAAAATTTGACTAAATAAAACATAAGTATGATGCAGAAAGCATTTTTCATGTTATTTCATGTCCCTAATATATTTAAATGTCCTTATATAATCTGATAAGCTATGATACAGTAACGGTTCTTAAGAAGCTAATATTTTGTGGCCCTACCCTTATTGTCAATGACATTACCAATTGGTCTAGGCATTGATTCGATGATATCGTTGATTTTTGACTGATCTAGCTTTCTCCACTCTCTTTTTAACAGTGGACGGAAGTTGTGATACGCCCATCTGTACGGTAGCATGTGAACGACGAACGTTAACGTTTTAGAATACTCCATACATTTCTTTATTGGATTCATGAATCAGTTAGAGAACGAGCTGACTGGCCAAATAATGTCCCTAGGCCCTAATTGTGACTTGCATAAGTTGACTCTACTACTTTTACTATCTACTATCTAATAACTATACTAACTACGTTTACTCACACATAACTATAACCTTCACTTATTTATACTATATGCTAACATATTATAACTTTACTATCTAAACTATCACTTTATAACTAACTTAAAACTTAAAACTTACTATACTTCTACTCACCCACATCTCTACTATTTACTTACTATAACTCTAAACTTAAACCTATCTTCTTTTAATACCCCGACTTTGAACTACAACTAAAATTTACTACCCCACTCATAACCTTACTAATCAACTTAATTCTACTTAAACTATACTTTTCTCAACTTTAACTCAACTAACTACTAATTTAACTCTCTTACTTCACTATATTATTACTTTACTCAACTTTTCACTACCTTTACACCTCTACTTCCTACCTTCTACAACAACCCCAATATTACTGAAGCCACATCCTACTAACTTAATCCCTACTAACTCCTCATCTACATCTACTACTTTATATACTTAACCCCCAACTAACTACTATCTACTTAACTTATAACTATCATCAACTACACTCTCTCTACTTACTCTAACTTATTTATCTATACACTTTTAACTACTTTACTTTTACTACTCTAACTTATAACTTTTTCTAACTTACATTTTCTACTCTTCCTACCTAACTTCTACTTACCCTTACTTACAACTACTAACTGTCTACTACCACTTACTAACTCCCTCTACTACTCTACTACTATATATACTAAATCAAAATCTACTTCTACTACATATTTATTTCTACTCCATTTATAATACACTTTTCTACTTTAACTTTCACTACTCTACTTACTAATTTTTAACTAATCTTTTCTAACCAACTATACTAAATACTATCTCTTATTAACCACTTAACCACTTCTCTACTCTAACTTACATATCCTTTCCGCTCACTTACTACTTACAACTAAACACCCTCATTTAATAACTTTACTACCTACTATCTAACATACTATTATAACTACTATATACAATCTCTACTTATACTACCTATTTTACTAACCTTCTGACTTCAAAACACTCTTTTCTTTACCGCATTAAAACAATTACTCACTAACCTATCTTAACACTCTACTACTCTCAAACTAAATAAACAACTTAACATCCATACTATACACTCCTATCTCACTACCTCAACCTCTACTTCTACCACTCTACTCACTAGTTTACTACTTATCTAATTATACTTACTTAACCTATATACTTACTTTCTATACCAAACTAAACCTGACTAAACTACCTATACTAAAACACTAATAAAATTCTAGACTTATATCATCAATTAATCTTTAAAAATTAACTTTACCCTCAACTTAACTACTCACATCTACACTTTCCTTTTTAATAAAAACTTAACTAAACAATATTCAACTTATACATTCTAACTTACTATTACTCTACATCTAAACTACATAACAAACTTACAAATAACTCTATCTACTTACACTAATTAAATCCTACTCTATGACTCACTCAATACTCCACGCCAACACGAATTACTACTACTTCTTCATAAACTAATAATACTCTACTTACACAACCAACTAACTACTACAACTAACTATCACTTCTTCATTCTCTACTACTAACCAGCCACTCTACTACTCTACTTTACATTACACTACTAATTAAACTATACTAGTACAATTTTATTCCACTAACTTTCTACTACTCTCCTGACTATCTACATCTACATTAACTTAAACTTTATTTAAAGCTACTCTATACTACAAATATCATATACCTCACTTAACACAAAATCTCAACTTTAACATATTCTACCTCTTAAACTAACTTAACCTAATTTATTAACACATTATAAACATTAATACTTAAAACCTTCTACTACTAATCTACTATCAACTCATACCACACACTCCTCTACTTAACTACTTAATCTATTATACAATCTACTTACCCAAAACTACCTCTACTATCTACTCTAATCTACTCTGTCTTTTTTAACTAACAATCCCATATTATTTACAATACACTACTCTAACTTACTTATCTAACCTCTTACTTAACCTACTTCAACTATAATTTCGTTTTTAGACTATAAACTCTAACTTACTCTACTACACTACCTCTACATTTAAATTCACTTTTAACATACTACTCCAACCACTCTACTACTATCATCTAATTTACATACATTTACTATCTATAACTTACCAATACATAACTTTTTACCGATTATATATCTACTCTTTAAATACACTACTCCGGACTACTACTTCTTTTACTATTAACTCTTCCTACTACAATATTACAACATAATTTAACTAACTACTTAGTATACACTCTACTAATCTACATAACTACATTAAATAATACTACCTCCCTACTGAAACTTCGTCAACATAACTACTTCATTAACTCTCCCACCTACCTAACTACCTCTACTACACTTCACTAACATACTCTACCTACTAACTTCTTCTTACTTTCTTCTACTTACTTTATTACTTTCTACTATACAACCCTCTACTTAATCAACCCTACCTATACTTATACTTCACTATTTCTTTACCATCAACTTACCTTTATCTACTATAACTCTATTACCTAAACTTCTCTATCTACTAAACTTTTCTCCTCTACCTACTTTAACTCTTTTACTTTACTCATTACCTTACTATAACTAAACTTTTTATACACAACCACTTATTAATTCTACTACCTAACTTCTACTTTTACTACTCCTACTACTTTCTACTCACTTAAAATTTACTACTAAATACTACTTTACATTACTATACTACTAAATTTAGATACTCAACTTACCAACTCTACACTTTAACTAACTCTCTACTTCTAACAATTATCTACTAAATCTACTAAACCATCACATACTACACTTTTCTACTAATTACCCACCCAACCCACTCACTCTTCTCCTAACTTTACTCTACTCGTTTACTCTAACTTACTATATCCCTCTACTACGACTACATATATACTTATATATAACTATAACTCTACTCTACTACTTTCTACTCACTCCCTACTTTCTAACTTATTTAACTATACACTCCTAAACTCCTTCATTTTTTATACTTTAACTATACTCTTTTCTACTAACCCACTTTTCTTGAAAACTTACTAACTTTACTACCTTATACTCCTACTGTCACTCTACACATACTTTACTACCATAATATATTTTCCTTTACTCTTCTTTTTCCTACTATACTAACTTACATTTCTTTACGTACCACATCTACACATCTTACTAACTATATCTACTTTTTACTCTACTATCACTTCAACTATTACCACTATCTACTATTACTATACTATATTTTTGACCTCTTATATAACTACTATTAGATCAACTTCACCTACTAACTATACATACAACACCTCTAACAATACTAACCCCAGCTATAAAAACATTAACTCTTACAACTTTTTTACTTAATTAATTATCTTTATCTACTAATATCACTACTAAACTAACCACGCCTACACTTTCACTACTTTATTACATCTTTACATTTTATCTACTACTCTCTATACATACTCAAACTATCTATCTTCTAATATCTCATACATTTTCATAACTAACTATTACTACTATATTAACTTTATACTAACTACTACTTAACACACTCACGTAACTACTCCTACTACTACTTACCTCAACACACCATTTAAACTACTACATCTACTACTACCCTACTTGCTACTACTAATATCTAACTATTACTCTTATCTTCTTTCTAACTACTCTACTTCCTCTATTACACACTCTTTATCCTCACCTACTTAATAACTACTCACTTCTTTTTTAAACTACTTACTTATAATCTCACTAAAGATTTATAACTAACCCTACTTATAATTACTCTTCTTGTCTACTCACGACTAACTATACTACTACTGCCACTGTACTTCATCTACTACTAATCTATACTTCTCTCAACAACTTTTTATATAACTAATTTTTTAAATAAGCTCACTTCTCAGCTCATTACTAAACCACCTCTACTCTTATACTTACTTCAACTATCTACACTTATCCTACTACTACTACTACTTTAACTTTTCATCTAATTTAAATATTTCTAACTATACTTTGCTATACTACTATATTAAATAACAACACTTACTTAAAAGAAAAAAAAAAAAAAAAAAAAAAAAAAAAAAAAAAAAAAACCTAAAAAAAAAAAAAAACTCTTTAAAAAAAAAAAAAACGATATAAAAAAAAAAATTTTATAAAAAAAAAAAAAAAAAAAAAAAACAAAAAAAAAAAAAAAAAAAAAAAAAAAAATCTACTATATACTACGTCCTACCCCATTACCACCTACTAATAACTTACCTACTCCTACTACCAAAACACTAACTCTAATTCTTAAATCTACTCACTACTACTTTATTTACTAACTATCCCTACGATCTACTTAAACACTTCACCCTCCTGTGACACGTAAGCCATTATCATTCCATAAATAACCAAGTCGATGGATCACCAAAGTTTGATTCTGTCATTTGGCCAATGTTTCATACTTTTCGTAAAACATTCACATGGACGTTCAGAATTCATGGTTCCTTGCTGTAATGTGAAGTTCTTCTACGATAGTGGACTTAGAAATAGACGAGTATTGAGAAGTATAGTGCAGCCATCCTCAGTTAACGAGAGGACGTTTGATCAACCCTTTAACAAATCTCAAAAATTAGGCGGTCTCTACGTTTTGGATGATTTATAGCATGGACGGCCAAGAGAGAGACCTCTTACGACAGAGTCGAAAATCATCATTATGCCATCGATGCCACAATTTGTGTAAGGGACATTTTAGTCGCTTGCTTGTAAGCTCGCAAAGAAAACCCTGACACTCTTGACCCTTTGCCTTTGGTGAATGCGATCTCGTTATTGTACATGCTTGTGCTTTTTTAATTGTTTTCAACCGGTAAGAGATAGATTTCTAGCTGAAAGCAATCAGGAGTGCTTGCCAAACAACCCACTCGCAACGAAGTCAGGAAGCTATGGAAAATGATAGTCCAGTTTATCACAAAATGTAGACAGGTACATTTATTCGTTTGATGAATAATGGTGCTATACTGGCTCTGATTGACCGATTTTCTTTATTTTTGTTTTGCTTGATAGCTTTTGGCTTGTAGAACAACATATTACATAACAAACGAAACAAATGTAATTTTATAAGAGTGAGGTATGATTTTGTGTAACATTGAGAAATGAAGATCAAATTATCTACTACTTTTTTATCTATAACAGGAAAACAACTCAATATTCATGCTTGAAATTTCTAACAATGATATTAGTAAGCACAACTGACATATCTTCCGAATTTCAGAGAAATTCGTTCAAGTTTGGCGGAGTTAGACAAAGTTGAAGTTAAGGCGATGTTTAAGGGTGATCCATTTTTTATGAAACAATCTGTATCTTCAACTTCATCAATAATAATTTTAGTGCAGTTCATCGGTCTCATTTGATAGTGATATTTTATCTCTTTACATTTTTATAGAGAGCTTTAGTTGCCTCACACTTGCTTTGCTGTCATTGTTTGAAAACGCAACGTCTTTTTCTTTGTCAGCGCTTTCCACTTCCGAATTCCACCATCAGGTCTCTTATGCCTGCCCAGCCTTTGCTGCGACCACACTCTTTTTCAGCACTGTGTATCCAAGCTGTCTTCATCCTGTTCCACTCCAAGTCAAAATGTATTTTGGTCTGCAATATGTCCTTCATGGTTCATAACATCCTCGTTAAAGTGCAACTCCACAATGAACTCAGAATGCCAACGCATGACAATGTGCCATATGTTTGCATCGTGCTGAAAACGAAAGATAAAACGTCTAGAAGGCTATTCCTTGTATTATCTAGTTTGATCACTGACATGATGACGATTGAAACGCTGTTGGAGATTCGAGCGCAACATTTTTTTGCTTCATCTCTGAAATTATAAAAGATTAATTGGATGAATTGATAAATTGATTATATTATATATTTATTTCGCGTTTCCATGATTTGCATGTATTCATTGACTAAGGAGACATCAAAACCTTGCTCTATAATTCATCACCAGGGTAGTTTTGATTGATTTGTTTAAGTATCTGGATGTGTATTATAAATGGCTGCTGGGATGATTTTGCCATCATCGTATGAGAACTGTATGAATTCTTGATCAAATATCAGCATACCGATGGTGAGAAACCAAGGAAAATCGTTTTTTTTTCACGCATAAATTCTTGCGAATAAACGGATTAGCAATAAAATTACTATTCAGACGAATTTTTGCGTCGGAAAAAATTAATAAACCGCGCCACAGTGGCCTGGTAAGGAGCAGGAATCTGAGACAAAACTATTTACAACCCATGAATGCGCCAATGGAATCATGGAACGTGATCATTTTCATTTTCTATGTAAGACACAGTCAACAATGACCCAATTTTATTTCGCAGAAAATACGGGTGATCTAGCTAGACGTGTTACTTGCTTCTGCTCGTGAATATCATAGTCAATGTTCGAATGTGATTTGTGGATCTGACTGTGACAGTCAGTCCCTAATTCTACTGTTGAAAGTAAACAGTTAACATCTTGTAAATATTATTCCTTTTTTCTTCATACAGGTCGTCTACGCTAACCCAAAGGCATTTTCAGAAACCGTTAACGTATGTGTCTTGTGCGTGTTGGTCAGATGCAATGAATCAAATTTCAAAGCTGTTCATATGAGCAGAAGATTGTGGATTGATGAGCTGGAAAATGAAGTGCACTTTTCTTCTGTTTCACTTCAGTGTCCTGAAATCTTCAATATAGTGGAAATTAGTGTAACTCGTTGCGAAGAACGAGTTTCAGCATGATGTGGCATTTTTGGGGTGAATTGTTGATATATTACCTGTGTATGATAGTGTATGTAGACTGGGACAGTGTCACGACTTTGTTGACATATGTTTTGGTAAAGTTGGATCTTTTGGTTTTGGTTAAAATTGTATCTTTCATGTGAAAACTAGTCTGTTTTTGAAACTTGTCAGTGTTGTGAATTTCTATACGAATAAAATGTGAAGCTAAGGACCTGGCCTGTTATAATTTGTTAAGTGTATGGAAGGTAGTAGGCGAGGATGGGCAAGGCATGGGAAGTGGAAATCCAATAGCAGTTAATATTTGTGTTTGAATATGCAGTTGGCTAGTGTTAGGGTTAATGGTAAGGTTTGGCGAACGGGCTAGTTTCCAGGGATAAGGGCTTCAGATCTGGATTGCAGGTGAGTAGAGGATCAGAGACGAGTATAAGTTTTGCCTTAGGGTAGGGTTTCGTGTGGCTACGTGTCTTAAGAAAGAGTTAAAGTTTTCACAATGATAACTTCTATATTTCATGGGGGGCCCCCCCACGCATGTCATAGTGGGGATGGTAGTTGCATGTGTCAGGTAAGTTTGCATAGGTGATAGAGCATGCTCATATTACCCCACAGGCATTGTTAGTAATGTTTTGACCACAGATTAGGACAGCTAGAAATATGCTACGAAGGCGGCATGGCTATAGTAGGCCGCAATTGCAGTTGAAACATGAATTTTAGTAATGAGTTGTATTGTAAGTGATGGATGTAATGCGCTAGGACTTCATGGAGGGAAGACACTGAAGAGGTCTAAATATGTCCTTAAAAACTGTGACGGTCACGGAACAAAGTTATGCAAATTACATGTACATGCAGGCCTACACCTACATGTAGATACATATGTGCCAATTATAGCAGGTAAGAGGACGCGCTTGATTTCAGCAGCAACTTCTTTCCTCTCGAGATCATTTCGTGCATATGCCAACTAGAATTCCTTCCTCAATCTATTCCTGCTCCATTCACGCGTAGCTACATGTACGTCGGCTGTGATTGTGGCGTGGCTGCGGAGGAAAATCCGCATTTGTGCGGGGGGTATGGGTAGAATTATATACCGAAAAAAAATATAAATTTTAATATATTCTATAAAATTCTACGCAGATTGGGCTGTCTGAGGGGTGGCACAAGCTGGCACACTCCCAATAAGTGTATTCGGTGTGTTGATTCGAGTGGCACACGCGATTTTCACAAGTGGTACGGATGGGCTGTGGGCGTGGCTGAGGAGGAAAATCCGCATTTGTGCGGATTCTACGCAGAGTTGGGGCTGTCTGAGGGGTGGCACAAGCTGGCACATTCCCAATAAGTGTATTCGGTGTGTTGATTCGAGTGGCACACCGATTTCACAAGTGTCCGATGGGGGCGTGTGGTGCTGTACGGATGGGGTGTGGGCGTGGCTGCGGAGGAAAATCCGCATTTGTGGCCCCCCCTTCCCCGGATTCTCGCAGAGTTGGGGCTGTCTGAGGGGTGGCACAAGCTGGCACACTCCCAATAAGTGTATTCGGTGTGTTGATTCGAGTGGCAAACGCGATTTTCACAAGTGGTACGGATGGGCTGTCGGCGTGGCTGAGGACGAAAATCCGCATTTGTGCGGATTCTACGCAGAGTTGGGGCTGTCTGAGGGGTGGCACAAGCTGGCACACTCCCAATAAGTGTATTCGGTGTGTTGATTCGAGTGGCACACGCGATTTTCACAAGTGGTACGGATGGGCTGTGGGCGTGGCTGAGGACGAAAATCCGCATTTGTGCGGATTCTACGCAGAGTTGGGGCTGTCTGAGGGGTGGCACAAGCAGGCACACTCCCAATAAGTGTATTCGGTGTGTTGATTCGAGTGGCACACGCGATTTTCACAAGTGGTACGGATGGGCTGTGGGCGTGGCTATGGGGAGGAAAAACCGCATTTGTGCGGATTCTACGCAGAGTTGGCGCTGTCTGAGGGGTGGCACAAGCTGGCACACTCCCAATAAGTGTATTCGGTGTGTTGATTCGAGTGGCACACGCGATTTTCACAAGTGGTACGGATGGGCTGTGGGCGTGGCTATGAGGAGGAAAATCCGCATTTGTGCGGATTCTACGCAGAGTTGGGGCTGTCTGAGGGGTGGCACAAGCTGGCACACTCCCAATAAGTGTATTCGGTGTGTTGATTCGAGTGGCACACGCGATTTTCACAAGTGGTACGGATGGGCTGTGGGTGGCTGCGGAGGAGGAAAATCCGCATTTGTGCGGATTCTACGCAGAGTTGGGGCTGTCTGAGGGGTGGCACAGGCTGGCACAACTCCTAAAAAATAGAAAAAATGTGCAATAAGTGTATTCGGTGTGTTGATTCGAGTGGCACACGCGATTTTCACAAGTGGTACGGCTAACTTCACATCCGTACCACTTTGAGGTCATTTTGTCCCATTTTCTCAGTAAGTATTTGTGAATTTTGACAAAGTAGTGGGTGGCACATGTTTTAGACGTGTTATTTTAGACGTCCATGTGGTTGAAAATTCATAAAGATGCGATTTAAGATTTTTTCTGTAAATTGGTACGGCTAACTTCACATCCGTACCACCTCGAAGTTTTGATGGACGATTTCTCGCAAACTGCTGCATTATTTTGAAAAATTACTGGTGGCACAAGCTGGCACACTCTAAAATTATGTGTAAATGCTGTTTTTGAGAGTGGCACACGAGATTTTCGATGTGGTACGGATATTGGTACGGCTAACTTCACACACGTCAGTCAGATCCACAAATCACAATCGACATTCACTATGATATTCACGAGCAGAAGCGAGTAAACACGTCTAGATAGATCACGTATTTTGTGTGAAAGAAAATTGGGTCATTGTTGACTGTGTCCTACATAGAAAATGAAAATGATCACGTTCCTTATCCATTGGCGCATTCATGGGTTGTAAATAGTTTTGTCTCAGATTCCTGCTCCTTACCAGGCCACTGTGGCGCGGTTATTCCGACGCATAAATTCGTCTGAATAGTAATTTTATTGCTAATCCGTTATTCACAAGAATTTATGCGTGCAAAAAACGATTTCCTTGGTTTCTCACCATCGGTATGCTGATATTTGATCAAGAATTCATACATTCTCATACGATGATGAAAATCATCCCAGCAGCCATTTATAATACATATCCAGATACTTAAACAAATCAATCAAACTACCCTGGATGAATTATAGAGCAAGGTTTTGATGTCTCCTTAGTCAATGAATACATGCAATCATGGAAACGCGAAATAAATAAATAATATAATCAATTTATCATTCAATCCAATTAATCTTTTATATTTCAGAAGCAAAAAATGTTGCGCTCGAATCTCCAACAGCGTCAATCGTCATCATGCAGTGATCAAACTAGATAATAAAAGGAATAGCCTTCTACACGTTTTATCTTTCGTTTTCAGCACGATGTAAATATATGGTACATTTTCATGCGTTGGCATTCTGAGTTCATTGTGGAGTTGCACTTTAACCATGCACTTTAACGAGGATGTTATGAACCATGAAGGACATATTGCAGACCAAAATACATTTGACATGGAGTGGAACAGGATGAAGACAGCTTGGATACACAGTGCTGAAAAAGAGTGTGGTGGGTGGGGGGGATCGCAGCAAAGGCTGGGCAGGCATAAGAGACCTGATGGTGGAATTCGGGAAGTGGAAAGCGCTGACAAAGATAAGAAAGTTGCGTTTCAAACAATGGCAGCAAAGCAAGTGTGAGGCAACTAAAGCTCTCTATAAAAATGTAAAGAGATAAAATATCACTATCAAATGAGACCGATGAACTGCACTAAAATTATTATTGATGAAGTTGAAGATAGTTCATGCAAAAAACGTCAAATTGACATAGGGCCTATGCATCAAGCACTCAATATGACATATGCATATCAAACATGCTCACTTATATCCAATCTTTAATTGCGCATGTAAGTTTATAGCAACGATCACAATTGGCATAAAGCATCTGCACTTACATGTTATTATGCCATGCTTCTCCGGAATTTATTTTGTAATATATAAGTATGTATAAAGGTCATTATCATTGTATATCATGTCATTTGCCTGAAATTGAAGGCGTTTTACAATTAACTACTTAGCTACTGATACTGTCATTAATTATTTTTGTGGCTATTTTTTTTTTGTGACAATTTGCAATGCCTATCACGAGCAAACGCAGTTCGTTCAGGGGAAGTGAAATTAATTTGAACATGTCACGCACAAACTAATATTACAGATCAGGCCACATCGAGCCAAAATCCTCTGACACAGCCCCATCGAAAAAATGGGACTAAATACATTTAAATTATATAAGCGAAAAATGGACCTAAACATACAAAAGAATTACAATTTTGAACATGCATGTAGTCAGTCTTTTGATATCAAAATTGCCACACTTTTGCGAATTTTTTCAAATGATTGTCGTAAATTGCTAGCAGGCTAGACGACCAATGATGTGACTTTGTATCGAAGTTGGCCTTTAGCATCATACTTTTAAAAAAAATTTCCTGAAAAACATGCAAACATATTAATAAGACTCAGTCAGATTTTTATATGTATAGCATCTGAATGAAATCAGATTGCTCTACTGGTACTGAAGCAATTAAACTCTAAGTAATAAGTTGCACATAAAATTCAACTTTCCAAAATTTGCGGAAGTGCTTTCGAATTGTTCCTCACCTTCATTTTTCGCCACTACCGTACCGCGCAACCGCGAAAAATTTTTAAATACTGATAGCGCGAATCGTCAAACTCGATCACATGCGCATAGAATTCCTGTGATACAGCAAATAAGAGCTGCATCTGTAATATTTCAATTTTAAAAAATCATTCCCTTAATGGTTACTTATTTCCTGAAAAATTATCAGTGAATTTACATCATAGCCTCATGGCGCCTCTTTCAGAGCTGTGTCGGCTAGTGATAATCCAGGCGACAGCAACAAGCGACTTGCACTGAATCCTTACTTGTCTTTCGCCATTGAACAATGACTAATTGCATTTCCAGTCGCCAGTGATAGACTTAGTATAGGCTAACGGATTATTCACTTCGACCACAATTGAGCTACAAGTTTGCTCTATGACTACAAAAGCATAAGAACCCGAGTCATTGAGCGGGTCACCGAATGGTACCTTTGAACCAGTTTCATCACTGATACACACCATCATGCTACAACTGTTTACTTATCACCGATTTCCTAGACATTCCAAATGTAAAGAATGATTTTAGAAGTGTTTAACATAATCGCAGCTCCATCGCTGAAATTCATCCCAGGAGATATTATTTCAAAAGAGAACCGAAGCCTCTTGTATTGACGAACTAGGCTTCGAGGATTGCTACAATCATCATACATTCAAAAACAGACCCATCCATAAACCAAATTAATATCATAATGAAAACCCCATACACACTAATAATAAAATTCGCAATCCAACAAAACAATACAAACACCAATAACAAAAGACACACCAATAACAAAATTCCTCATAAAACAGTAACCACAATCGCACACTAACACACACAAAACACTTAATAATCAACACCACCACAAACCAAACTCAAACAATAAAAATCATTCACCAATACACCCAACAAACCACCCCGCATAACCCAAACAAACCAACCCACCCAAAATCACAACTCACAAACTCAAAATTCGCACGCCTGATTGTTCGAATCTCTGTCTTAGTAGCCATGTATCTGAGGGTTGTTTCGAGGCACAAAGTCGAATTTCCTCTGGTCGACGCCTGGCTTGCGAAGTTGTCCGTGGAGATGTTTTAGAATGTAATGAAACTAGTTGTCATGGATGGTAGAAATCGATCACAATATCTGATGCATGCAAAAAGAGTCTGACATGTGGATTGGATTTCCTAAAATTTGATGGAATCATGACAATCTGAACACTCCAAAAGGTAATTCCATGATAAGTGCAAGCAATATTTGCATTGGCATCCGCTGCCAACTCATCTTATATGTGAGTTCTATATCATTCATGTGCAATCAAAAGTCCGAGATCCAATGTGTCTGGCTGAAGATTAGGCGGGCTGAGCCTTCCTAGTCCCCTGTTCACGCGTGCCTGTAGGATGCAAAGCAGGACGCAAGAAAGGTGAAGCAAGACAAATAAACAAATCAAGACACACATTTTATTTCATTTGAGGGATTTTTGAGTCCAGAACATTTCTGAGCAGCTACACACGACAACAAAAATGTAAGATTTGTATGCACCAGATAGCCGGTGTAAATAGATGCGAGACCAAATATTTGCCGACTCAACCTGCAGTAGCCATAGCCATTCCACCAACATCTGCTTATTCATTGTTCATTATTCATCTGCTGTATATACACAGTGCCCTACACATAGCACTCCCCTTCTATTCTTTTAGTTATCTATATAGGGTTGTTCCTAACTAAGCCAAGCAATCATAAGCTCCGTCCATCAGTCTGCAAGCCACTTTCCATGATCTAACTCCCTGCAATAAGACTAAACAAACATTCATTGCAATGAATTAAAAGCTACTTACTTTCCCTGCTGCCTTGACACATGCCGTGTGCGTAGATATAGGATG
Source organism: Prostheceraeus crozeri (assembly GCA_907163375.1). Taxonomy (NCBI): domain Eukaryota; kingdom Metazoa; phylum Platyhelminthes; order Polycladida; family Euryleptidae; genus Prostheceraeus; species Prostheceraeus crozeri. The sequence goes on along the minus strand of CAJQUW010005569.1, from coordinate 364,381 downwards.
ATAGCGTCGTTTAATAGCGGCAGACCACAAAATTCCACGTCCAGCTGGTACGTTTAGAAATGTGTGCAGTGTTCAAACAAGATCTAACATAAATTTAGAAGGAATTTGTGACAGAAACATCTTCGCACAAAATACATCAATCTGTAGTTTCCGACATTGTGTCAGCATTTTCTGTAAAAGCGTTGATATTTCCTGATAGAGTGAACAATTCTCTATCCAATGACACCAAGTTTGTTGCATGTTTTTGCAGGATAAAAATAACATAATGACCACGTGAATGAAATATATCCAATTTTCAACCATTGCCATGTAATATACAACTACTACAATTTCTTGCAAAACCATTGACACTTCTGGTGGATTCAGAATTTCTGGCATTCGGTGTGTTGATTCGAGTGGCACACGCGATTTTCACAAGTGGTACGGATGGGCTGTGGGCGTGGCTGCGGAGGAGGAAAATCCGCATTTGTGCGGATTCTACGCAGAGTTGGGGCTGTCTGAGGGGTGGCACAATCTGGCACACTCCCAATAAGTGTATTCGGTGTGTTGATTCGAGTGGCACACGCGATTTTCACAAGTGGTACGGATGGGCTGTGGGCGTGGCTGAGGAGGAAAATCCGCATTTGTGCGGATTCTACGCAGAGTTGGGGCTGTCTGAGGGGTGGCACAAGCTGGCACACTCCCAATAAGTGTATTCGGTGTGTTGATTCGAGTGGCACACGCGATTTTCACAAGTGGTACGGATGGGCTGTGGGCGTGGCTATGAGGACCCTCCCCCCGCCCGGGACCCCTCCCCCCCTCCCCCCACGATAAAAATAAAAAAAAAAAAAAAAAAAAAAAAAAAAAAATCCGCATTTGTGCGGATTCTACGCAGAGTTGGGGCTGTCTGAGGGGTGGCACAAGCTGGCACACTCCCAATAAGTGTATTCGGTGTGTGGATTCGAGTGGCACACGCGATTTTCACAAGTGGTACGGATGGGCTGTGGGCGTGGATGAGGCCGAAAATCCGCATTTGTGCGGATTCTACCACTTACCACCAGAGTTGGGGCTGTCTGAGGGGTGGCACAAGCTGGCACACAAAACCCTCCCAATAAGTGTATTCGGGTGTAACGTTGTGTTGATTCGAGTGGCACACGCGATTTTCACAAGTGGTACGGATGGGCTGTGGGCGTGGCTGAGGAGGAAAATCCGCATTTTGTGCGGATTCTACACAGAGTTGGGGCTGTCTGAGGAGGGGGGGGGTGGGAGGGGAGGAGGGAGGTGGCACAAGCTGCACACTCCCAATAAGTGTATTCGGTGTGTTGATTCGAGTGGCACACGCGATTTTCACAAGTGGTACGGATATGATTTTAATCGGGTGTGGGCGTGGCCTGGCTGAGGAGGAAAATCCGCATTTGTGCGGATTCTACGCAAGTTGGGGCTGTCTGAGGGGTGGCACAAGCTGGCACAACAACACTCCCAATAAGTGTATTCGTGTGTTGATTCGAGTGGCACACGCGATTTTCACAAGTGGTACGGATGGGCTGGTGGGCGTGGCTGAGGACGAAAAATCCGCATTTGTGCGGATTCTACGCAGAGTTGGGGCTGTCTGAGGGGTGGCACAAGCTGGCACACTCCCAATAAGTGTATTCGGTGTGTTGATTCGAGTGGCACACGCGATTTTCACAAGTGGTACGGATGGGCTGTGGGGCGTGGCTGAGGAGGAAAATCCGCATTTGTGCGGATTCTACGCAGAGTTGGGTTGTTGGGGGGGGGGGGGTTTCCATTTTTTTGGTGTGTGGTGTGTGTTTGTTGTTTGGGGGTGTGGGTTGTGTTGGGTTTTTTTTTTTTTTTTTTTTTTTTTTTTTTTTTTTTTTTCCAAGTTTGGGGGGGGGGCCCCGGGGGGGGGGGGGGGGGGGGCCGCCCCGGGGGGGGGGGGGGGGGGGGGGGGGGGGGGGGGGCTGTCTGTAAAAGGGAGGGGTGGCACTGGCACAAGCTGGCACACTCCCAATAAGTGTATTCGGTGTGTTGATTCGAGTGGCACACGCGATTTTCACAAGTGGTACGGATGGGCTGTGGGCGTGGCTGAGGAGGAAAATCCGCATTTGTGCGGATTCTACGCAGAGTTGGGGCTGTCTGAGGGGTGGCACAAGCTGGCACACTCCCAATAAGTGTATTCGGTGTGTTGATTCGAGTGGCACACGCGATTTTCACAAGTGGTACGGATGGGCTGTGGGCGTGGCTATGAGGACGAAAATCCCATTTGTGCGGATTCTACGCAGAGTTGGGGCTGTCGGGGGGTGAGGGGTGGCACAAGCTGGCACACTCCATAAGTGTATTCGGTGTGTTGATTCGAGTGGCACACGCGATTTTCACAAGTGGTACGGATGGGCTGTGGCGTTGGCTGAGGACGAAAATCCGCATTTGTGCGGATTCTACGCAGAGTTGGGGCTGTCTGAGGGGTTGGCTACGGCACAAGCTGGCACACTCCCTTACTAATAAGTGTATTCGGTGTGTTGATTCGAGTGGCACAAACGCGATTTTCACAAGTGGTTAACGGATGGGCTGTGGGCCGTGGCTGAGGACGAAAATCCGCATTATGTGCGGATTCTACGCAGAGTTGGGGCTGTCTGAGGGGTGGCACAAGCTGGCACACTCCCAATAAGTGTATCGGTGTGTTGATTCGAGTGGCACACGCGATTTTCACAAGTGGTACGGATGGGCTGTGGGCGTGGCTGAGGAGGGGAAAATCCGCATTTGTGCCGGTATTCTACGCAGAGTTGGGAGCTGGTCCTGAGGGGTGGTACAACAGCTGGCACAACTCTCCCAATAAGTTGTATTCGGTGTGTTGATTCGAGTGGCACACGCGATTTTCACAAGTGGTATCGGATGGGCTGTGGGCGTGTGGCTGAGGACGAAAATCCCGGCATTTGTGCGGATTCTACGCAGAGTTGGGGCTGTCTGAGGGGTGGCACAGCTGGCACACTCCCAATAAGTGTATTCGGTGTGTTGATTCGAGTGGCACACGCGATTTTCACAAGTGGTACGGCTAACTTCACATCCGTACCACTTTGAGGTCATTTTGTCCATTTTCTCAGTAAGTATTGTGAATTTTGACAAAGTAGTGGGTGGCACATGTTTTAGACGTGTTATTTTAGACGTCCATGTGGTTGAAAATTCATAAAGATGCGATTTAAGATTTTTTCTGTAAATTGGTACGGCTAACTTCACATCCGTACCACCTCGAAGTTTTGATGGACGATTTCTCGCAAACTGCTGCATTATTTTGAAAAATTACTGGTGGCACAAGCTGGCACACTCTAAAATTATGTGTAAATGCTGTTTTTGAGATTGGCACACGCGATTTTCGATGTGGTACGGATATTGGTACGGCTAACTTCACACACGTCAGTTTGGAATCAGCTTTCACAGACCACTTTCCCTGGCCGATACAATTTTGATACTTTCAATAAGCGTGCGAACAGGTTTCTGATGGGGACAGCTTAATCAGTTTAGAAGACCTGTTTTTCTCTTTTTATTTATTCAAAATAATACAATTTGTTACTTTTTCAGTAACCCCTAGCTCCGTTCGTGGCTCATAGCTTTGCTAGGGGTGAATATTCTGTATAAAAAGTTCCTCGCAGAATCTCCGAACCGAGTTTGTAAAACAAAAATGACCTTTCAAAAATAGCAATGGAAATGAGTGAGATATGTAACCGATATCAGTATATGTATCTGCGCAGAATACCAAGCTCCACAGAATGCCTCGGCATCATTTGCAATCGATGCAGCTAGGCAGGAAGAGCCTTCTATCAACCTGTGGTGAATGCAACTGCTGAACAGACCACAAACGTAGCAAACGCATAAGTAAGCGGCCATTGTTAACAAAATCTAAGCACTAATGTGTGGCCATGCCCATGGATGATGCTTTTCCATGCAAAGAATGGTCCTATAATAAAGAACGATGGTTCAATTCAACTGTATAAAGAGCTAGAGGAATGGTTGTAGACATGTCCCAAAATTTATGTCCACTCCGACACATGAATGTCATTTGTTAAAATGTCGACGGATCCCACACAAACGAATGGTACATTTGCTTGAATTTGATCATTGATGAATTCGTGATAGTGACTGCGGTGACATTTTTAATGTCAGCAAAGTGGTGAAACAAACAACTTGCAAGAATGAGAACATGCACTAGATTTGTGGATATTGGTTTTTTTTTGGATCCTCGTTTTGTTCATAACATCTTGCAACCTATTACTTTTGAAGCATGTAACATTCATGTTACGATAAAAAGAAAAGCGAAAAACTTTCCCACCTAATATTTGCTGACGATATTGTACTGATAGCCAACACTTCCCAAGAACTACAGAAAATGCTTAGAGACCTACACGACACCAGCAAAACCAGTTGGGACTAAAAATGAATTTGGAGAAAACGAAAAGTTATGTATAATATATTAATGTCAACAAAAAGCCGATATCAACAGTGAATGGAAAGAAGATTGAAGAGGTCAATAATTATGTGTAACTTAGGTCAGTTAACAACCAGTGACCATGACTAAAATACCAAAAATGAGGAGAAGGATCAAGATTAGGCTGGACTGCATTTAGAAAAAACTAGAAAACATACTAAAAAATAAAGAAAAGTGAAAAGGAATCCGAAAAGGAAAGCAGTCAATGAATGCATGCTGCCGGTCATGACTTATGGCAGCGAAACATGGTCACTGGGCAACACCCAAACGCAGAACCTAGTGACTTGCCAAAGAAAGATGGAAAGAATCATGATGGGAATAAATCTGCATGACAAAAAGAGAAGCGGTTGGATTCGAGAACAGATTGGAGTAGCCGATGTCATCACAACCATCCGAGAATGCAAACACCAACATATCGCAAGACGGACAGACAACAGGTGGACTGTGAGAGCAATTGAGTGGATTCCCAGAGAAAATAGAAGACCAAGAGGAAGACCAAAGACCAAATGTTGTGAAAAGCTGGTGCGATATGTGGCACCCAACTGGATCCGTACCGCCTGAGACAGAAATTTGTGGAGAGACAGTAGAGAGGGGTTCCTCCTTCGAGAGAGATAATGCCCTGATGATGATGATGAAAAAGAAAAGATGTGATGTTTCGTGCCACTGAACTGTTGCATGGCTACCTCTGAAACGTGTGAAAATGCCTGATCATGATTTTATGGCTTATATATCATGGCTTACATAATCAGAGATGAGTAACTAATGGAAAACATTTCATTGTCCTCCGGAAAATCACTTAATCAGACCAGAATAATGTATGATCGACACTATAGTGGGTAAAATAACGGGTTAATGAAGACTTACTTACAAGTCTCAGAATGGGGCGCCAATTGGCCTTGGTTCCTTCAATCCTTCAAAAATCTCAAGAGCATTCTGCACTACACAACTTAAAGGAGATGATGATCATTAGCATCAAGAATGTCAGATAATAGGATCCAGAGAACCAAGATTCCAAGGATTCCGAACAAGATTTTTCGATTACGAAAGACTTGTCATGGAAACCGTTACAATTCAATCTGCTGGCAAGCAGGCAGCTCAACGCCATTGGTAGTATCTACGTGCCAGCAGCTATCTTTCCACCACAGACTGTCTGCTATCTTTACATAGTCCACTGTTCGTCCTCTGATGGAGTATTGCTGTCATCTGTGGGCCGGCGCCCCACAAACACATCTTGCCCTCTTTGACCGGGTTGAGAAACGTGCCAAGAATCTTATGGCTGAAAAACTTGCTAACAAGTTGCAGTCTCTCTCCGTCAGACGGGATGTTGCTTCACCCAGTCTCGTCTACAGGTACTATTTCGGTAGAAGCAGCTCTGTAGTAAATGAGTGCGCACCCAAACCTAAGGTCCTCTCCAGAAGCACACGCAGAGCTAATGCACTGACATGCTATCATGTGAGCATAGAACGCGCACGTACTGTGAATCGCTTGAAAAGCTTCTTTTTCGCACGGCACAGTTTGGAATCAGCTTTCACAGACCACTTTCCCTGGCCGATACAATTTTGATACTTTCAATAAGCGTGCGAACAGGTTTCTGATGGGGACAGCTTAATCAGTTTAGAAGACCTGTTTTTCTCTTTTTATTTATTCAAAATAATGCAATTTGTTACTTTTTCAGTAACCCCAGCTCCGTTCGTGGCTCATAGCTTTGCTAGGGGTGAATATTCTGTATAAAAAGTTCCTCGCAGAATCTCCGAACCGAGTTTGTAAAACAAAAATGACCTTTCAAAAATAGCAATGGAAATGAGTGAGATATGTAACCGATATCAGTATATGTATCTGCGCAGAATACCAAGCTCCATAGAATGCCTCGGCATCATTTGCAATCGATGCAGCTAGGCAGGAAGAGCCTTCTATCAACCTGTGGTGAATGCAACTGCTGAACAGACCACAAACGTAGCAAACGCATAAGTAAGCGGCCATTGTTACCAAAATCTAAGCAATAATGTGGCATGCCATGGATGATGCTTTTCATGCAAAGAATGGTCTATAATAAAGAACGATGGTTCAATTCAACTGTATAAAGAGCTAGAGGAATGGTTGTAGACATGTCCAAAATTATGTCCACTCCGACACATGAATGTCATTTGTAAAATGTCGACGGATCCGACACAAACGAATGGTACATTTGCTTGAATTTGATCATTGATGAATTCGTGATAGTGACTGCGGTGACATTTTTAATGTCAGCAAAGTGGTGAAACAAACAACTTGCAAGAATGAGAACATGCACTAGATTTGTGGATATTGGATTTTTTCTGGATCCTCGTTTTGTTCATAACATCTTGCAACCTATTATTTTTGAAGCATGTAACATTCATGTTACGATAAAAAGAAAAGCGAAAAACTTTCCCACCTAATATTTGCTGACGATATTGTACTGATAGCCAACACTTCCCAAGAACTACAGAAAATGCTTAGAGACCTACACGACACCAGCAAACCAGTTGGACTAAAAATGAATTTGGAGAAAACGAAAGTTATGTATAATAATTATGTCAACAAAGCCGATATCACAGTGAATGGAAAGAAGATTGAAGAGGTCAATAATTATGTGTACTTAGGTCAGTTAACAACCACTGACCATGACTAAATACCAAAAATGAGGAGAAGGATCAGATTAGGCTGGACTGCATTCAGAAAACTAGAAAACATACTAAAAAATAAGAAAGTGAAAAGGAATCCGAAAAGGAAAGCAGTCAATGAATGCATGCTGCCGGTCATGACTTATGGCACCGAAACATGGTCACTGGGCAACACCCAAACGCAGAACCTAGTGACATGCCAAAGAAAGATGGAAAGAATCATGATGGGAATAAATCTGCATGACAAAAAGAGAAGCGGTTGGATTCGAGAACAGATTAGAGTAGCCGATATCATCACAACCATCCGAGAATGCAAACACCGACATATCGCAAGACGGACAGACAACAGGTGGACTGTGAGAGCAATTGAGTGGATTCCCAGAGAAAATAGAGGACCAAGAGGAAGACCAAAGACCAAATGTTGTGAAAAGGTGGTGCGATATGTGGCACCCAACTGGATCCGTACCGCCTGAGACAGAAATTTGTGGAGAGACAGTAGAGAGGGGTTCCTCCTTCGAGAGAGATAATGCCCTGATGATGATGATGAAAAAGAAAAAATGTGATGTTTCGTACCACTGAACTGTTGCATGGCTACCTCTGAAACGTGTGAAAATGCAGAATAGTAGCAAGAAAACGGCGAACACTCGACAGGCGCGCCCCCCACTCTGGAACGACAGAGTGTCGTGGTCGGCCGCCGTGGTGCTTCGAGTCTGACTCCCCCCCCTCTGGAACGACAGAGTGTCGTGGTGTGCCGGCCAAGTTGGTCCGAAAGGTTCGCTGACGTCCCCCCTCTAGAACGACAGAGTGTCGTGGTGGACTTGGGCTACCGCCAGGTTTTGAATTGAGGCTATAGTGTGTGATGATTTTCGAAAAAACGACAGAGTTAGAATTTTGGACGTTTTGGGCTGTAGCGTCAAAACGAAGCATCGGATGGGAAAACGGATTTCAGATTTGGAATTAGCATCAAATTCTCTATCAACATGGTGAGTTTCAAGTCAATCGGAGAGAAAAAATTTTCAACATTTTTCAAAAAAACGACAGAGTTAGAATTTTGGACGTTTTGGGCTGTAGCGCCAAAACGAAGCATCGGATGGGAAAACAGAGGCCAGATTCGGATTCAGCGTGAAATTCTGCATCTGTATGGTGAGTTTCAAGTCAATCGGAGAGAAAAAGTTTCGCTGACGTCCCCCCCTCTGGAACGACAGAGTGTCGTGGTGGACTTGGGCGACCGCCAGGTTTTGACTTGAGGCTATAGTGTGTGATGATTTTCGAAAAACCGACAGAGTTAGAATTTTGGACGTTTTGGGCTGTAGCGCCAAAACGAACCATCGGATGGGAAAACGGAGGCCAGATTCGGATTCAGCGTGAAATTCTCTATCAACATGGTGAGTTTCAAGTCAATCGGAGAGAAAAAGTTTCGCTGACGTCCCCCCCCTCGGGAGAGCTAGCTTCGATCTTGGCTTCCAGTGGACGGCTTTTGTCGTGCCATAGCTCGTTTGAAATCTAAGAGTGAGACAAATTCAGTGAAAGAATCGGCTTGTTCATATCTGTCTTCGTTTAGATGTGAGACGCCATTTAAGATTTTGGGAGATTGGCGAAAAACGACAGAGTTAGAATTTTGGACGTTTTGGGCTGTAGCGCCAAAACGAAGCATCGGATGGGAAAACGGATTTCAGATTTGGAATCAGCTTGATGTTATTGTCCAATGAGGATCATCATCCAATGAGAATCAAGCATTTCTATATAAATAGCGAGCCTTCCACAGTGAGAATCATTCCATCGTTGAATCGCACGAGTGACGGACGCACATTTTCTCTCTCTCTATTCTATTATCCAACTAAAATGGTAAGTCGCTACTTTCCTCCCTCCCTTGAACGTAAACTTAATACAATCTTTTTCATTTTCAGGCATCTACTCCATCTGCTGCACTAGTAGGACAAAATGGCGGTCAAACGTTACAAGGTTCGCTACGATCAGATCATCTACAACTGAGGCCAGTGGAAGAAACAACCAAGGTACATAATCCTACACCGCTACAGCGTAAATTTAAACAAGTCTTGCGTTATGACGATCATAGCGTAGTACTCCAAACGGGAATGCTCCCTTCCACGGATGTCAAGATAATGCGCAATCAGTATGGGGACTACATACTGATCCCCGTGATTCCGTACATTCGCCGCCAACTTGATATTATTGAGGAGTACGTGACATTAAATATGGACATTCCTACTCCTCTTGCTCAAGAGTGGAAGGCGAGAGATGACAAGGATACTCCCTATAGAAAGATTTGGGATGGTAATCACATTTGCCTACCGGTATCACATTGGTGTAGTTATTATAAAAAGGATGGAGATCAATTAATACCCATCAGATGTGATGAGCTCGGAGAAGGTACTTGGGATATCCTTTTCAAAGTGAATGGGCTATATTATGGTCGACACAAGGATAATAAAATAGTCTCTCTCTCCATGCATATGGAATCCATCCTATATATTCCAAAACCACCCAACGTGGATGACATAATTGATCAAATCCTTAACAGCAGTGGTACGAAGCGCAAGTCGGAGAAGAATGCTGCATCAAAACGCAAATCAAAGAAGGAGAATTACTAGTCCTTTCCTAACTCTACCCTATGACAATTCCCTTATGTGCTTTGAGTGTCGTAGACGTGGTCTTATTAGATACATTTTACTTCTTCGTTGCCATCATATCATTTGTGTATTTTGTCGTGAAAAGCATCGATGTAATTCTTCATTTTGTAATATGTTATAGAACGTTTCCTTAGATGTGTAAATTTCCGTTTTAGGCTTCTATCATCATTTTTATGGATTGTGAGGGTGAACCTGTACAGGAGCTCAGTGCTATTGCTATGAACAATTGGACATATCAGATTGTTAGTGTCTATCATCAACATGCCAACTGCGATTCCAATGTTAGTCAATGGGCGTGAAAACACATTCATGGACTAAATCTGAAATATTTGCAAGACTACGGCTTTTCTTGTGAGACTGCTCTTCTTATTGACTTTAAACGATGGTTAGCTGCTTTCAATGTTATACGCATCTTTTGTAATAATCCTGGTAAGGAGAGGAAAGTATTTCCCAATCTAATAATTGATGATATTTTGCTCCCGCCTTGGGATAGTAGAGTGAATCAACACTACCATGAAGTCACGAAACGTTTTAAGGATTTGTGTGTTCCTATTTTGTCTGTTCGTTGTAGTAGCTACGTTCATAACCAATGCTTCTTTCCTCCTTAACACTGCCAAAGTCCTGTATGGTTATCATTGCTCGCTGTATGATAGTTACCAGCTGTATCTATTTTATCTCTTTCAAACCATTGATTTATAATGCATGCTTGTTACCGTTATTCAATAAATGTTACTATGAGAAGAGTTGTTTTCATGCAATGGATGGGTTAGATAAAGGGCGATCATGTCTTTCTCAAACAACTGCGGAACATTACATTTTCATAGCCAAAGTTTAAAAGGAGCTGTTCAAGATTATGTGATAAAATTTCATAAAGATGAGACCGACATCGAAGCAGTGGTCGATGATGCTAGCACTCTATTTCTAGAGTTAATGAATACATTCTCTGATAGCATTATCATGGCGCGATTAGTTGCGAAAATTAAGCTTAGTCATTTTGGAAAGGAAGAGGTGGAAAGTCGCTCTTTCCATTTTGCTTCTTATTCAATGGAAGTGGTAGATCACCCCCAAGAATTTTTTAAAAGACATATGATAAAAATTGCTGAACGTCTTAACGCATTTAACCATCATGGTAGCAGTCTAGTGATTGAAGCGATTTCAGATATTCACATTCAACTTTCCATAAAGAAAAATTGAAAATGCAGTGGTACTTGATTGTAGCACAACTGGTTTTCGAGCTATGTCTGCTCACTCTCGAAGTATATTCCTTCTGTACATGTGTCTATTATTTAGAAAAGGCTAGCAAATTCATATCTTCAAAAAGACTTGCTATAGACATCAGTAACGGTGAAACTATGTGTTGTGATGTATGTAAGCGAAAGGATGGAAATGAAAAGCGCATCTTCAAGAGATGTAAGCATGCTTTTTGTCAACGCTGTTTCATACGTAATTGCATTCAACTTTGCCAATGTAACCACTGTGATATTGCTCATTTCGAGTGTCACTTCATCTCCAATCCTAAAGTCACCCTTCAAAGAAAGAGGAAAACTCTAACACAAAAGGGCGGTTTCCTTTCAGCAATACTTCCAATGTTAGCTCCTGTCGTTGGCAACCTATTGGGTAATATCTTTGGCTCTAAGCGTTAATTATGCAAATGTTGAATCTCAAAGTATTAAAATGGATTTCAGACTTCAATGCGATAAAGTTCTGACTGTATCAGGTCCATCTCATGCAGGTAAAACTGTTTTCACGCTGAATTTATTGGATAAAAGAAGGGAGTTGTTTAAGGAACCTATCAATCGAGTGATTTGGTGTTATGGTATTTATCAACCGTCGCTGTTTCAGGAATTGCAAAGTCGCAACTTTATTCGATATGAAGGAATTATTGCAGTGGATAAACTTCAGTCTAATGATGTTGTTGTATTGGATGATCTATTAAAAGAAAGTAAGAATTCAAAAGATGTTACAGATATGTTCACTCGCGCAGCACATCATAAAAGGTGCTTTATCATCTATATCACACAAAATTTGTTTCCTGATGGAAAAGAAGCTCGTACACGAAACCTGAATACACACTATTATGCTGTTTTCAAGAATCCGCGAGATAAAAGTCAATTTGAAATTTTAGCGCGACAAGTTGCACCCAGAGGATCAAAAGCCTTAATTGAAATTTTTCAAGCAGCTACTGAAAAACCATACGGTTACTTATTCATTGACTTTACGCAAGAGTGTCCGGAAGAATTTAGATTTCGAAGTGATATTTTGAAAACTCCCATGATTATCTACAAACTATGAGTTCTTATTCTCGCATGATTGTTATTCCTCAGGATGAATATGTACAATTGACTGCCATGCAGCAAGTAAAGCAACCTCTTGCAAATCAAATGTATAGGAAAGATATAGATTATCAGCAAAATGTTCACATCAAAGATCCACATCGTGCTGTATTATTACAATCGGAAACTGTTGAGCAATTGAAAAACTTGAAGAATAAGATGCATGACTCTGTATCGACTGCTACACCTTTAGCATCTCGCGCACATGCCATATCTCTTTTCAATAGTATTGAACCCCATCTCAATGTAAATGATAGAGGAGAAATCATTACAGATGAAAATAAAGTGATTGATGCTTCACGTTATGAAGACTTGATTCAGTATGCGACACGTAGAAAGCGCCGTCAGGGCTATGTTCCACCTGGTTGGTCATACTTTCTTAAACTATTGAAAAAGCATAATGTGCCAAAATTTTCTTTGAATAATGAGACATTGAAAGAACTTGATTCAACAGTGGCTACTGCTCCAATGTTTCAGACGATGAAAATGCCAACAAATTGGTTTAAGACGTCACCTGCTACATCCCCTCCCACACTCACTAAGCAAACAAGAGGAAGAACTCGACGTAGATCTACATCACCACTAAAACTAGTAAAAGGAAAACGTAAAACAGCTCCTCCCAGGAAATACATGTTCTCAGACTATTAATATGAAGCAGATGTGTTGCTTGCCATGTAATGAGCCGCCAGAGGTGAATGTCGTTGTCACTTGCACTTGCTGCGCCAGCTCTCATAATGAAACCCCTAACCAATGTGAACACGATCGCAAAACCGCTAAAGCTAAATGCTGCAGTTGTTGTAAATGTAGAAAGGCAAAAAAACAAAAAGATGAGGAGGAGGAAAAAGAGTCAGTCGTCATCGACTGAACGTTTGAAGTCAATCTATTATGATGCAAAACATCCAGCAGGATTTGCATCTATCAAGAAATTATCAAAAGCGAGTGGTCTTCCACAATCACAAGTGAAACGATGGTTAAAGGGTCAGGCTACCTATACACTCCACAAACAAGCGAAAAAGAAGTACCGCACCCGCCATTATATTGTTCATGACATCGATGAACAGTGGCAAGCAGATTTGTGTAATGTTGCCTCCATTTCAAAACATAACTCGGGCAATAATTTTATTTTAACCGTCATTGATATTTTCTCGCGTTATGCGTGGGCTCAACCTTTAAAAACTAAAGAAGGGAAAGGAGTAGCAAAAGAATTCCAAACAATTTTTCGAGAAGGTCGCATTCCAAAAAGAATTCAGAGTGATCAAGGAAAAGAGTTTGAAAATCAGCATGTGACAAGATTATTTGAGAGGCATGACATTGAGTTGTTTAGTGTAAAGAGTGCTTATAAAGCTGCACTCGTTGAACGTTTTAATCGCACATTAAAAAATCGCTTGTGGCGACATTTTACTGCCAACTTGACACAAAATTGGACAAAGGTTCTACAAGATACACTCCATGCCTACAATCACTCTATCCATCGTTCTATTGGACTCAGACCAGTAGATGTAAATGCTGACAATGTAGATAAAGTGCGCGAATCATTCCAACGTAAACGCACTCATGTGAAAAGTGATGTGAAAATTGGTGATAAAGTTCGTATCTCAAAGTGAAAAGTGTTTTTGCTAAAGGGTACCTTCCGAATTGGACAGAGGAGGTATTTACAGTATCAAGGATTAATCAAAAGACTCTCCCACCACCTACAAGTTGAAAGATTACGATAATGAAGAAATTGAGGGTAGCTTTTACCGCGATGAGATTGAGGTAGTCACTGAAAGTGAAACATATTTGGTAGAGAAAATCATTCGATGTAAAAAACGGCAAGGTGAAGAATGGTGTCTTGTTAAATGGACTGGTTATCCTTCTAGTATGAACTCTTGGATGCGTCGTGCCGACATCTTTCATCTAAGTGATCGACAGTGATTCATGCAAAGTTGTAACTAACAATGTTTAGGGTTTGAGCTATGAATCCAACTGCCTCATTTTATTCACGACCCTCCTATGTAAGTGGTGGAGGACAAATTTACATCGGCGCTCGCCGCCAACGTGGAGGTAGCATACTTGGTGCACTGAAATCTGTTGTAGCACCTCTCATATCCAATGTCGGTAGATCTTTAAAACGAAATGTTTTAAGTAATGCCGTTGGCTTTGCTGGTGATGTTGCAAGTGATCTTTCCAGAGGTAGAAGTTTTAAGAGCAGTTTGTTGAATCGTGGGAAGGAACGCGGTTTAAAAACATTGAAGCAGACCTTTACTGGTGTTACTCAAGGAAAGAAATCACCTAAACGAATGAATAAAGGAAGGAGGAAATATCGCGGAGCTGGTAAGGTGCGATCTTCAGTCAAAAGGCATTCACGCAAACGTCGTAGAGGCTCTAATCATTCATCAGGCGCTAAACGACGACGCTGCTATAACTTCTAATCATGGAGTGTAAAACTTCCGGTTTTTGTTTGGTTGATCAACAAGCCATACAGACAGATATTCTTAGTTCAAGTATTGTAGATTATCATCCTCGAACAGCTGAGAATGCTGGCCCCATTGAATTTGTTATTCCTGGTGGTAGTGATGACTACATAGATTTGAGTTATGCGATGCTTGATTTGAGGTTTAGAATTCAGCAAGCAGATGGAACTGCTATTGACGATGCACATAAAGTTGGACTGAACAATTTACCATTGACTACATTACTTCGCGATGTTTCTCTAACGATTGGAGAGCAGCAGGTGGAAGGTGGTCAAAGCGATTATCCCTATAAATCATATTTCAATCATGTATCACAGTTTCATCCAGCAGCACAAAAAAGTCATATGGAAGCCATGGGATGGTACAGAGATGAAGCAGGAAAATTTGATGTTGAAAAAAACGTGGCTTTGTAAAGCGATCTGCTATGATTAAAGATAGTAGAGTATGTCGGCTATATGGTCCGCTGAATTTAGACTTCTTTAGACAGTCAAAGTTTTTACTCTGTAATACCAGCATGCGACTCAAGCTGACATTGAATAAGCCTGAATTTGCGCTGAATGCATTTGCTAAAGTTGACAATTTTAGAATTCATGTGGAAGATATTGCACTTTACATTCGTCGAGTAGTACCGAATCCAAGTGTCATTAGAGGACATGCTGAAGGTCTTAACCGCCAAAATGCCATTTACCCCGTTCAGCATACAAAGCTTCTCACCTTTACAATTCCGAAAGATCAAAAGAGTTTCATGAAAGATGGCCTCTTTCCATCGGAAGCACCGAAGCTTCTCATGGTGGCCATGGTTGAAAATTATGCATTTAATGGTAATATAAAGAAGAATCCTTTCAATTTTAAACACAATCAGTTAAGTGAAATTGTTTTACGCGTAAATGGTGTGAGTCATCCTGGTCCACCCTACAAACCAGATTTTGCTGCGGATCAATTTATGCGCAGTCATGTTGATTTTATGGATGTCTTTGGCTTTTACAATACGGATGACACCAACGGACTTACTATGAAAAGTTTAAGAGTAGATATACTATTTATGCATTTGATTTGACTGCTGACAGCGATATTAGTGCACCCTATCGTCAAGCGAACGGGCCTCATAATATTCGTTTGGACTCAATCTGAGTTTAGCTGGTTAGATGATAGTGAAATTCAGCATCTCTCCAACCCTTCTAACATACTAGCAATTCCAGATGAAGGTGATTGGGGATATTATTTTGAGATAGATCTAATCTATCCAAATAATATTAAACATAAAACCGTAGATTTTCCACTCGCACCCGAATCAGGTGAAGTGACCAAAGATATGTTTTCCGACTTTATGAAACAATTTCATAAAGATTTAGAATCATGCGGTCAACCCGACTATAAGCCTTGCCGCAAACTTTTACTCACCCAGTATGATAAGGAAAACTATCTAGTCCACTTTAGCATCTTAAAATTATATTTAGAAATGGGTATGATTTTAAAAAGAGTTCACCGCATTATTAAATTTAGACAGAAAGCCTTCCTCAAACCATATATTGATAGCAACAGCCAGAAACGTGCACTAGCCCAAAATAATTTTGAAAAAGATTTTTATAAGTATAAGAATAATAGTCTATTTGGTAAGACGATGGAGGATGTTAGAAAACGTGTAAACTATAAACTAGTCAATGATGTAACAAAATTTAAGAAATTGGTCTCATCACCTCTATTCATCGATAGAGACATTATCGATGAGGACCTTGTAGGTGTTAAAATGATAAAATCTGAAGTTGAGTTGTGCAAGCCCATCTATATTGGCCAAGCTGTACTAGATTACTCTAAGCTTGAAATGTACCAACTCTTTTATAAAATACTAAAACCATGTCCTCTCGTAAAAGAGGTTCGTTTGTTGGGTGGTGATACAGATAGTTTCTTCTTAGGTATTACCACTCAAAAAGATTTAAATTTCAATGAAGTAGGAGTATCTTTAGAAGGATATTTTGATACATCAAATTATCCTACTGATCACCCACTCTACTCCATCAAAAATAAGGCAAAACTTGGCTGCTTTAAGGATGAGACAGCAGGGAAGGAAATAGATGAAATGATTCTCCTCCGCCCAAAAATGTACAGTATGAAATTAAGGGATAGCAACGATAGTACTAAGCGTGCTAAAGGCATATCAAGATCATTAGTCTCTAACATGAAACATAAAAATTTCAGGAAAGCCTATAGAAATAAAAATATAACGTTTGTCAATATGACAATCTTAAAATCTAAGTCGCATGAGATCAAAACTCATACTTTTAGGAAACGGGCGCTTTCAGCATGGGAGGATAAGAGGTGCTGGTTAGAACATAACATATCTCTTCCACATGGACATCCTGACACAAACATACCTCCACCCAAAAGAATTAAACTCACACTACCACATTCAGGAGACGTCTTAGCATAATCATCCTTAACTTAGTATTTTTATGTTGATTTCTGTAGATAAACATTGCTGTTTTATGTATCGCATGAGATCGTTTCTTCCTTGTGAATATATGCCTACAGTCAGCCCATTCCCCCTATATCTGTGAAAAGACCTTTTCATATACATATTTTTATTTCAATAAAATTTTACAATGACTTCACTTTGTTTTCCGAAACACTTAAGTTACGAGGGATTTAGTATCTTTCACATGGATGCACTCTTGTAAACCATTGGTAATTTTGATAGCAATAGAGGGTATAGTTTGTTTGACGACGGGATGATAGAAAATAGATTCAAACATCTTCTCGACTATTCCATATGAAGCGTCTTTATCATGAATGAAATCACGTAAAATGTATTCTTTTTTCTCACCAACAGAAATAGGTAGAATCAAATCACTTTGAATGTAAAGGTGCTGTTCATGTTTATCAAGTGTCATTGGTGTTTCTATACCAATCGTATGCGCAGCAGTAAACACAGTTTGTAGCATTGAAAAACCAAAGAGTTTTTTCAAATTTTTACTCAATTGACATTGAATGTCATCACCCAGTTTCAGAACAACGCGTTGATTTTCAATTGAAAACGAAATGTGGTGTGTCTTTACATCATATTTACTTTTCATCACATGCTTCAACTTCTGTTGTATATAAGGATTTACTACATGAATGAAGCTTTCAACTGTATGATATAGACGCGGCATTATATTGATGACAACTTTAGATTCTTGATAAGACTGGTAAATTTTCTTGATGCGATCGCCATAGATGTCCACCCACCATTCATCATTAACTGAATCAGCTTTAGTGTGATATTCATGAGAAGCATACACCACACCGCTTCCAATAATAGGTGTATAATGTCTTACAAAATGACGCAAGTTTGGAGAGAAATAAACTGTAAGTTTGTCATTATATTTCTGAATGACCAACTTACTTTTGTCCGCCATAATTTTCTCTCCATACTTCTTACCCACAGTCTCATTCCATCGTTTTACTAACTCAGTAAGTGATAAAGGTTGAACACCACGCTTTTTCAAAATGATGCGTTCTTCGCATTCTACAACATCTTCATCAAATATTTTAAATTTATGATGAAATTTGTTGATTCGATTTGAATAAACTTTTTTAACATTTGCAGTAGCAATTGATGTTAGATGTAGTCCATGACCAAAACCAAGATGTGGATAGAATTCATTATCCAACCTCAGTGTAAGACCTTTAGTAAAAGAATGAAAGCGGAGGAACTGTCTCCCACTCCAATGATAGATAGTAAACTCATAAGCTTTCTGATTTTTATTCTTCATGATGGAAGTTATTACCACTGTTGAATGCCTTAATAATTTTATCATTCCCAAATGGACCATAATAATCTGATTTTATCTGAATCCATTCATAGTTCCACTTTCCATCTGACGTTAAATTGTATGGGAACTGGAATGCATTATTCATCATTATTCCATCATGGGTGCGAGGAGTCAATATCATTTCTTCCAAATCATTCACATTCTGAATATTGCTATCATAGCAAATACTAGAAACGCCAACCTCCCATTCACCTTCTAAATGTAGTGGGCGATTTAATTCTACTCGATAGTCTGATGGTTTATTTTTGGGAAATTTATTCATAGAAGCATTACTGGGTAAGTAGATTAGAAACGAATCTCTATTTTCACTTTCCATACTAATCACCTTGGAAAAATGTATTAGCATACTTTTGCATTAACTCTTCATTCGGAAATGGAGTGTGATACTTGTCACAGCATCTTTATGAAAAGGAATCAACGCACCAGCATCGTCATAAATGGCAATATCAATTTGTGGGATGTAGTTTGATTTCAGCTTTGTATAATGCACTTTCTTGAAAGTATGCTCAGATAAAATACTGCAGCATTTTGGCTGGTATGGTATCATTGCTAGCAATGGAGCTTCAACATCTCCCACACGTACATCTTCACCAATATTGGAATATATCTGAAAATAGTTAATACGACGCGATAGCGACATGTCTGCGCTAGCTTTGGTTACAGTACCACTTTTAAAGATATTTTGATCAAAACCCAAAATGTCCATTAGAGTTTTATCCATAATTAGTTCAATACCTTTTCCACATATAGTGAGAGACAAAGTACCTTCTTTTTCAGAAAATGAAATTTGTTGCTCATTAATCACTTCATTTAAATAATCTACAACCAATTTAACTGAAGTAATAATGCGAGGCATCAACACTCTTGTTTCATGTAAGATACCACCTAAAGGCTCTACACACTTTCTGTATAAAGATACGGTCCATTCTGTATCAAATTGATTTGACCTTTCACATGGTAAATGTTGCATATCAAATTTTCCATGAACAGCTGCAGAATGATGTCGTAAGAACTGATGAAAATCTTTTGAACAAACTAATACTAGATTATCATCATTTAATTTACTTATTGCAATATGATTAGATGATTTGATATAAGTCAATGTTGCCACTTGTTTACCAACAACTCGAAGGAGATAATTAAATTTCTTCAATAATGTTTCAGGAGTCATGTTTGTCTTTCTTGGCTTAATCACAATCTTCTTCATCAACGTCTTCTTATTTTTTGGAATAAGATCTACATAATAAGCTTCCTCTCGATATATTAACTGTTTATGACCACTTATGTGGTAATTAACGTTAAAATTATCATAGCTTGTTAAGGCGCTAGCGACGTAACCTAAATCATTTCTTAAACTTGGACTTAAACCAACAATCCAATCTTTCTCAACTACATGATGTACATAATTATGATCATCATTGTGCGGAGTAAATTGGACAATATGTTTACACGCTTTATTCAAGAAATCATATATAAACTTTTTACATGATAAGAGATCTTTCTTTGGCCACTGTGGAATGTATACTCGGCAGCCCTCTTCACATTGGTAAGCAGCTGTACGTCTCATATTAATAGTCATCACCTCATGATCAAAAGTATAGACACAGTTGCTATAAACAAGTTGAGTGACACCCACTTCCCAATTTCCATTTAGCTGTTGTGTATGATCAATGAGAGTAGAAAAGAGTGCGGCTTGATTGCTAGCAAATCTCTTTGTAGCCGCATTGCTAAGCAAAATATGATAAAACGACATTTTTATATTGCTGATCTGCGGCTTTGCATAACATCATGAAGACTTGGATTTTGGACTCTCTACAATATATCAGAGTTGACCGCAGTGGAAACGTGCATTTCAAAAATTCTCATGGTCATACTGCAAGAGGTATTACATCAACATGGCGACAATTTGTCAACCTCAATGATCGATTGACTTGAAACTCACCATAACTCACTAGATTGGGAAATACTTTCCTCTCCTTACCAGGATTATTACAAAAGATGCGTATAACATTGAAAGCAGCTAACCATCGTTTAAAGTCAATAAGAAGAGCAGTCTCACAAGAAAAGCCGTAGTCTTGCAAATATTTCAGATTTAGTCCATGAATGTGTTTTCTCGCCCATTGATCAACATTGGAATCGCAGTTGGCATGTTGATGATAGACACTAACAATCTGATATGTCCAATTGTTCATAGTAATAGCACTGAGCTCCTGTACAGGTTCACCCTCACAATCCAAAAAAATGATGATAGAAGCCTAAAACGGAAATTTACACATCTAAGGAAACGTTCTATAACATATTACAAAATGAAGAATTACATCGATGCTTTTCACGACAAAATACACAAATGATATGATGGCAACGAAGAAGTAAAATGTATCTAATAAGACCACGTCTACGACACTCAAAGCACATAAGGGAATTGTCATAGGGTAGAGTTAGGAAAGGACTAGTAATTCTCCTTCTTTGATTTGCGTTTTGATGCAGCATTCTTCTCCGACTTGCGCTTCGTACCACTGCTGTTAAGGATTTGATCAATTATGTCATCCACGTTGGGTGGTTTTGGAATATATAGGATGGATTCCATATGCATGGAGAGAGAGACTATTTTATTATCCTTGTGTCGACCATAATATAGCCCATTCACTTTGAAAAGGATATCCCAAGTACCTTCTCCGAGCTCATCACATCTGATGGGCATTGATTGATCTCCATCCTTTTTATAATAACTACACCAATGTGATACCGGTAGGCAAATGTGATTACCATCCCAAATCTTTCTATAGGGAGTATCCTTGTCATCTCTCGCCTTCCACTCTTGAGCAAGAGGAGTAGGAATGTCCATATTTAATGTCACGTACTCCTCAATAATATCAAGTTGGCGGCGAATGTACGGAATCACGGGGATCAGTATGTAGTCCCCATACTGATTGCGCATTATCTTGACATCCGTGGAAGGGAGCATTCCCGTTTGGAGTACTACGCTATGATCGTCATAACGCAAGACTTGTTTAAATTTACGCTGTAGCGGTGTAGGATTATGTACCTTGGTTGTTTCTTCCACTGGCCTCAGTTGTAGATGATCTGATCGTAGCGAACCTTGTAACGTTTGACCGCCATTTTGTCCTACTAGTGCAGCAGATGGAGTAGATGCCTGAAAATGAAAAAGATTGTATTAAGTTTACGTTCAAGGGAGGAGAGGGAGGAAAGTAGCGACTTACCATTTTAGTTGGATAATAGAATAGAGAGAGAGAAAATGTGCGTCCGTCACTCGTGCGATTCAACGATGGAATGATTCTCACTGTGGAAGGCTCGCTATTTATATAGAAATGCTTGATTCTCATTGGATGATGATCCTCATTGGACAATAACATCAAGCTGATTCCAAATCTGAAATCCGTTTTGCTCTCCGATGCTTCGTTTTGGCGCTACAGCCCAAAACGTCCAAAATTCTAACTCTGTCGTTTTTCGCCAATCTCCCAAAATCTTAAATGGCGTCTCACATCTTAACGAAGACAGATATGAACAAGCCGTTTCTTTCACTGAATTTGTCTCACTCTTAGATTTCAAACGAGCTATGGCACGACAAAATCCGTCCACTAGAAGCCAAGATCGAAGCTAGCTCTCCCGAGGGGAGGGATGTCAGCGAAACTTTTTCTCTCCGATTGACTTGAAACTCACCATGTTGATAGAGAATTTCACGCTGAATCCGAATCTGGCCTCCGTTTTCCCATCCGATGGTTCGTTTTGGCGCTACAGCCCAAAACGTCCAAAATTCTAACGCTGTCGTTTTTTCGAAAATCATCACACACTATAGCCTCAAGTCAAAACCTGGCGGTAGCCCAAGTCCACCACGACACTCTGTCGTTCTAGAGGGGGGGACGTCAGCGAACCTTTCGGACCAACTTGGCCGGCACACCACGACACTCTGTCGTTCCAGAGGGGGGGGAGTCAGACTCGAAGCACCACGGCGGCCGACCACGACACTCTGTCGTTCCAGAGGGGGGGCGCGCCGGTCGAGTGTTCGCCGTTTTCTTACTACTCAGAATATTCTATAAAAGCAAAAGGATGCACACAACTGAGACAGCTATATGAAGTGCATTTCCAATAAATTTAGGTAATATTGTCTTAGAAATACTTATTGCATCATGTCAAAACAAATTTGATTTTTTTGTTGTGACGCATGATGGCTTAATTTACCGTGAAATTGCCCATATATTCTATACTTTTGTTTTGTATCCATCATAGGCAAAACTTAGAGATTGTTACCGATTAAATTGATTGTTTTAGGACTTTTATTTCGCGGATGACATTTTTACCTTACTACTTGCAAAATCTTTGCAAGTAAACGAACCATGTCCGAAGTACATGTTTCTTTAGTGTTTGATAAAAGTATTTTCAAGCAGAATATTATCAACGTTTTACAAGCAAAGTTGCAAATGTAGGCCTATGCGATCAATCTTTTACAAATTATATACCTAACCGATTCAATCGTTTCTCTGGGGAGTGATTTCTGCTTGCTGAGTACTTCTGACACATCGAGGCCACGTAAAGGTCACATACTGAAATCCACTCTGACGCAAGGTGTTCGACGCTTTTTCAGACAACGGGTGGCACCAGGGATGGCAATTAGCCGCTAAAAACCTGAAAATCGGGGTTTATAAATGCATAAATTAGAAATATTTGCATTAGAACGATTGCGTAATAAAACCGGAAAACTGCGATCCCTGGGTAGCACACCAACCAACTACCGCAGAAATATTGGGCAAGGTCACCTGTAACGCAGGGTCGAGGTCGCCAACACAGCTTGTGTTTGCTGGATAGCCATCAAGAACCCTTGATATTCCAACTACCTTTACTGAGAAGTCTTTCTCCTATGAAGAACCCGAAGAACCCATTACTTTGCATAAAACCTCTCTAAAATTCAAGAACCCTCTAATGCAAAATCAGGAACCCATTTTGATTTTAAATCCCCTACCATAGAACCCTCATTTTTAACACAGTGAACCTTTATACATGCGAATTCAAGAGAAAATTGCGGAAGAAGTGCAATAGAAGTATTTACATTATGAAGATAATGAGAAGTTGAGGCGCAAGTAAAAAACTGATACACCACAACGATGGTGGCAAATAGGACATTGCACGCCATACCCAGTTGGTGGGATTCGCTAGTGCTAAAGATAAGAAAACCATCGAGCAATGCATGCAAATCGATAAATACGTTGCAGATTCGCCAAGTCTGTGGATATCCACGAAGTCGCTGCGAAAATGAAGGTGAAATTATTCCGAAAATAGGACAAAACCGAGCACACACACTACACCTGCAATTACCGCCTGCAACTTTCCAACTTATGAACCACAGACGAAGACTTCATCGTTTGCTGAGCACGAATGTATGTGTGAGCAATGGACATCCATCAATCGAATGATCCACAGTGACTTTCAAACTGATTTTGTTTTCTCTTTCGCTTCCCTAACCTTTTGTAAACGGCATGTGGTTACCAATTCACAATTATGCCTATTATTATTCATAGGGTATTGTAGTAAACCATGGAATACAAATTCCACACCTACATAATCCGGAAAATTCCACATTTCCATAATCCGGACAACTCCGATCTTCCATGCTCTGGAAAATGTCACACTTCTTTCCCCACCGTCGACCATTATTCTCATTGCCTACAATGCTCAAGGCATTTGGCATAAAATGCATTGCTAAATGATTAATCAAGTGCTAAGTGAAAAAAAGTCAGACAAGATCTTCTTGTCAACAGGTATTTCAATCACCTGTCGGAAATGCAGATTACCCTTGGTAAACAGCTACGCGACGGTTGTATCTCTCCGATCTGTCCCTCACTCATCGGTTTCTCTGTTGCGTTTTTTGTGATTTTTTGGTTCATTCTGGTCATCGTCGTTGGCTGCGTGAATCTGTGTTGCTCTCGTCGCTTTCGTTTTCTGGTTCCCTAGTTATTCCTCTATTGGTTTTATTGTGATCTGGAAATAATTTTTTTGGTCAAATGTAGCTCCATTTAGGAGAAAGGGAATATCCTTAAGAACTCGAGAGAATTGCGTAATAGTGATTCAACCAACAGGATATTCATAAGCAACGACCTCAAGAAGGCCCAGCAGGCACAAGAAACAATCTTGAGATCGGAACTGAAATGATTGAATGAAGATGGAAATAGATATTTGATTCGTTAAGGTCGAATTTGTCCTAGGAGTGTAGTTGGCAGCTCGGAGGCTGGCTATGAAAATTTTCATTAAGGAATTTCAAGACATCTTTTCCATCATTCCTTCTCACTAACATTCGATCGCTGCGACCAGAAATCGAAGAGCTTCTTGTTTTTACTTGAGCCATTAAACCAGACATCATTGCTATTACCGAAAGCTGGTTTAATGACTTAGTTTCTAATGATGAAAGACTTCTGTGTGATTATTCACATCCATATCGATGTGATAGGTGTAATGGCATGAAGAGCGGAGGTGTTTGTGCTTTTGCAAAAAACGTATTGCTTCTTCCATTTTTGACCTACCAAATTACCCTATGTCCATGGAATGTGTTTGTTTAGTTACTGACGATCCTTTGATGTGTTTTATATATGTATACATTCCGCCGAGCCTTACTGCTAATGTTGCATGATATCTCAGATTTTCTCACAAACAGTCAAACAGTTTGCAGAGTATTCTTGACGTTTATCTTGCTTCTCATGTTATGTTAGTCGGTGACTTCAACAATTTTTCCTGTACAAGTTGTTAATTTTCATATTCGTGGTGCAGCCACCTTGGATAAAGTTTTTGTTGATCCTCTTCTTTTCACAAAGTACTCTGATGTAGTGTCATGTCCACCTTTTGGCTTATCAGATGACAATTCTATTTTAATAAACCCAAGTAATTTTACTCTTTTATCGATGTAGCTCTGCATGTTATTCCACAACTTTAAGATGCCATCTAAAGATAAACCTTGGATCACGTCCATCATTAAGCATTTAATCAATCTGAGGTACGAGTACAAGGCTTAGTAAGGGTGACATGCCATTATGTTTACACTACAGAGATAAAATCAAACTGCAAATATCGAAAGCGAAGAAACGATGGGTTTCAAGATGTTCAAGCAAGACTAATACGGACAAGGCATCTGTACTATAGTCTAATAGTGTAATATTGAATCAAGGTCTTGCTCCTTCTTTTACGCCATGGTCAAGGGTCATGCCAGTCCCACGCATGCGGTGCAATCTTTTTCTCAAAACTTCAAGTCTCACTTAACTGATAACACCGACTGGTCAAGCATTCATACAAGGAGACTTCCTGGACTATTGATATATCGCCTGATGCAGTCTATCGTGATATGATTAATATAAAGTCGAAAGCTCCTGGTATTGATGCTATGTGCCCTATACTGATAATTGAGTCTGCTCATGTGAGCCTGTCTTGGACCTTACAATGTTCGGTTCAAATCAATATACCTATAAGCCTAATACCGGAACCTTGCATGCGCACATTCAAGTCCATGATTACGTCGCCTCTATTCTAGACTCAACTGACTTTCTTAGTGTTGTTATGCTATCGTTTGATCTTCAGTGCGTTTTTGATTCCTTGTCACACCATGCTGTCATTCAAACTCTTGTCACCGGCGATCTTCCTAACGGTTTTGTAAGGTGACCTACATCATTCCTTCGCGATAGAGAATGTCGCATCACTCTTCAAGATGTCGTCTATAGTTCCTTCCAGAGCATGTCGTCTGGTGTACCGCAAGGTTCCATACTCGCTCCGCAGTTGTTCGTAGCACATATGGGATCCCTACAGCCAACATCCAGCGAGGTGAAGAAGATAAAAGTATACTGACGACGTCTTGTTACTGATACCTGTTGTATGCTTCTCCGATATTGGTACCCATATCACCATTGAAGAGGAAAATATGAGTAACTGGTATAAGTCTCACGGATTGATCCCTATTAAGACAAAAACCAATTGCGTGTTTATTCAACGCAGCTCGCTATCAAAGCAATTTATCACTTATTAAGTATAGTTCAAAGCTGAAATTTCTGGGAGTCACCTTCAATCAGTTCTTCGACTGGAATGATCATATTCCTGGCATATACAAACGTGCTTCCCAGAGGGTGTGTGCTCTTCGCCGTTTGAAAGCCTATGGGATTCAAAAAGGATCTTATAACAACTTGCAACGCGTATATTCGCTCCATCGTCGAGTTCAACTCTCCATTATATGTTGGAATCAATAAGAAGAGTAGCTGCTACTTGATGAAATTAGAAAGACTCTGCCATTGAGTCATTTGCAGCAATGATTGCCAGGATAAATGCCTTGAAGACTTCGATGTTCGAAGAAATGTGAGAGCTGACTACATTCATTGATGTGTTCAGCCCCAATAACGTCTTGAACGGGCTCGTTCCTCGGCGTCTGTTGTATTCTCAACATCTTGAATGGCCACTGTGTAGGACTCAACGTCGTGCTTCTTGTTTTGTTCCATTTTCCACCAAGCTTTATAACAGTACTTTGTGATGTACGTGCCTTACTTTGCATTTTTTGTGTTTAATTTAAGTCTTTCTGCATTTTGTACATTTGTACATGCATGATTTTCATTCACTTCAATAAACATTATTATTACAAAGTATTATCTCAGCGGACTTCAGCGATAACATGCTCAGAGCAATATTAACCAGACTCACCGTGTGAATGCTGTTAGCGAAAGGAACCATACTTTATCATATCAACGTATACTTTTTCCAAGGACAGCTAGAATACTATCACCTGGACTGATCGCTAAGGCAATTTATCAAATTTCCAATACCACTACTGGAGATCTATGATCTGGCAATGATAATTTTACATATCTTTCTATAAATTATTTAGCCACCATGATTTCATCTTACACATTGACAACTTTTGAGTTGTAAAATGTCAAAGCAAGGACTGCTATAATCCATAATCATATAAGCAGACTTTCTATGGTATTGTTAATTTCTATGGCTATAATGCAATGTCAAAAGCTATGATGATCAAGCCATGGAAATCCATAGACAGATTCTGCTGTGAAATTTTTAATATCAGAAGCATTGCTTTGATAACAAAGAGAATCAGTAGAACATCGCATAAATTGTTAACAAGTGCGTAGCAGTGGGCTGTGATGGTGGTTCTGCCTCATCAAATCTGACTGACAATTCAATTGCTTTCCATCGATTCCCGAAAGATCCATGCATTTTAAAGAATTGGTTGAGTCGCAAATCACAGTCAGCTATACTGCAACCATTTCGTTGGTGAAATTTATAAAGCAAAGAAGTGACTCTAATATGTCCCGAAATTCTGAGAAAGACTCGATCCCAAAGCGAAGACTGCTGTTCCATCAGTGTTCTCAACTCTTTGAAAAAACCTTGCTTCCTATAAAACGCATCGTAGAGATAATCCACTTACAGCTGAGAAACGTAGGGCAACAGTGATGCAGGTTAGCGAAGAACTAGCTAAATCATTCCTGGAGGATGACGGTACTTCGTTAGCATCTGACTTGATGTTGAAGCTCTCAATCTACTGAAATCCCTAGTGGGTTTTTATCCACTATACCGGACGGTGTTATGACTTATGCGATTGCCGTAGAAAATATATCAAAACTTCTTGGTTCCATCACTATCACCGATGAGATATACGTTGCCTTAATGGAAGCCACCGCAAAGAAGAGTGAATTTTCACATTTCTTCATCGGGCAAGACACCGCTCTTTTCTCAGGTTGTCAATCAGAAGGGACTCGTCAAGTCACTCATTTGGAATTATAGTAATCCCTAGTCGTTCATTGAAATATATTGAAAAATATTGACACAAATGTATCGACAATGAAAGAATATTTGTGTTGATCTGATCCTGATTTTGACAAACATCGTAGTGTTGAATTTTTTTCGTAGACCAGTCACTCGATCAAACATTGCAGAATAAGAAACGAATTAAATCTGTTTCTTTAAAGAAGTAGGCCTACTCGAATTTAATTTTTGACGAGATGCATGAATATCTTGATGTTAAATCACCTCCATGGGACGAAGTCAATGAACCAAGTATTGAATATTATGATATCTAAATTAAATGAAGAGCCCCGATGCATGGCCTATTGATTCAAGCAGCAAGCGTATTCTGTACTATATTCCGGGTTATGCTGCAAGAAGTGTCGGCAGGCAATGCGCAGAATACAATCGCTTTCTTGTTTCTGATTCTGAAGCTCCATTTTCACTGTTTGATGCTGTAGATATAAATGTCACACAGTATCAGAATACAGTCAACAGCGGAGGAGGATTGCGGCATCCGAGTCATTTCTGTATCGCATTTCTTTAAAATATTGGATTATTTTGCAGAAATGAAAATTAGCCAATTACTGCTCTCTGAGATTTTGGCCCTCGATAGGCATCGAGATGTATTTTTGTGAAATTTCTAAAACGAGTACATTACTGACGAATCGATAAATGAAGTACTTTCAGGGAATGCTTCATGCTGTAAGGGCTATCACACTCTCGTGAGAGTTGTCGTTTGTTTTTTAACAGGGTAGCAACGAACTTCTCCATACTTTCTTTGTACATCTATCATTGATAAAGTTCGATAAAGTAGAATTGTTTTCGATTGCTTGATTTCTGGTATAGTAGACCTCCAGTGGTATTGCCTGGATATCCGCGATCAGTCCATAGATTTCTAGCTGTCCATGATTTTTTCATGTCATGCACGCTAACAGTTGATTCATAAAAACGAGGGTTGCTTGGCAAATTGTAGCACTTTAATGAAAAAATTTTACTGCAAAATTGACCTCTTTAATGAAAATGAGATTTGAAGCTCGCTAATGCATGAAGCATGACACTGTTCAAAGACTATTAAGAGCTTCAGGTTGCATCTATATATCAGACCAGAATGTGGGGGTCAGACGATTTACCTCGCGAGCCTCTAGGTCGATCAGGCCATTATTGCGACATGAAAGAAAATAATCCATTGTTCACGCTATATCTTTTGTATTCTTAAGTTTATTTTTAATCTTTCAAACACTCCTCCACTGTATTGCATGACACTGTAAACTATTCAACCATTATCATTGCCACTATCATGTGGTAACATTAGGCTCCGTAGATAGAACATTAAGTGAAATTTCGTCTATTTGGACGACATGCCAGTAGTGTGCTAAAAGTAGCGTTGAATGAACAACCGCAGGAACTTCACATAATGTGCCAATGCCGTATCTCAAATTTACACTGGATATGGGTTCAGGTTTTAAAGAGGATCTTGTCAACTAGGCTTGCTTCAAAACCAAGTTCAAGACATAAAAATAGATAAGACGTTTTTTGTGTGAGCGCTTACTTAGAAGCTGTCAATTGCCACACTCGACCATCAAAGATGTATCTCTCCAGACTGTAACGGGTTCCCGTCGCCTGGGTAGTAAATACAGTATCCAAACTTCAGTAGTATTTCATACAGATCTGAGTCCTGGTGTGATGAGAAACAAGCCGAATCACATTTTGCCTATTGCTTTAATTTAGCCTTCTATCTAGGAATTTCCTTAGAAGTCATTTCTGACTGTAAAATCAAACTTGGTAGAGCGTGGACGGAGATACTCAACAGTTAGCAGTTTTTGTCGAAAGATAAGATGGGGCATGATTAATCGCTGAATACTCTTCAAATTAAAACTTCTAGTCCGCCAACAGAGTTTCTGCAGGGAAAGAGGTCGAAAGTGAGACTTTCACAGAAGGACGTACGCCATATGCCTACTACGAATCGGCACGTCTGTCGTGTAACAGATAGTTCCTCTTCCTGTCAGACAGGATCAAAGACACATGTAAATCATATGGGACGCAAATTGCAGCATTAAAATGAGATTTTCTATGTTTTCGCTTATCAAATGGAAAGTATTAAGTTTAGAGTCATATTTTTTTACATAGAATGTCTTCAGCTCATTTCCTATGATGTGCATGTGCTATTATCATGCTTCTGATAGGCAATATATGTAAGAATGTGGTTGAATGTGGATAAAGTAGCTCAAAATGTTTGTGTTTGCCGATATTAAGAGGCTCGCCAAATCTAGGTGTGTCTAGTTATGGACAGGGGTGCATGAACATGAAAGGAAATGACAAGACATTCCATGTCAAAAATTGTGGCTATAGACTGAGTATTTTCATCGTAATAGGCGAAGACATAGAAAACTTCATTTCGTCAAAAATGTAAAAAATCTGCACCCCATCGGATTTACATGTATTTTTCTTTGATCCTGTCTGAATAGAAGAGGAGCCAGCTAGAACTGGGCAGACGCACCGATTCGCAGTAAGCACAGGGTGTACATCATTCTGTGAAAGTCTCATTTTCGGCCTCGTTCCTTGCAGAAACTCGTTCTTGCTGGCGAACTATTCAGCTGATTAATGATTGTATACCTGGACCTATGAAACGAATATTTATGATTTTATGAAAAACAAATTCATTTTCATTCGATGTAGTTGTTATGTAATAATGCAATTTGCATGACAAACATGATCTCAACCCCTGCGCAGTTAATAATTGGGCATGTCAGCCAGGCTGCATTAAAGCAGTCAGGCATGGAATATATTGAATCCTAATCAAGATATGACTAACAGCTCCTGGCCGTGAAACGCCTCGACATTCTATTTTCTTAATCCACTATTAGCATATCCATTGAAACGTACAAAGGACAACGATGTAGACAGGTGAGAAAATAGCTGAAGCAAAGTGTTAAAAATATAAAATCAAGGATGATAACTGAAGCTCTATTCCTCATTATTGAGAGCAAACTGGGAGATTACGGTCATCATCTAGATCTATACTACGCATGCATGTTTACTGGCATCATGGACGGATAGTCTTAACCACTCATCAAAGTATTCTTATTTTCGTGCAACTGACGTTCAAAACAGTGTCCAATGCATTTTTCATTCTACGAGTTTTTGCATTTTCCATTCTCGTATAGGCATGCTCTCTCCAATAGCGTATCAGCGTCATACAATATGTGCTCTAAACCGCTTTTCATCTTGCCATCCACCGAAATAATTCACCCACCGAGAAACAACGTTCCGTGTCAAAAATGTGCTTAGAAAATACGACTGTTCAATCTTTTCATTTAGCAGCATGAAATAGAATAAAGATTGATCAATTTCTTCTGTCTTTATCAAATGCATGCACATTGTCCAATGTCCATGTACATCTGTAATTTGCACATGTATATTTAAAATCACTAATGCACAGGGGCATTAGAAAGTTCATGTGTAGCATATACTCGAGTTCACGTTTTCTATAATGAGGTCAGAAAGTGCGTTGAACGGTATGATTTTATGCAGATTTTTAGTCCTTCCGTTGCAAGCTTATATCATAGAATTTTTCAAGAATCGCCCTTGGGGTCTTCAGGGCCTTTAGGGACTTGTGAAGCTTCGAGATTCGAATCGCTTCGAAACTAAACTTTGATTCAAGAAAAGTTCGAGACGATTCGCTTTGACCGGCCAAAATTACTACAATTGTCTTCTTTTGATTTACAGCCTCTTCCCGTTCGCTACTACTTGGAGATGACAGTGTATTGAGCTTGTGATGTTGAATTCTCACCTTAAGCGGTTGAAGTAGTGAATTCAATCTAGAGATCTCGACCATTTTTGTTGTATTACTGACTTGTATTAATGAATGCCTATTGTAGTCCAGATTTGTATTGCAATTTCAACTTCAATGTAGGACTACGAAATTGCAATTAATCCTGCCAATTTGTATTTGTATGTAATTAATTTCACTTTCTAAGTAATTGACACAATTATGATTTAGACCTACTTGTCATGTCGAATTCGAGCTCTCGGCATTTGGAAAATACTGAATTTGAGATCTCGAGATTGAGTGGCGAGATCGAGATTGAATTCACTAAGTTAAAGACCTGTATGTAGCTACTAGTTTACAAGAATTGCAGATAGCTTGTTATTATATGACACGCTTATATTACATGAAAGCTTATACAACAGACTTTCCTGATTCTCCTTCGTTGAGATCACTTAGGTCTACTGTACGTGGTATATCAAAACAGTTAATTAGACTACATCTCACAAAATAGGAACTCTGACTAAAAGTAAGCCCTGGCGTTAGTAAGAATAAAACAAGAATCGTGCATATGAGTTCTGTCAGTCCCTATATCTGATGAAGACAGAACAACTTCTTTTCAAAATAGCAAGCGCTTTCGACATCCGTCGGCTGTCACATTCATGCCTCGACTGATTTATTCAGAGCAAGCAAAGACTACACTCGCAGTGGGCTTCATTCTACATCATCTTCATTACTACATTCTGAAAGTACGACAAGTAATGTTGCTAATTTACGTGAAACAGAATACCGAACATTATTATAAAAACTTATCGCAAAAGTTCCCTATGTCTACTTTAGTCTTGTTGCACAAATTGGATTTTCAGGACCAGATGGTTTCCTTAGTAACGCGGCTTCTCAAATTCTTCTCCACATCTACGGGTACCATATTGGCTAGAGAAATAGAATGTCCACTTTCACAAACATGTTTAGCCAACTCAGACTAAAATAATCAATAGGCAATAAAAAAATCAATCAGTACAGCCAAAATATTGAAAATATTGATAATAATTAACTAAATTTGTTCTTCAATCAATAGGATCAGAATTGCAACCTTTTTGCCGAGTGTTGCTCTCCGTCCGTCAAACATGGGGGCGGTGAAGAGTGAATGCAGAGCGCTTAGCGTGGCTTACGGGAGCTGAGAGAGCTCCCATTGCATTGTTAAGTCTTGATGTATGAGGCGAAGTTTGTGTAAAGGCGGATTACATATTTATCACACAACGATTACATGTTCTTGGGATTCGAGGATGAACAGGATCTGCTTAATTGTGGGAATCGAAAAGGCAAAAATTGATGTACAGGATTTGTTTGAATGTGCGGATCGCAAAAAGCAAACTGTATTTATTGATGGGATGAATTTAATGACAGGATCAGTTTACATGTGGGAAGCGTAACATTTAAATAATGTCTGACTTATCTTTCTGGCAGATCTTTCAAGACATATCTGTATCTGCTTACTTGTGGGAATCGAAAAGGCAAAAATTGATGTACAGGATTTAAATGTGCGGATCGCAAAAAGCATACTGTATTTATTGATGGGATGAATTTAATGACAGGATCAGTTTACATGTGGGAAGCGTAACATTTAAATAATGTCTGACTTATCTTTCTGGCAGATCCTTCAAGACATATCATTACCTATTCAGTATTTTGTCAGTCACTATGTGTGGGACTCCGCTCGTCTGGGTTTGAGTGTTCAGGTTAGGGGTTGAAACACAACTAGACGAGTACCTGCTGATGACTGACGGACTGTAGTATTATGTTTTGTATCCCTTAATCGGTAGCTGATGTAGTGTTCGATGTATTGTAATTCAAATGAAGAAATGTGGAATTACATGAAGTACTATGGACGGATGAAGAAACTGGCGATAACAAATTCAAGTGAAGAAATAGTATTTTCCATGTGTAGTCCTAGGTATAGCGTGTATAGTTTCATTGCTTTCGGTGTAGTAGCGTGTCATTGTAGTTCTATTGTTTGCCTCCATTATCCACTTTCCACTTATCCACTATTACCATTATCCACCATGTGTAGTGTCAGATATAGTGTAGAATTAGTTCACGATCGATGTAGTAGCATAATTATATTTCCATGTTTTACCTCCACTTTTCCAATTTTTATCCATCAATCTCCTGTTGTTTTATAATATCCATTTTTAATTTCCTTAACGTGTGGTGACCATTGTCCTGTTGTATTTCCGCTACCAGCATCTGTAGTCGGTAAGGTATATTAGACGTCTGTTTTGAACATATATGCGGCAGTGTTTGGAATCTATGGCATTAGTTTATTAACAGTAGGAATGAATAGTGTTACAAGTCTTAAGATTTCCATTTTTACCAGATATTGGGCCAAAGCTGATCAATTTTCATTCGTTGCCACGAGAAAGCTACATTGAGTTCTTCTAAGAACTGATTAATCCAATGGTTACAGTATCATTGCATCTGCACACTTGCGGATTGGAGAATGCCATCAGTCCTCATTAGGACTACTTCAATTAGTAATTTGAATTAGTAAGCATTATATTCTGTTATAAATGGCTACTGGGATGATTTTCATCATCGTATGAGAATGTCAAAAATCATAAAAGTTCTAAAATGAACCTTTAGAAAGAACCATGACAGCGAATTTAATGTGATCAGTTTCGACTAATCATGTTAATGGAAATCAGCGCTACAGTTGTTCTATGTTTCCTGTAATAATGTTTCATTTCACGCTGAACTGAAGACAAGCAGTAAAATTAAATGATTTGGTTTTCAATAACTAGGAAAACTTTTTCAGTTGTTTTAATCTACCTTCGCCGTGAAAAATATCAAATCGCCAATCAACAAGCTTGCAACAATTGATTAAATTCTGGGATCTGAATTAGAGCTTAAAAACATTGTGTATTCTAAAGCAATGTTAAACAGCTGAAAATAATGTTTAAACTATGGGCGGTTTAATAAAAAGATGTTAGAAAAAGAGTTTTTCAACCACAGTGTATTTTAAGAAGTATTAAATAATCATGCTTTAAAACCATGTTTGAAATAATGCACAAAACACGATTACATGTTTAAGAACCATGTCTTAAAAGCAGTTTTAGAATATTGCTTTGAAAGTGTTTCTTTGTCCCTTTGACAAAAGAGCTAATTAGACCTATTTAGAAGCGCACAGCATATTTGCAATTGTGTTTTACTCTTAAGTGTCTGATACGATGTATGTAATGGACATTGTATGAATCCATCTAGATGACCAGCAATGACATTTCTGAAAGCTGATGACATGCTATCCAAGACAATGCTTCTATGTTTGGAAAAGGCGGCTTTACATCTTATGTCATTACTTGAAAAGATTAGAAAAGCAATGAATGTCTTAAATCAGTGTTTCTGAAAATCATGTTTTATGTTTTCAACCTTATTTGGAGGTACACACACATGTTAAATTGCTTTATTCATTATTTCAGCAAAATCAGCATGCAAAATGTGTGTCTTTTATGAATATCTTAAAGTCAACTTTTGTGCTCAGTTGAATCTCTGACATTTTCATTGAAATCTATTTTCGTTTTCTAACTTAATTGTTTATTCGAATCGGCTGTTCACAAATGTTGATGATGACATGAATTTGCACATTTGTCCTACATTCTTTTGGCTCCTAAGCACCAGTTTAACGATTCTATTTGCGTTGGTTGATCAACATTGAGAGCGTTTTTGATTCTTCGGTAATTCTTCAATCGATTCTATGTTCTTCCATATATCATTTCACAGAGCTTGTATAAAAAACTTTGTCAAGAACGTTCAATAGAATTGAAATTATAATCCGAGTTAATCAGATGTGATTCGTGACATGGGGGTTTATGCAATAAAGCTAGTGTAATTTGAAGTTGAACCAAAATATTCCACACCGAACTGGTCGAAGTGACTGACCGGTTCTAGTCTTAGTCCTTTAAGCAATAAAAATTCCGTTTAAATTGGCACCCACAGCCTGTTATTCTGCATTTTGCTGAATTCAGCGTATGCTTTTCATCACAGACGGTGTAATTCACGTAATTCGTCAGATTTAATTTGAGTTAAATGGTTCTACACTTGTTTACTTTAGACGGAGCAGTAGTTACTTTTTTACGCAACTGCGCACCGTTTTTCTTGCTGATCTACTTTTAGCGTGTTTGACACCGTTGTAACTGATAATTTGAATACGAAATGAAATCATACATTTAACATGTAACACAACATGCAATCACAATCTATAGAATTTCAATGATATTAAAGTGATAAACTATTATGCTTAATGAATAGTCCAAGACTTCACATTAAAAAATAGTCTTACTTTGGTCGTCATCTATTCATGAAGAAAGCTACATGTAGACCAACATGTGCAGCATATGGTATTTTAGTCAACGTGCATCTACTAGTAGTAATAAAACGGCGAACACTCGACCGGCGCCCCCCCCCCTCTGGAACGGCAGAGTGTCGTGGTCGGCCGCCGTGGTGCTTCGGGTCTGACTCCCCCCCCCCCTCTGGAACGACAGATGTTGTGGTCTGTCGTGGTGTGCGGGCCAGGTTGGTCTACGTTCACAAAATGTTCGCTGACTCCCCCCCCTCTGGAACGACAGAGTGTCGTGGTGGACTTGGGCGACCGCCAGGATTTGTCTTGAGGCTATAGTGTGTGATGTTTTTCGTGCAATCTGCTGAATGTTGGGTTGTAAAATGGGCTGTTTCGAGTGGAAGGAGTGCTCGGATGTGAAAACGGAGGCCAGATTCGGATTCAGCGTGAAATTCTGCATCGATATGGTGAATTTGAACGCAATCGGAGAGAAAAATTTTCGCTGACGTCCCCCCCCCCCTCTCTGCACCGACCTTCCAACTTTGCTTCTAGTGGACGGATTTTGTCGTGCAATAGCTCGTTTGAAAGCTAAGAGTGAGACAAATTCAGTGAAAGAAACGGCTTGTTCATATCTGTCTTCGTTTAGATGTGAGACGCCATTTAAGATTTTGGGAGATTGTCGAAAAACGACAGAGTTAGAATTTTGGACGTTTTGGGATGTAGCTTCAAAACGAAGCATCGGATTGGAAAATGGATTTCAGATTTGGAATCAGCGTGAAATTCTCTATCTGTATGGTGAGTTTCAAGTCAATCGGAGAGTTTCAAGTCAATCGGAGAGAAAAATTTTCAACATTTTTCGAAAAAACGACAGTTAGAATTTTTGCGATGGCTGCCTTCTGTAGAGCCAAAACGAAGCATCGGATGAGAAAACGGAGGCCAGATTCGGATTCAGCGTGAAATTCTGCATCGGTATGGTGAATTTGAACGCAATCGGAGAGAAAAATTTTTGCTGACGTCCCCCCCCTCGGGAGAGCTAGCTTCGATTTTGGCTTCCAGTGGACGGATTTTGTCGTGCCATAGCTCGTTTGAAAGCTAAGAGTGAGACAAATTCATTGAAAGAATCGGCTTGTTCCTATCTGTCTTCGTTTAGATGTGAGACGCCATTTAAGATTTTGGGACATTGGCGAAAAACGACAGAGTTAGAATTTGGGACGTTTTGGGCTGTAGCTTCAAAACGAAGCATCGGGTTGGAAAACGGATTTCAGATTTGGAATCAGCGTGAAATTCTCTATCTGTATGGTGAGTTTCAAGTCAATCGGAGAGTTTCAAGTCAATCGGAGAGAAAAATTTTCAACATTTTTCGAAAAAACGACAGTTAGAATTTTTGCGATGGCTGCCTACTGTAGAGCCAAAACGAAGCATCGGATGGGAAAACGGAGGCCAGATTCGGATTCAGCGTCAAAGTCTACATGGAAATGGTATATTTCCAGCTCAGAGCACTAGAACCGGAGATAGATGGGTTTTGAGTGTTTGGATGATGGGTATTACGTCATCAGCTGATCGCCACACACTATATACGCTGGGAACCGACAGAGACTTGTCATTCAGACGAGAGATTGCCAACGGTAAGTCGTCTCTCTGAGCTCCGATGATAGCTTCGGACATTCCAAATTCCGGGTTTCTGTAAGAAAGGGTTTCTGTAAGAAACCGACTTAGAAAATTTCATTGCTGATATCAGCTAAGGCGTCAGACTTAGAGGTTCGCAGGGAGATGGCCTTCGTCTCCAGGCCATAAAAGACTCCAAAACTTTAAAGGCTTGTAACTTTGCTTCTACAAGTCCGTTTGACTTGATTCAAAAAAGGTTCGGTCGCCATTGACCTGCCCTAAGTGATAGACTACTTATAAAATTTCATGAGTAGTGCTAAAAAGTTGAAAAATTTAAATTCACTAGTTTTGGAGGTTTTCTGGGGTTTTCGACCCTGCTGAAGTCAATGAAAGCATTTTTAATGATGTCTGAGCCAGTCTTCTCATGATATAAGCGGCTTTTCACTGAAAGCGAGCAAGACACGGAGAGTTTTGCTGTAATATTCCACTGACAGGGTGTTCCTTTGGGACGGCGGACGATGCCGTAGTGATAAGTGTGGCAAGGGAGTGTGTCATAGTTTAGACCGTAACCGCTGGGACAACTCATGTCTTATGTTGGGCATTTGACACAGTTCTCAACGTAGCACTTTGAACGCCAATCGGTTGAGTCTTAGCTATCTTGTCATGGGTGGCCTCTAAACATCTCCATTGCAAAACGCTGGTGAATCAAGCTCTCTACGGCTTGCTATCAAGCTGATCAAAGCAATAACTTGGGATGTTTCCTCAAGGTTTTCAAGTATGCTGAGTTCAAATCTGCTATCAGATTTCAAATTTAACTAAGTCTAAGGCAGCTTTGAGGGGTTAGATCCCAGCCACTGTTCACTACCTTTGACTCAGCGTTGCTGTTACCACTTCGGGGCAGTGACAATGATGTCTTCAGCTGTAAATAGCGGGTATCGGGGAAGATCTCTCACTTCCCTAGTGATCAGTACAAGGCCTTCGGGCTGTTGACGGGATCAAGTGCCACTCACTATACTCAAA
The DNA here is from genome assembly GCA_907163375.1 of Prostheceraeus crozeri. Classification (NCBI taxonomy): domain Eukaryota; kingdom Metazoa; phylum Platyhelminthes; order Polycladida; family Euryleptidae; genus Prostheceraeus; species Prostheceraeus crozeri. The sequence continues at coordinate 325,527 of CAJQUW010005569.1, read as the reverse complement.
TCTATCATTCCTCACTAAGTGTAAAATCATTGTTTTCCGTTTTTTCGCTTCAGAAATGCCGAAATACAATAATGTCAAGACCAGTTTCAAACTGTGTCAATGCCGGAAGGTATTCCGAGCTGACGCCTTCAAGAAACACGCTTGCACTAACAAGAAACAGATAGGGGTCGGTCGCTACTATTGCGGAGCCCACAAAGTCAGTCGCTTAAGTGAGCGGTTGGAGGATTGGCACTCACAACACAGCGAGTGTCAAACAGGCGAAGTAGGCGAAGAAGAACGGAGTTCACTCTTCGACACTGAGCTCCGTTCTTTGGAGCTACAATCCGCCAACGAGCAAGAACGGAGTTCACTCTTCACCACTGAGGCCACTGAGCTACAATCCGCCATTGAAGCGATTGCCGCTGTATCCTCGCTTAGTAGCGAGAGCTCGCTGTCCAGCAGCGATAGTGAGGAGGAGGAGGAGGGAGAGCTACAGTCGCAACCTATCGAGGACGTCGACCTCGATCGCGAGATCCCTACAGCCGTGACTGCAAGCGGAATTGAAACACAATGTCGCAATTTTGTCAAGCGCCCGCCGGTGATCGCCGAACGGGAGAAACTAAAGAAAGAGGTGGAGAAGTTGAAGGAGGAGGCCTTCTCATACAAGTCAAAGTATGAGGACCTAAAGAACGTGGCCGGAGAGATGAAGAAGGTGAAGGAGAGATTAAGCGAGCGGGATGGCGAGTTGGAGCAGGAGAGCCTCAAGACTCTCGAGGGGAAAGCCAGAGAAGAGGCTTTGCTAGCAGAGGGAAAGTAGGGAGAAGGAGATACGAAGGTTGAAGGAGGAAGTGGAGAGACTCCGTGTGCAGATGGCTAAGGTGGTCGAGACGAACCACGAGCTGCACCGTTCGGCGCAGCTGGTGGATCGCGATCGAAGGGTGCGTTCCAGCCGTCTGCACATCCCTATTAGAAAGGGGAGAGTAGCAGAAACTCCTCTCTTGTACGAGCGTGGAAGAGGGGAGAAATGCTACTCTCGGGTGAAGAAAGGGGTGGAGTGTCTACACTTCACCTTCGATCATCGTAATCCGATCTCGAATTTCCTTTATGAGGAAGCGTCCGAGAAGATCTGTAAGTAAAAATGACTAAATTAAAATGTAAGATGATAACTCACTACTTCTTTCTTTACAGACATCCAAGAGAAGCGACCACCCGCCCCGTTGCCGGAGCCACAGTCGAAACAGCAAGCCTGAGTCCCTACCACACTCCCCGAGAACGAACCACCGGCTCTCTTAAGGGCCACCATGGGGCAAGATTTGATAGAACCTCCTCGCGGTTTTCCCTGGGCAGTCTTCAGACTGGCGAATACTATCATTAAGTTGAATCTGCTATCAGTCAACTTGAACGTTGCAAATGAAGTTCGGTGTAATACTTCCTTTCGACGGGCGTTCCTGTAAAGGGCGGCGGTGAAACCCGTAGCTATGTATACCGCAAGGGACATTCGGCAATGGTCAATCTTGTTAAACCTCTCTGCGTCATGTTTGCAAGTGATTGCCTCTGTCTCAACGTAGTATGCATTCGCGCCAGGGCGACATTTAGCCAACTGTCGAAGGTTGCCTAAAACTTTCCATTGCATACGTTATGAGAACCATGAGTTCTACCTGTCTCTATCAATGAGACGAATTGATGAATGGAATGAAATGGGAGGACACTCACGCGCCACACGCAACATAACACACTTCTCTCTTCCGTAGTCTAACAAGCTCTTTACACATGGATCGCAGTCGATTGCTATCCCCGTATCAGAAGTGTAAGCTATCTTAATTTTATTTAACACTATTTCATCTACCATCATCGTCCATATGAAATGTTATAAGATTTACAAGTTAGACTAAGCGTGCTACTATTTCCAAATGAAACAGTATACATGGTTAAATCATCCACTGAAGCCCCATTCAAGTAGGTCAGTATGAAAGCAAAGATAATATGAAATAAAAATTTATTATGGCATGTATTTCAAAAGGTCTTCATCGTCAATATCGTCCCAGAGTCTGACTTCACATAGATCACAAAAACAGTTCACTTGCTTTAATCGTTCTTTCACTGCAAGCCTCACTTTGTCGATATACTCCCACTCCGCCATAGTTCGTGGCTGGGAGTTAGGGGTGTACCACTCCCATAATTGGTGGAGGAATTTGGTGCTGGTGATCTCCATCACATCGTCAGTATCGTACTGGAGATACTTCCACCTCACGCCTGTTAAGTCGGGACACTCCTTCTCACATACACTCTCCTCTTCGTCATCCGCTGCTAATGACAACTTTCTGATATTGTCCAGTCGGTACACCTTATCTACCTTTCCCTTCGTTGGAGCGTTTGGTGCAACGAGCGCCTTTGGTGTTGAGTATGGAGAAGAGAATTTTGTGTTTGGTGTTGTCGGAGGACTTGTCATGTTGACTGTGAATAATAACTTTGAAATGTTTCCTAATTCTTAAGTATCAACAAGCAACCAATCAAAATCAACAGCCAATGAATGATGAATATGAAAGTATATATGTAAAGTGACATTCGTATCATTTCACTCTGTCTTTGTGACATATAAGTGAAGTGTTCTCTGGCGAATTCTATATTTGAGGCGTGCAAGTGAATTCCAAATTTGAGTGAAGTCTCTATCTTGTTGAAGTATCAACCTTAAACATAATTTCGTTCAAATGGTAAGTTGAAAATTTCTTCACTCATCTCCCTCAAACGTGTGCCTAATAGCATCTTCCTCAATTTCAGGCATCAACTTCATCACCAACGCCCTCCCTTCTCGAGGAAAGTTTAGAGTTGTTGAGTCAAGGTAGGTTGTAACAATACACTGAGACTTTAACAGAGATGATAGAATGATTTCTCTTTCAGGTGATACCAGTCCCATCTCGAGCGAGTCCATGTCAACATTGTCGCGGGAATGCAACGATCGGGAATGTGCTGACTGCGGGCACATCTTCACGAGGAAGCGTGATCTCGTCCGACACATCAAGCGAGGTGTTTGTAGACCTAAGTCAGCATCAATCTCCAAAGGTGGGGATGATTCTGTTAACGATGTCTCCTTTTCTTGCGATTTATGCATTCAGTCTTTTGATTCACATTTTGAACTATCTTCACATAGACTTCGACATACACACATTGACGATAGTTATACTAACAGCGCCTCCTCTATCCGACTCTCTGAAGTGTCGATAAATAATTTAGTGAGGAACTACCAGATGGAATCCTCAGAAACCATTACTGACTTTGAAGAATGGTTTCATCAAAATTCATCTTTGATTGGTGCGCTCTTCAACAATTTAGTCAATTTTAGAATGAAGGCGCTCATCTATCTCAAAATAAAATATGTAAAAATCGACCGCCATACTGGTCAAATAGTAGAGAGGTTGGAGTTTCACATACCCTCCTCTCCTGCAACCGAAGTTGTAGACTGCGAGTCTTGGATAAATTTTCATATCCAAGGGTTAAAATTAAACATAGATAAATTTAACGAGCGTGATAGTGGACTCGTTTTTGATGGTATTGAGACCGCCATGATTAAAATCACTTTATTAGAGAACTACTCTGGACGGGGCTCCTTTAAACTTCCGAAAAATTTAAGAAATAAGGCAGCAGTCATTTCTGTAGATTGCGAATCGCAATGTTTTAAGTATGCCGTCCTCTCCATTCTCCACTATAATGATGTACAGTATAGCCGATACCGTAAGAGTAAGTATCAACAGTGGGAGAATGAATTAAAGTTTGATGACTGCAATAGTGAAGATATGAAAATTAAAGATATAGAAAAATTTGAAAAATTGAACATCAAAATAGTTCTCCATGTTTGGGAAAAGGGATTGAAGGGTGTCCGCTACAACTCGCGTTCGAGTTGTTATGACCACGTTGTCAACCTTTTATTAGTAAGACAGGATGATAGTGAGGAATGGCACTACTGCGGTATTCCCAAAATTTCTCGCTTATACCACCACCTAAGAAATTCTAGCTCATCAGAGATTTATTACTGTGACAGATGCATTCGCAACTTTAGGAGTAAAAATAGATTTGAAACTCATTACGAATGGTGTAAGCGAGGTAAACTACAAATGGAGCGCATGCCCAAAGATAAGGAGTTTTCATATAGAGAGAATGGCGATGAACTAAGTCCTCTTCGTGTCATCTATGCTGACATCGAATGCTATATCGATGATATCATCCACAAGCCAGCAGCCATATCCTGCTATGAAGTATGGCATGACCATTTCCAAAATAGAAAAAATAAAATGCACGTCTGCCAAGGTGAGGATTGTATTTACCAATTCCTACAATTCCTCGAACAGGCTGTAAAATTTCAACAAAAGTATGATGGTGAACTCTATCGCAGATCATTGCATATGACAGCATATGATCAAGCAAAATTTGATAGTTGCAACGTTTGCCTCAAATGTAGGAAAACATTTGATGATGATAAGATTAAGAAAGTGCGCGACCATGATCACATCACTGGTAAATTTAGAAACGCACTATGTTCAAAATGCAATTTTTCACTTAGGATGAAACGGCGTACATTACCCGTCATTTTCCATAATTTCAAGGGCTACGACAGCCATATGATAATAAAAGGAGGTTTAGGTCAAATGAAAGAGTGGAAGCTTGATGTAAGGGCACAAACGAGAGAAACGTTTATGGCCATGACAGCAAAGTGCCTGTCGATAAAACTAAAGAAAATAAGACGGTCTATTTTGATATAAAATTTTTAGATTCCTACCAATTTATGACTGCATCACTGGCCTCTCTCGTATAAAATCTAAAGTCTCTTCCACTAACACAAAATCTTAAGAAACAATATCCAAATCTAACCGATGAAGTCATCACACGGAAAGGAGTCTTTCCATATGCATATTTTGATGCGATTAGTAAACTCGGCGAGACTTCTCTTCCGCCCATAGATAAATTTAAAAATGATTTGACCGGCGCAGAATGAAAGACCGAAGATTATGATCATGCACAAGATGCATGGATAAAATTTGACTGCCATACATTTGGCGAATATATGATTGCCTATCTTAAGTTAGATGTATTTTTGCTGGCTGATGTATTTCAGGAGTTTCGACGAGTGGCATTAGAAGAAGATAAGTTAGATCCAGTCCACTTTGTCAGTCTGCCAGCCATGTCCTTTAAGTCTGCTTTTAAAATGACTGGTGAGACCATTCATCTCTTACAAGATCCAGAGATGTATAATTTATTTGAGCGAGGAATTCGCGGTGGTCTCACATTTGTAAATAAACATAGGTTAAAATCAAAATTAGTAGGCGATGATCAGACTCATCTTAAGTATTATGACCAAAATAATTTATATGGTAGTTCACTATCCAAACCACTCCCTCACTCTGAGTTTAGCTGGTTAGATGATAGTGAAATTCAGCATCTCTCCAACCCTTCTAACATACTAGCAATTCCAGATGAGGGTGATTGGTGATATTATTTTGAGATAGATCTTATCTATCCAAATAATATTAAACATAAAACCGTAGATTTTCCACTCGCACCCGAATCAGGTGAAGTGAGCAAAGATATGTTTTCCGACTTTATGAAACAATTTCATAAAGATTAAGAATCATGTGGACAACCCGACTATAAGCCTTGTCGCAAACTTTTACTCACCCAATATGATAAGGAAAACTATCTAGTTCACTTTAGCATCTTAAAATTTTATTTAGAAATGGGCATGATTTTAAAAAGAGTTCACCGCATTATTAAATTTAGACAGAAAGCCTTCCTCAAACCATATATTGATAGCAACAGCCAGAAACGTGCACTAGCCCAAAATAATTTTGAAAAAGATTTTTATAAGTATAAGAATAATAGTCTATTTGGTAAGACGATGGAGGATGTTAGAAAACGTGTAAACTATAAACTAGTCAATGATGTTACAAAATTTAAGAAATTGGTCTCATCACCTCTATTCATCGATAGAGACATTATCGATGAGGTCCTTGTAGGTGTTAAAATGATAAAATCTGAAGTTGAGTTGTGCAAGCCCATCTATATTGGCCAAGCTGTACTAGATTACTCTAAGCTTGAAATGTACCAACTCTTTTATAAAATACTAAAACCATGTCCTCTCGTAAAAGAGGTTCGTTTGTTGGGTGGTGATACAGATAGTTTCTTCTTAGGTATTACCACTCAAAAAGATTTAAATTTCAATGAAGTAGGAAAATCTTTAGAAAGATATTTTGATACATCAAATTATCCTACTGATCACCCACTCTACTCCATCAAAAATAAGGCAAAACTTGGCTGCTTTAAGGATGAGACAGCAGGGAAGGAAATAGATGAAATGATTCTACTCCGCCCAAAAATTTACAGTATGAAATTAAGGGATAGCGACGATAGTATTAAGCGTGCTAAAGGCATATCAAGATCATTGGTCTCTAACATGAAACATAAAAATTTCAGGAAAGCCTATAGAAATAAAAATATAACGTTTGTCAATATGACAATCTTAAAATCTAAGTCGCATGAGATCAAAACTCATACTTTTAGGAAGCGGGCGCTTTCAGCATGGGAGGATAAGAGGTGCTGGTTAGAACACAACATATCTCTTCCACATGGACATCCTGATTCAGACATACCACCACCCAAAAGAATTAAACTCACTACCACATTCAGGAGACGTCTTAGCATAATCATCCTTAACTTAGTATTTTCATGTTGATTTCTGTAGATAAACACTGTTGTTTTATGTATCGCTTTAGATCGTTTCTTCCTTGTGAATATATGCCTACAGTCAGCCCATTCCCCTATATCTGTGAAAAGACTTTTTCATACACATATTTTTATTTCAATAAACATATCACAATGACTTCACTTTGTTTTCCGAAACACTAAAGTTACGAGGGATTTAGTATCTTTCACATGGATGCACTCTTGTAAACCATTGGTAATTTTGATAGCAATAGAGGGTATAGTTTGTTTGACGACGGGATGATAGAAAATAGATTCAAACATCTTCTCGACTATTCCATATGAAGCGTCTTTATCATGAATGAAATCACGTAAAATGTATTCTTTTTTCTCACCAACAGAAATAGGTAGAATCAAATCACTTTGAATGTAAAGGTGCTGTTCATGTTTATCAAGTGTCATTGGTGTTTCTATACCAATCGTATGCGCAGCAGTAAACACAGTTTGTAGCATTGAAAAACCAAAGAGTTTTTTCAAATTTTTACTCAATTGACATTGAATGTCATCACCCAGTTTCAGAACAACGCGTTGATTTTCAATTGAAAACGAAATGTGGTGTGTCTTTACATCATATTTACTTTTCATCACATGCTTCAACTTCTGTTGTATATAAGGATTTACTACATGAATGAAGCTTTCAACTGTATGATATAGACGCGGCATTATATTGATAGCAACTTTAGATTCTTCATAAGACTGGTAAATTTTCTTGATGCGATCGCCATAGATGTCCACCCACCATTCATCATTAACTGAATCAGCTTTAGTGTGATATTCATGAGAAGCATACACCACACCGCTTCCAATAATAGGTGTATAATGTCTTATAAAATGACGCAAGGTTGGAGAGAAATAAACTGTAAGTTTGTCATTATATTTCTGAATGACCAACTTATTTTTGTCCGCCATAATTTTCTCTCCATACTTCTTACCCACAGTCTCATTCCATCGTTTTACTAACTCAATAAGTGATAAAGGTTGAACACCACGCTCTTTCAAAATGATGCGTTCTTCACATTCTACAACATCTTCATCAAATATTTTAAATCTATAATGAAATTTGTTGATTCGATTTGAATAAACTTTTCTAACATTTGCAGTAGCAATTGACGTTAGATGTAGTCCATGACCAAAACCGAGATGCGGATAGAATTCATTATCCAACCTCAGTGTAAGACCTTTAGTAAAAGAATGAAAGCGAAGGAACTGTCTCCCACTCGAATGATAGATAGTAAACTCATAAACTTTCTGATCCTTATTCTTCATGATGGAAGTATTACCACTGTTGAATGCCTTAATAATTTTCTCATTCCCAAATGGTTCATAAGAATCTGATTTTATCTGAATCCATTCATAGTTCCACTTTCCATCTGACGTCAAATTGTATGGGAACTGGAATGCATTATTCATCGTTATTCCATCATGGGTGCGAGGAGTCAATATCATTTCTTCCAAATCATTCACATTCTGAATATTGCTATCATAGCAAATACTAGAAACGCCAACCTCCCATTCACCTTCTAAATGTAGTGGGCGATTTAATTCTACTCGATAGTCTGATGGTTTATTTTTGGGAAATTTATTCATAGAAGCATTACTGGGTAAGTAGATTAGAAACGAGTCCTTATTTTCACTTTCGATATTATTCACATTGGAAAAATATATTAGCATACTTTTGCATTAACTCTTCATTCGGAAATGGACTGTGATACTTGTCACAGCATCTTTATGAAAAGGAATCAACGCACCAGCATCGTCATAAATGGCAATATCAATTTGTGGGATGTAGTTTGATTTCAGCTTTGTATAATGCACTTTCTTGAAAGTATGCTCACATAAAATACTGCAGCTTTTTGGCTGGTATGGTATCATTGCTAGCAATGGAGCTTCAACATCTCCCACACGTACATCTTCACCAATATTGGAATATATCTGAAAATAGTTAATACGACGCGATAGCGACATGTCTGCGCTAGCTTTGGTTACAGTACCACTTTTAAAGATATTTTGATCAAAACCCAAAATGTCCATTAGAGTTTTATCCATAATTAGTTCAATACCTTTTCCACTTATAGTGAGAGACAAAGCACCTTCTTTTTCAGAAAATGAAATATGTTGCTCATTAATCACTTCATTTAAATAATCTACAACCAATTTAACTGAAGTAATAATGCGAGGCATCAACACTCTTGTTTCATGTAAGATACCACCTAAAGGCTCTACACACTTTCTGTATAAAGATACGGTCCATTCTGTATCATATTGATTTGACCTTTCACATGGTAAATGTTGCATATCAGATTTTCCATGAACAGCTGCAGAACGATGTCGTAAGAACTGATGAAAATCTTTTGAACAAATTAATACTAGATCATCATCATTTAATTTACTTATTGCAATATGATTAGATGATTTGATATAAGTCAATGTTGCCACTTGTTTACCATCAACTCGAAGGAGATAATTAAATTTCTTCAATAATGTTTCAGGAGTCATGTTTGTCTTTCTTGGCTTAATCACAATCTTCTTCACCAACGTCTTCTCATTTTTTGGAATAAGATCTACATAATAAGCTTCCTCTCGATATATTAACTGTTTATGACCACTTATGTGGTAATTAACGTTAAAATTATCATAGCTTGTTAAGGCGCTAGCGAGGTAACCTAAATCATTTCTTAAACTTGGACTTAAACCAACAATCCAATCTTTCTCAACTACATGATGTACATAGTTATGATCATCATTGTGCGGAGTAAATTGGACAATATGTTTACACGCTTTATTCAAGAAATCATATATAAACTTTTTACATGATAAGAGATCTTTCTTTGACCACTGTGGAATGTATACTCGGCACCCCTTTTCACATTGATAAGCAGCTGTACGCCTCATATTAATAGTCATCACCTCATGATCAAAAGTATAGACACAGTTGCTATAAACAAGTTGAGTGACACCCACTTCCCACTTTCCATTTAGCTGTTGTGCATGATCAATGGGAGTAGAAAAGAGTGCGGCTCGATTACTAGCTAATCTCTTTGTAGCCACATTGCTAAGCAAAATATGATAAACGAAATTTTTATATTGGTGATCTGCGGCTTTGCATAACATCATGAAGACTTGGATTTTGGACTCTCTACAATATATCAGAGTTGATCGTGATGGAAACGTACATTTTAAAAATTCTCATGGTCATTCATCAAGAGGTATTACATTAACATGGCGACAATTTGTCAACCTCAATGATATCATGAGGATTTGGAATATTTTGAAACATTAAGATTCATCTCCTTGGGTGATCAAGTTTGGCTTCAACATTACAGAAATGAAATTCAAATCTACCATTCTCATTCCGCAAACTGTTTCTCATTTCGCAAATACAATTGGGAGAAGTATAGAAGATACATACATCGCTCCATCATGACATTTATTCGTCGTGAGTTCATCGCCCTACTATGCAAATCTTAATCAGACATGACTACCACGCACCATGAGTTGGAAATTAGATTCCCTACAACGTATTGAAACGGATCATGATCGAAACGTCTATTTCAAAGATTCAACTGGAAATGTGAGAAGAGAGTTTGCTTTATCTTATCGTCATTTTCAATCTCTACATCATATCATGAAGGATTTGAAATACTTCTATATGAAAAGACATTCACGTATTGGAAATCGCATCTGGTTGCGCGTCAACAATCGGCGAATTCAACTCTATCATTCCCAACTTCATACTAACTTCACATTTCATCAAGGTAGTTGGGAAAAGTATAAAAGGAAGATACATCGCTCAATTTACTCATTCTTTCATCATGAAGCGCCATCGCTACACCATCGTCAACATTCTCTGTCGCTTCAGACTCTACACCAAAATCGATCTCACAACATTACACCAACACCTTCCAAACAGCAAGTATTACCCGGGCCAACCTCAAATGTTAGTGGTGAAGATGAACAATTCACGGAATCTTCAACTCTTCCCAAATGGGACTGTACAGATTCTCGGCGCCCTTTCTCATTCATCGGCGCAGTCAATGCGCTTAGAGCTACAAAGACTACTACGTCGGATATGGAAGAGGGAGAGGTGTGTGATGTCGAATCTGACTGTGGACAATATGGTGATCTCTACTCAATTGAGTGACAGTCTATCATTTTTGAAGATTCGTACCAGCAGTTACAGTTTGTGTTATGAACCCGAACTTTTTCCTGCAGCTCTCATTAGTTGTTGGTTACCTGTGCATGTGGCAATCTTTCATAATAGTAAAGTGATCATTACTGGACTAAAATCTCATGTACAAGCAAATATGATCCTAGACTATCTCATTGAGTATGTACGTACCCAGCGGATTGTAAAATAAAAAACAATTTTTCCAACATGATGTTTTTATTTCAAATCATGATAGAACTTACAAATCATTTTTTCATTAGAGGATGGATTACATGAAAAGTTTTGAATAATAGATGCAAATCGAGATACATGTAAACGTTTTAAGATGAAGTACAGTACAAAAGCACCACACGTTGATGAAAGTGGATGTTGTAGTATGCGTTCATTTCGCTGATATTGACGCGTATGTTTTCTCAACCACTGCTGTGTTGGTATATTTGGAGGTTGAGCAAGAGAGTCAAATAGTTCACGTCGGTCTTCTCCAATAAAGATCGCTTTCCAATGCTCACCGCCTAAATTCTGCGAATGAGTGTTTAGCACAATAAAGATGGGATAGTGATTTACTGCAGGTGGTAAGGTATCGAGTGAATAGACATTATCGAAAGCTTTCAACGTCGCTTCGTCTGCATTACGCTGCACTTTAGTCTTAATATCGTCAGCAGTCAACCAACTCATTAACGATTATACTGAAGAATCACGTCACGATACTTTGTAATTTCAATGTTTGAATCGAAGACTGCATAAATTAATACATTGATCGTCTCAGGTAGTGTTCTTTTGAACGTTAAATCCAAACGAATATTATGAGGCACGTTCGCTTGACGATAGGGTGCACTAATATCGCTGTCAGCAGTCAAATCAAATGCATAAATAGTATATCCACTCTTAAACTCTTTCATAGTAAGTCCGTTGGTGTCATCCGTATTGTAAAAGCCAAAGACATCCATAAAATCAACATAACTGCGCATAAATTGATCCGAAGCAAAATCTGGTTTGTAGGGTGGACCAGGATGACTCACACCATTTACACGTAAAGCAATTTCACTTAACTGATTGTGTTTAAAATTGAAAGGATTCTTCTTTATATTACCATTAAATGCATCATTTTCAACCATTGCCACCATGAGGAGCTTCGGTGCTTCCGATGGAAAGAGGCCATCTTTCATGAAACTCTTTTGATCTTTCGGAATTGTAAAGGTGAGAAGCTTTGTATGCTGAACGGGGTAAATGGCATTTTGGCGGTTAAAACCTTCAGCATGTCCTCTAATGACACTTGGATTCGGTACTACTCGACGAATGTAAAGTGCAATATCTTCCACATGAATTCTAAAATTGTCAACTTTAGCAAATGCATTCAGCGCAAATTCAGGCTTATTCAATGTCAGCTTGAGTCGCATGCTGGTATTACAGAGTAAAAACTTTGACTGTCTAAAGAAGTCTAAATTCAGCGGACCACATAGCTGACATACTTTACTATCTTTAATCATAGCAGATCGCTTTACAAAGCCACTGTTTGTTTCAACATCAAATTTTCCTGCTTCATCTCTATACCATCCCATGGCTTCCATATGACTTTTTTGTGCTGCTGGATGAAACTGTGATACATGATTGAAATATGATTTATAGGGATAATCGCTTTGACCACCTTCCACCTGCTGCTCTCCAATCGTTAGAGAAACATCGCGAAGTAATGTAGTCAATGGTAAATTGTTCAGTCCAACTTTATGTGCATCGTCAATAGCAGTTCCATCTGCTTGCTGAATTCTAAACCTCAAATCAACCATCGCATAACTCAAATCTATGTAGTCATCACTACCACCAGGAATAACAAATTCAATGGGGCCAGCATTCTCAGCTGTTCGAGGATGATAATCTACAATACTTGAACTAAGAATATCTGTCTGTATGGCTTGTTGATCGAACAAACAAAAACCGGAAGTTTTGCACTCCATGATTAGAAGTTATAGCAGCGTCGTCGTTTAGCACCTGATGAATGATTAGAGCCTCTGCGACGTTTGCGTGAATGCCTTTTGACTGAAGATCGCACCTTACCAGCTCCGCGATGTTTCCTCCTTCCTTTATTCATTCGTTTAGGCGATTTCTTTCCTTGAGTAACACCAGCAAAGGTCTGCTTCAATGTTTTTAAACCGCGTTCCTTCCCACGATTCAACAAACTGCTCTTAAAACTTCTACCTCTAGAAAGATCACTAGCAACATCACCAGCAAAGCCAACGGCATTACTTAAAACATTTCGTTTTAAAGATCTACCGACATTGGATATGAGAGGTGCTACAACAGATTTCAGTGCACCAAGTATGCTACCTCCACGTTGGCGGCAAGCGCTGATGTAAATTTGTCCTCCACCACTTACATAGGAGGGTCGTGAATAAAATGAGGCAGTTGGATTCATAGCTCAAACCCTAAACATTGTTAGTTACAACTTTGCATGAATCACTGTCGATCACTCAGATGAAAGATGTCGGCACGACGCATCCAAGAGTTCATACTTGAAGGATAACCAGTCCATTTAACAAGACACCATTCTTCACCTTGCCGTTTTTTACATCGAATGATTTTCTCTACCAAATATGTTTCACTTTCAGTGACTACCTCAATCTCATCGCGGTAAAAGCTACCCTCAATTTCTTCATTATCGTAATCTTTCAACTTGTAGGTGGTCGGAGAGTCTTTTTGATTAATCCTTGATACTGTAAATACCTCCTCTGTCCAATTCGGAAGGTACCCTTTAGCAAAAACACTTTTCACTTTTGAGATACGAACTTTATCATCAATTTTCACATCACTTTTCACATGAGTGCGTTTACGTTGGAATGATTCGCGCACTTTATCTACATTGTCAGCATTTACATCTACTGGTCTGAGTCCAATAGAACGATGGATAGAGTGATTGTAGGCATGGAGTGTATCTTGTAGAACCTTTGTCCAATTTTGTGTCAAGTTGGCAGTAAAATGTCGCCACAAGCGATTTTTTAATGTGCGATTAAAACGTTCAACGAGTGCAGCTTTATAAGCACTCTTTACACTAAACAACTCAATGTCATGCCTCTCAAATAATCTTGTCACATGCTGATTTTCAAACTCTTTTCCTTGATCACTCTGAATTCTTTTTGGAATGCGACCTTCTCGAAAAATTGTTTGGAATGCTTTTGCTACTCCTTTCCCTTCTTTAGTTTTTAAAGGTTGAGCCCACGCATAACGCGAGAAAATATCAATGACGGTTAAAATAAAATTATTGCCCGAGTTATGTTTTGAAATGGAGGCAACATCACACAAATCTGCTTGCCACTGATCATCGATGTCATGAACAATATAATGGCGGGTGCGGTACTTCTTTTTCGCTTGTTTGTGGAGTGTATAGGTAGCCTGACCCTTTAACCATCGTTTCACTTGTGATTGTGGAAGACCACTCGCTTTTGATAATTTCTTGATAGATGCAAATCCTGCCGGATGCTTTACATCATAATAGATTGACTTCAAACGTTCAGTCGATGACGACTGACTCTTTTTCCTCCTTCTCATCTTTTTGTTTTCTTGCCTTTCTACATTTACAACAACTGCAGCATTTAGCTTTAGCGGTTTTGCGATCGTGTTCACATTGCTTAGGAGTTTCATTGTGAGAGCTGGCGTAGCAAGTGCAAGTGACAACGACACTCACCTCTGGCGGCTCATTACATGGCAAGCAACACATCTGCTTCATATTAATAGTCTGAGAACATATATTTCCTGCGAGGAGCTGTTTTACGTTTTCCATTTACTAGTTTTAGTGGTGGTGTAGATCTACGTCGAGTTCTTCCTCTTGTTTGCCTAGTGAGTGTGGGAGGGGATGTAGCAGGTGACGTCTTAAACCAATTTGTTGGCATTTTCATCGTCTGAAGCATTGGAGCAGTAGCCACTGTTGAATCAAGTTCTTTCAATGTCTCATTATTCAAAGCAAATTTTGGCACATTATGCTTTTTCAATAGTTTAAGAAAGTATGTCCAACCAGGTGGAACATAGCCCTGACGGCGCTTTCTACGTGTCGCATACTGAATCAAGTCTTCATAACGTGAAGCATCAATCACTTTATTTTCATCTGTAATGATTTCTCCTCTATCATTTACATTGAGATGGGGTTCAATACTGTTGAAAAGAGATATGGCATGTGCGCGAGATGCTAAAGGTGTAGCAGTCGATACAGAGTCACACATCTTATTCTTCAAGTTTTTCAATTGCTCAACAGTTTCCGATTGTAATAATACAGCACGATGTGGATCTTTGATGTGAACATTTTGCTGATAATCTATTTCTTTCCTATACATTTGATTTGCAAGAGGTTGCTTTACTTTCTGCATGGCAGTCAATTGTACATATTCATCCTGAGGAATAACAATCATGCGAGAATAAGAACTCATAGTTTGTAGATAATCATGGGAGTTTTCAAAATATCACTTCGAAATCTAAATTCTTCCGGACACTCTTGCGTAAAGTCAATGAATAAGTAACCGTGTGGTTTTTCAGTAGCTGCTTGAAAAATTTCAATTAAGGCTTTTGATCCTCTGGGTGCAACTTGTCGCGCTAAAATTTCAAATTGACTTTTATCTCGCGGATTCTTGAAAATAGCATAATAGTGTGTATTCAGGTTTCGTGTACGAGCTTCTTTTCCATCAGGAAACAAATTTTGTGTGATATAGATGATAAAGCACCTTTTATGGTGTGCTGCGCGAGTGAACATATCTGTAACATCTTTTGAATTCTTACTTTCTTTTAATAAATCATCCAAAACAACAACATCATTAGACTGAAGTTTATCCACTGCAATAATTCCTTCATGTCGAATAAAGTCGCGACTTTGCAATTCCTGAAACATCGACGGTTGATAAATACCATAACACCAAATCACTCGATTGATAGGTTCCTTAAACAACTCCCTTCTTTTATCCAATAAATTCAGCGTGAAAACAGTTTTACCTGCATGAGATGGACCTGATACAGTCAGAACTTTATCACATTGAAGTCTGGAATCCATTTTATTATTTTGAGATTCAACATTTGCATAATTAACGCTTAGAGCCAAAGATATTACCCAATAGGTTGCCCACGGCAGGAGCTATCACTGGAAGTATTGCTGAAAGGAAACCGCCCTTTTGTGTTAGAGTTTTCCTCTTTCTTTGAAGGGTGACTTTAGGATTGGAGATGAAACGCAATTTCGTAGCATATCGCTTAAGTAACTTTCGTTGTTTTGGCGCTAATTTCTTCGTCCTCAACTTCCTCACATGAGAAATAATTTCACAAATGAATTTATCGTTAGCATGTCGTATAGCATTGTATCGCTGATTTGCTTTCATTCGTCGGAGAGCTTGAATGGCTGAAGAAAACTTTGAAGACTTTTGACTTTTACGTTTCGCCATTTTCCGTGTTAGTCTTTGCTAAAACCTATCTTTACCACATTCGCATAGGTACTAACTATTGCGGCATAAGTGACACTCGAAATGAGCAATATCACAGTGGTTACATTTGCAAAGTTGAATGCAATTACGCATGAAACAGCGTTGACAAAAAGCATGCTTACATCTCTTGAAGATGCGCTTTTCATTTCCATCCTTTCGCTTACATACATCGCAACACATAGTTTCACCGTTACTGATGTCTATAGCAAGTCTTTTTGAAGATATGAATTTGCTAGCCTTTTCTAAATAATAGACGCATGTACAGAAGGAATATACTTCGAGAGTGAGCAGGCATAGCTCGAAAACCAGTTGTGCTACAATCAAGTACCACTGCATTTTCAATTTTTGTTTATGGAAAGTTGAATGTGAATATCTGAAATCGCTTCAATCACTAGACTGCTACCATGATGGTTAAATGCGTTAAGACGTTCAGCAATTTTTATCATATGTCTTTTAAAAAATTCTTCGGGGTGATCTACCACTTCCATTGAATAAGAAGCAAAATGGAAAGAGCGACTTTCCACCTCTTCCTTTCCAAAATGACTAAACTTAATTTTCGCAACTAATCGCGCCATGATAATGCTATCAGAGAATGTATTCATTAACTCTAGAAATAGAGTGCTAGCATCATCGACCACTGCTTCGATGTCGGTCTCATCTTTATGAAAATTTATCACATAATCTTGAACAGCTCCTTTTAAACTTTGCCTATGAAAATGTAATGTTCCGCAGTCGTTTGAGAAAGACATGATCGCCCTTTATCTAACCCATCCATTGCATGAAAACAACAACTCTTCTCATACTAACATTTATTGAATAACGGTAACAAGCATGCATTATTAATCAATGGTTTGAAAGAGATAAAATAGATACAGCTGGTAACTATCATACAGCGAGCAATGATAACCATACAGGACTTTGGCAGTGTCGAGGTAAGGAGGAAAGAAGCATTGGTTATGAACGTAGCTACTACAACGAATAGACAAAATAGGAACAGACAAATCCTTAAAACGTTTCGTGACTTCATGATAATGTTGATTCACTCTACTATCCCAAGGCCGGAGCAAAATATCATCAATGATTAGATTGGGAAATACTTTCCTCTCCTTACCAGGATTATTACAAAAGATGCGTATAACATTGAAAGCAGCTAACCATCGTTTAAAGTCAATAAGAAGAGCACTCTCACAAGAAAAGCCATAGTCTTGCAAATATTTCAGATTAAGTCCATGAATGTGTTTTCTCGCCCATTGATCAACATTGGGATCGCAGTTGGCATGTTGATGATAGACACTAACAATCTGATATGTCCAATTGTTCATAGCAATAGCACTGAGCTCCTGTACAGGTTCACCCTCACAATCCATAAAAATGATGATAGAAGCCTAAAACGGAAATTACACATCTAAGGAAACGTTCTATAACATATTACAAAATGAAGAATTACATCGATGCTTTTCACGACAAAATACACAAATGATATGATGGCAACGAAGAAGTAAAATGTATCTAATAAGACCACGTCCACGACACTCAAAGCACATAAGCGAATTGTCATAGGGTAGAGTTAGGAAAGGACTAGTAATTCTCCTTCTTTGATTTGCGTTTTGATGCAGCATTCTTCTCCGACTTGCGCTTCGTACCACTGCTGTTATGGATTTGATCAATTATGTCATCCACGTTGGGTGGTTTTGGAATATATAGGATGGATTCCATATGCATGGAGAGAGAGGCTATTTTATTATCCTTGTGTCAACCATAATATAGCCCATTCACTTTGAAAAGGATATCCCAAGTACCTTCTCCGAGCTCATCACATCTGATGGGTATTGAATGATCTCCATCCTTCTTATAGTAAGTACACCAATGTGATACCGGTAGGCAAATGTGATTACCATCTCAAATCTTTCTATAGGGAGCATCCTTGTCATCTCTCGCCTTCCACTCTTGAGCAAGAGGAGTAGGAATGTCCATATTTAATGTCACGTACTCCTCAATAATATCAAGTTGGTGGCGAATGTACGGACTCACGGGGATCAGTATGTAGTCCCCATACTGATTGCGCATTATCTTGACATCCGTGGAAGGGAGCATTACCGTTTGGAGTACTACGCTATGATCGTCATAACGCAAGACTTGTTTAAATTTACGCTGTAGCGGTGCATGATTATGTACCTTTGTTGTTTCTTCCACTGGCCTCAGTTGTAGATGATCTGACCATAGCGAACCTTGTAACGTTTGACCGCCATTTTGTCCAACTAGTGCAGCAGATGGAGTAGATGCCTGAAAATGAAAAAGATTGTATTAAGTTTACGTTTAAGGGAGGAGAGGGAGGAAAGTAGCGACTTACCATTTTAGTTGGATGAATAGAGAGAGAAAATATGCGTCCGTCACTCGTGTGATTCAACGATGGAATGATTCTCACTGTGGAAGGCTCGCTATTTATATAGAAATGCTTGATTCTCATTGGATGATGATCCTCATTGGACAATAACATCAAGCTGATTCCAAATCTGGCCTCCGTTTACCCATCCGAGCCTTCGTTTTGGCGCTACAGCCCAAAACGTCCCAAATTCTAACTCTGTCGTTTTTCGACAATCTCCCAAAATCTTAAATGGCGTCTCACATCTAAACGAAGACAGATATGAACAAGCCGTTTGTTTCACTGAATTTGTCTCACTCTTAGCTTTCAAACGAGCTATTGCACGACAAAATCCGTCCACCGGAAGCCAAAATCGAAGCTAGCTCTCCCGAGGGGGGGGACGTCAGCGAAAATTTTTTCTCTCCGATTTCCTTTTAAATTCACCATACCGATGCAGAATTTCACGCTGAATCCGAATCTGGCCTCCGTTTTCTCATCCGAGCACTCCTTCCACTCGAAACAGCCCATTTTACAACCCAACATTCAGCAGATTGCACGAAAAACATCACACACTATAGCCTCAAGACAAATCCTGGCGGTCGCCCAAGTCCACCACGACACTCTGTCGTTCCAGGGGGGGGGAGTCAGCGAACATTTTGTGAACGTGGACCAACCTGGCCGGCACACCACGACAGACCACAACCTCTGTCGTTCCAGAGGGGGGGGGGAGTCAGACCCGAAGCACCACGGCGGCCGACCACGACACTCTGCCGTTCCAGAGGGGGGGGGGCGCCGGTCGAGTGTTCGCCGTTTTATTACTACTTCTACTTTTTTGACAGTTTCAGTAGAGCATTACATCGATCACAAAGTGCACATGATGCGTGTACTTGGTGTTAAGAGTTAAGTAAAGAATGATTTATTGTAAAAGCACCCAAAGCATGCATAATTCAGCAGCTTGCATAACTTGGCATACTTAAATCAGTTCCACGTGGTATCGAAATATGCGAATGCTATTGCAATATTGCATGCAATTGGCATGCATAAACTAAAGTGCATTTATATAGACTCCCGTCATTTGTGTAGGATAATTTATTGCAGGAGGCCTAACAAACAGACCTTTGTACTAACCCAATGAAAGGGAAGAAATTTATTATTATTAGGAATATTGAGTATACGGAAAATGAAGAAACTTATCACTAGGATTTTTTATCACAAAGATGCTTGTCGAATATCATTTTCTGAAAGCAATACTTGTCCTTTGCAATATTCATACGAAAATTTGCTTCAGTATTTATTTGAATTCCGATTATTGATTTCAACAAAATAGTTGATAAAACTCGGCTTATTCTTACAAAGCAGTCTAAGACAATCTTTCT
Organism: Prostheceraeus crozeri; assembly: GCA_907163375.1. Taxonomy (NCBI): domain Eukaryota; kingdom Metazoa; phylum Platyhelminthes; order Polycladida; family Euryleptidae; genus Prostheceraeus; species Prostheceraeus crozeri. The sequence continues at coordinate 305,445 of CAJQUW010005569.1, read as the reverse complement.
GTCGACATTCTAAGTTCTTTTCATGACGGATTTCCAGGAAAGCGAATGTTGTCATACAGGCTTTGCGGTCACTGATGCCGCACAAATAGCCTTACCATGGAATTTCAGTAGTCTGGTCCGTATCGTCAATACCCGTCCATTTCAAAATTCATTTTTTATACCGGTCAAACCGCCCACGTACCGGTCAGTCATGTTCATTTTGGGCGGGACCGGGCTAGCACCGGTATGCCGGTTCAACTTCATGAGTGCAATCAGCACAATCTCATTGTATTATATTATTTTGAGAGCTACCTAAGTCCCATCTTAATTGAAATTGTTCTTTAGAAAGCAATATCATAGACAATGATTTTGTCATCGGAAACTGAAATTAATACACAGTTCAGTTAATCCACCCTAAAAGATCTGTCAATCAGCCTTGATAGGTCGTAGCGAAGAGGAAGTCGAAAATTAAAGTTGCATCATGAAGTTTTATTTTGATGCAGAGCAAAATGCAAGTTCATCATACGCAATCTCCCTACAATTTATGTACATGCACATTATGAATGTATTCCCTTGAAAAGCAGCCGCGGATACTATCAGATGCCGCGAATTTAGACTGCTTAAGAAAACATGTGTGTTAGATTGCATGTGTTTCCCCTGCCGCTGCAAATGCTACATCACTTTTTCTCTACCACATAAAAATGTAGAGCGAGTGATATCGAGTTCAGCATCTCTCAATGAGCATAGCAGATGACGAATGTTGACGACTGTTAAGTATGAATACTAATTAAAACGAAACTAGATATAAGCATGACAATGCAACAAGAAAAGCAATATATTGTTATGTTAATGAACATGCCTGTAGAACATTAGTAATCAAAATGAATCGACTGAAACTGTACTGTAGACTGAGCATTCTATTGGCTTGGTGTCCAACTATCACTAAAAAAAACTCGGCAACGAGCATATTAATTCGATAATTTTTCTGCCGGGTGGATTTCGTTGACGGCCAGTTGTGAATACCACATTCACAAAATGGCATAATGAAAAGCAATTTTCCATGAGTTAGAGAGCAATTGCCGAACTGAGTAATAGCCGCACCCAAGTGCGACAGTTATTAATAGTAGCTGCGGGCACTTTTCGAGGAAGCAGGGTGCATGCGAAATATATATATTACGTAAAAATTCATCACATTTATTACATGCACGGAAAATACAGTTGGACCCATGTTGTTTAGTAAGTTACGCAAGTTGACTTGAAGATCTTGATTATCCGACGCTTTCTTTATTCAAGAGTCATAAAGGAAGAGATGGATTACGAAAGGCACAAGGAATATAATCATGCACCTATTCAACTACATGCACATCTTAAAATAGCACGCAGCAGGAGATAATCATGTCACTCCCTTCACTCTATTTTAGCATGAAGACAGAAATTATTGATCTGAACGCAAGACTGAGACAACATTTCACAACAAGGATGTGAACTAATCTCTGAGGTGAAAGACGGGAACTAAGCAGCGATTACAACATTCTCTATTGAAGTAAAGACTCACTCAACGAAAGCATATCAACTTGTCAATTCCAAAGCTAATTGAAATTTCTGTAAAAAATACAGGACACTATTGCTCACTAATGCTTGCGAGAAACAGGGATTAACGAGGTTAACCATACAAATGCGGTTAATTCTTTATACATGAAATTTACCAAATTTACATATGCACGCGCGATTTATTTCAGGTAAGGCAGTTTGTATGTTTTCACATGAATTAAAAATTAAAAATCGCTTAATCCTGAAAAGAGAATCACAATCGAATGAAAAAAATGATTTAAAAGAATTCTAATAAAGCTGAAACCTGATCAAGAAAATTCCTTCTGTTTGTCTTTTGAGAAAATGTATATTTTTCATTGATGTACTTTACATATTCGTACAAGTGTCCATGCCCACCTTATCTGAAGTAAAAATAAAATATAAGTAAATTAGCGTACCATGTACAATGGGATAAATCCTCTAGGAGCCCAAGGGTACGAGATGTTCGTGGGACGAGAACTTCCATAGAAACTTTCAATGTCAGCTCGAATATTAATGTTTAGAAAATATTATTTGTTGTATTTTGGTATCTTGACATTTCGAATATCTTAAACAAAATAATGGCACAAATTTGTAATTTTAAACTACCATCATTCTTATTGAAGTAATGAGCAGTTGCCGAAAGTTACTGGATTTTACACTCTATTTACTGGACCATGTTGGTCTATATATAAGTGTGTTCCTTTCACTGCTTATTAGCAGTAAGTCTATGGATTATTTTATGATGAGTCATCTTCACAAGAAAGGTGCATATACACGGGTTATAAGTGAACTTCCACTGAACCTCAACGCGACTGGCTACCACACACATTATCTGCTTCGATGCATGTGTCGGTCAAGTAAGGTACCTCTTCGCTTACACGTCAGGTTAGCTTGGATGGTTCCGTAACACACTATGACAGCATCATTCATTTACTTTTATTATCTTACGATTGTCTTCCAAAAAAGAAATGGTAAAGATTTAACATTCATGTAATCATTCAAAATGATACCGGTATTTGTCATGTTTATGGCTATGATTGCACTTTTTGAGCAGATTTCTCCCGCAGCAGGTAGAAATAAGATGCAGTATTTCTGGGAGCAGCTCGCTCGGCTCATTTGCTTTAAAGTTAATGAAGGCCATAACGAGTTCTATTGTTGCAGTCAAACATTACAGGTCAATGAAAGTCAGCCATGACGAGTTTTATTATTGTAGTTAAACAAACCTGCTAATGAAAGACATGACAACGAGTTTTATAACTTTGTAGTTTGACAAACATACTTTTCTGCTTACAAGAATGATGTTCACTGAATTTCTTTCAGGTGCAGCACGGTTTCAATAATTTGATTCTTCTTAAGATCTAGCAACATTAACCTAGATCGGTACCTGACTGACCTTTTGAAGCTGCCATCAACTAACAGCTATGATCCAGTCTTGTCCCACTAACTTAAGTCAGAAAAGTCAGATTGTCAGTTGAAATAAATAATAGATTTTGTTGAATTATTGAACCGATTAATAGCAGATAATAATTTGCGCTGATCTGACGAGATGAAATAAATGGCATGCTAGAAACTTAAACGATCAGCAAGAATGACTATTATGCATCATGCATGTAGGTGGTATGGATACGGTTTACACTTTGCACAATATAATTCAAGTAAGAAGTTGATTGAAGTTAAGCTAAGAATCGCATCCAATGACAATCTACTGCTCAAGTTCATCACTAAATAATACGTGTTGTGCCTATAAGAAATTCCGTGAATATCATTTTCGTAAGCAGAAAAGTATGTTTGTCGAAATGCAGCAAAAAAAACTCGTTATGACTTTCATTCACTTTAAAAGCAAGGCAGCCAAGCGAGCTGCTCCAAGAAATATCGCATTCCTACCTGTTGTGAGAGAAATCTTCCCTAAAAGTGTGTTCATAATTACAAAAATTACAAATCTTATCTTGAGTGATTAAATGAATGCTGGATCATTTAATGATTCAATGCCTCCGGCTTTCACGCGGTCGAAATGATATCATTTCGATTCCTATTATGTTGCGATCGATACACTATTAAGTGTGCCAAACTCTGTAGCATTTGTAGATCCATAAACAAATGGAATTTTGCGATGTTTGACGCGCCGTGACCTACAAGACGACTAGGGCCACAACTTATTAAGAATTGCAGCTCTACTGATTTCGCTGACAATCTGCAAATTAAAAACAATAAGAAGCCCGTGTGAGAATTTAGAGAACAATGTCAGTAGCTCTCGCACTACTACTTCAATTATAATGTGCGTGTATGCAAGTTCAAGATAAGTCATGCAATTTCATAGATAGCGGAACCAATTTCACTCATGCGTCATCGGAGCTTCAATGCAAAGGAACACAGGTTCGTGTTAAGTTATTCCAGTTCAAGATAAGACAACCAATTTCAAAACATCAGATTTCTTTGGAATGACTGATAATTGAGCTTGCTCTCCTGTTCACTAACTTACATGCATTATCACGAAATAATGCATGCTATTGTGTAGCTTTCTACCATGTATGCAGGTTAATAATTTCCACAATCAAGTCGTTATATAGCACCATAATTACCTAGATTTACCTGCTTTGCAACGATATAGGTGACGGTGACTAAGCATAATAGAATTAGAAAAAGCATCTCCGGATTTCGCCTTCATGTTTGAAGAGTTTTCTAATGGACTTACAATCGCTCACTTTGCTTTTGCTGCGGTAATGTCTGTTAGTGCGCTCATTGAGAGAAGCCATTTTGTTGAACGATCCCAGCTTTGATAGTGGTCATTTACCAGGTGCAGTTATAGTTCCACCGTGGATGATTGCTTGCAAAAAGAACGTTTTGACTGCGCAATGTGACGGCCCAACATATATCTTGTAGTGATATAAATCAACATACCACATTCAAGTCACTATCGGTGTTGAGCTACAGCGTTTCTTTGGATAATAAACAGAACTCTTCCTCTTGTTGCTTCCGTCATTATAACGTTGAGTGTGATCAACAAAAACATTGCATTCCTTCACAAAATTTCACTAAGTATTCAGCCTCTTTTTTACTGCAACCTTTCCATTGTTTATATATTCTATCATAATTCGTCAAACATCATTTTGGTTGTGTTAAAATACATTAACCTTCTGCAATGTTGATCAGAATTTTGTGAAAATTAGACAATGCGTTATGTCGAGACAACCATTCACTATTCCAAAATTTATCTAGGTCCAAAAATCATGCCATTTAAAAGGGCATCAAAATAGCAATATTGTCGATGTAGCCTATTTACCTTCCACGCGAGATGCTGAAATATAATATTTTGCAGATAACTGCGTTTGATGTAACGCATAATAGTAATAGGCTTTCAAAACTAAGCTATTCAGTACATGCGCATTCAATTTGGCCACCATTTGCTTTTGTTAATTTTCCATGAGATAAATAAAATCTTCCATTTTTTTGTTCACCGACCGACCATTGCTATTATGCAGCCTGCAAACTGACACATCCTTATCAAGGTGTTACTAGAAATTGTATGCTTCTATCTCTAGAAATTTGAATCTCAATAATCATATAAAGTTTACCATAGCATGGTGACCTGTCATGTTTCATAATGGAAAAATGTTAATCAAAAATTTGTGAAGTAACAAGATAGATACTTCAAGATATCCGTATTTAGAGGTAATTATGAGAGATATCCGTGTACAGAGGTAATTATGGAAATTATTAACCTCTTCTGAAACATATCTATAGCATGCATTATAACAGATAATGGATGATTTATTTCGGTCATATAGAGCTTATTAACCCCAGGCCTAGCGGCCTTCGGTTAATAAGTTCTATAATGACCTCAAAATCATCCATTATCTATTACATGGTGTGACATATCATGAACATGTGCGATTCAATATTGAAATCTATGACTTGTATGTTCATTGAGAGTAAACTTGTTCTTTCAGAAATGTCACAGTCAGAAAGCCGCAATCCACGAAATACAATTTAACAGAAAAATGTAGTGGTCACGACGTTTCGGACAGCCAAATGTGTCCTTTGTCAAGGGCCACAGTTCGTTTTCCGAAACGTCGTGACTGTAGGCTACTATATTTTTCATATTGAATCTCATTTCGTGGATTGTGGCTTTCTGATTCTATGACGTTTCTTTGAAGGAGATCGACAGTCTTTGAAATTGCATGCCTTATCTTGAAGATGAATGGGCATAGAAATGAATTTGTCCAGGAAAAACTGTAGAGGCTTGGTTCAGAGATATTGCTATGAAGCACTGCCTGTTGTCAAATATCATAGATTTTCGGAGTCCTTAACGTCATTCTATATAATCCGCTTATCACTCACACATTCAAGCATCAATTTTTGTGATAAGTCCCTTGAATTCAGTGCTCCTCTGTAAAACCGAAACACCGCTGAACCGCATTGAGACCTTTTAGAGTTGCTAAATCGATGTGACCATAGAAATCCGACATTCTGTAATAATAAAGGACTAGAACCATAGAAATAGATTGTTTAACTGAAGTTAACTAGAATGGAAATTGACTCAAGGTCGCGGCACCGCCGGGGGAACTAAGTTGGGGCATGAATGACCAATGAAAAGCTTAGAATTACACATGTGACTGATTCTAACCCAATGATACAGCCGTTGACAGGTGTATCTAAGTGAAAATACGTGCGATTTATGTGCCACTATTGTGTATTACATGAAGCTTAACCTCCGTTCTAGAGGTTTTATTGTTGTCGATTTCTATGACTAGAACAGACATGTACATAGAGAACAATGGTGTGTCGTTGACTTGCGTTGTCATGACAAAGGCATCGTATTGATCGCGGCTTGCAGTGGTTTTTGACAATTGATATACCCTAATTCACCAACAGAGTAAAGTGATTTAGTTGACCGACTTCATAGCGCCCCCTGATCGAGACGATGGCGCGTGTGTCTGTGTGTGCAGCAGTGTGTCACTGAGTGAATCTGTGTATGTGCGTTTTAATTTCGGATATGAACATGCACATACAGATTGTTTCATAAAAAATGGATCACCCTTAAACATCGCCTTAACTTCAACTTTGTCTAACTCCGCCAAACTTGAACGAATTTCTCTGAAATTTGGAAGATATGTCAGTTGTGCTTACTAATATCATTGTTGGAAATTTCAAGCATGAATATTGAGTTGTTTTCCTGTTATAGATAAAAAAGTAGTAGATAATTTGATCTTCATTTCGCAATGTTACACAAAATCATACCTCACTCTTATAAAATTACATTTGTTTCGTTTGTTATGTAATATGTTGTTCTACAAGCCAAAAGCTATCAAGCAAAACAAAAATAAAGAAAATCGGTCAATCAGAGCCAGTATAGCACCATTATTCATCGACAATAATGTAACTGCTACATGTGATTAACTGGACTTCATGTTCCATAGCTTCCTGACTTCGTTGCGGTGGTGTTGGCAGCACTCCTGATTGCTTTCAGCTAGAAATCTATCTCTTACCGGTTGAAAACAATACAAAGCACAAATGAACAATAACGAGATCGCATTCACAAAAGGCAAAGTGTCAGCCTTGCTAGAACTAGGGTTTTCTTTGCGAGCTACAAGCAAGCGACTAAATGTCCCTTACACAAATGTGCATCGATGGCATAATGATGATTTTCGACTCTGTCGTAAAGAGGGCTCTGGCCGTCCACGCAAAACATCCAAACGTAGAGACCACCTAATTTTAAGATTTGTTAAAGTTGACCCAAGTCTCTCGTTAACTGAGATGGCTGCACTAGACTCGTCTATTTCTAAGTCCACTATTCGTAGAAGACTTATTGAGTCGAATTTCAAGAGCTATAAGAGGCCCTCTCAGATCGAATTATCAGATCAGCATACAAAAAGACGTCTCAGATGGGTAATGAGTCATTGTCACTGGCGAAATCTATGGGATCGGGTTGTCTGGTCTGATGAGGCATCAGTCCGTCTGACGGATAGTGATGGTCGATTGAGATTATGGATAAAATCTGATCAGGAAATTCCGAGACATTTACATCGTCCCCGGGTACAAGGTGGTGCGACTCTACTGATTTGGGCTGGCATTTGGACCAATGGCCGCTCTGAATTTCACATACAGCAAGGAACCATGAATTCTGAACGCTATGTGAATGTTTTACGAATGGACATTGGCCAAATGACAGATCAACTTGGTGATCCATCGACTTGGTTATTTATGGATGATAATGCTACGTGTCACAGGAGTAGTAGAGTCAACTTATGCAAGTCTCAATTAGGGCTTAGGACATTATCTTGGCCAGCTCGTTCTCCTGATCTGAATCCCATAGAAAATGTATGGAGTATTCTAAAACGTAACGTTCGTCGTTCACTGCTACCTACAGATGGCGTATCACAACTTACGTCACTGTTAAAAAGAGAGTGGAGAAAGTTAGATCAGTCAAAAATCAACGATATCATCGAATCAATGCCTAGACGAATTGGTAATGTCATTGACAATAAGGGTAGGGCCACAAAATATTAGCTTCTTAAGAACCGTTACTGTATCATAGCTTATCAGATTATATAAGGACATTTAAATATATTAGGGACATGAAATAACATGAAAAATACTTTCTGCATCATACTTATGTTTTATTTAGTCAAATTTTAGGATGGTCCACTTTTTATGAAACGAACTGTAATATGCAAAAAGGCGCACTACGCTGCTGACGGTAAGGCTGAAGGACCGTGGCCATAGAGGAAAAGTGAGATTCCTAGGTTGTGGGTCGATATTTATTAATCCCGTGGGATAGGATGGGTCACGGAATGAGGAAACTGGTTCCATGGACATCCCTATGTATGCAACATGAGGTAGTTAAGGACTTTGAAGTTAAGTGGATATGCAATCGTGAAGTACGAATAGACAATTATATTAGGGCCTATGCACTATTTGAGGCTTTGATTCAGGTACTTTCCATAAGTAGCAGGAACCATAGAGTAAGTATATTAGGTAGAGTGGTAACTCCGCATTTATTAAATCCCCAATGTGAATACACTTTCGATTTTATTAAATGAACCCGAGGGGGATATAGTTGGTAATTGTTACCACTGTATGAATTGGCAAAATTTTGACTTTTTTAGGACTACTCAAATAATTTTTTGGACCACGGGAACGCAATCTCCGCAAAAAACTGAATCTTTTCATATAAAAATTTTCACTGTATACAGATACTTTTTTAAGTCGACACTCTATGGCAGGAACAAAGATTTATGTGGTTGCAAGCTACAAGAAATTATATTCTGATCGACGATGCAACGACACTCATTAACTTGCTACCATGTCAATAAGTCAGACTATTTGATTTCAAAATATTTTGAGTTAATTCCAAATGAAGTAATTTTAATTGCACTCAAATCGCACCGGTCCGGTTTACCGCATATTAATCAAACTCATGTCGAATTAATATCAATGCTTATCATTTATCGATAACCATATAAACGACGTCAATCATCATGACGTGTGAGACCCGCATCTGCTGCTTGCTACACAATTCATGTCAATTAAGATAAGTCATTTTTACTACACGGTATAGAACTCAGTCAACCGGACACCACTGCACAATATCACTGAAACGAATCTTTGGACCTATTTATCGGACGGCATGTTTCCACAAACTACGTCATCTCGATCAGAATTTTCAACTTTGACATATTATCTAAATGTTGATGAATGCACTGAGACACACTATGCTTGCTGGGAATAAAATGTTTTAAAAATGGAAGATCTCTGCTCTAGGAAAACCGAGAAATCGTGAAAAATTGTGAAACCATAAATAGACTATTTTTCTAAAACATGTACATCAACACCTAAAAACTGTTAAACTTGTTCATGGAGCATCATTATACAGATCTATCACTATACCATCACTATATCATTATACAGATCTATCATGCAGATCTACAGCTAATGCACTGTAGATATAGCAATCTCATATGTGAAGATATCTGAAATCCATTTGAAGATGTCTGAAATTCATTTGGAAATGTTTGAAATCCATTTGGAAATATCTGAAATAGATTTGGAAAAGGTGGGAATATTTAAACTTCTATTTTCCACGCACATCTAGTACATGGGATATCAAACATTTTGACCTTAAAAAATAACTTTTGAAAATTGAGAACCTTTCATGTAATTTGTTTCTAAACTGAGCATCTTCATCAATTTAAATCATTTACCACTGATAAAGTAAGTTTGAGTAAGCATGAAGTACTTTTGATAAGTTCATTCATCCACAAGTGCGTTAGTAATTATGTATGAATAATAGCAATCAACTTCCAACACCACTCACTATTAGTGAGTCAGTAACCTCATAAGTGATAATACCCGTTTTATGCTACAAATAGTGGATCCAAGCTACAAACATTAAAAGATTGTTATGCCTCACGATGTGGCTAATGCATTCATTTATTTGTGCGAGCAGTTCCTTTTTCAGCACGTTGAAAATAAGATCGTAGTCTTTTCGTGTGCATGCAATTTACCTGGCTATTGAAGTCTCTATTTTAGTTGTAGTTAGAGCCACTTAGCTACATCAATGCAATCAAACATATTCCAAATATTGTCTTCGAGCGTTTTCATGCGATAGCTGATCTTTTATCAGTCATCTACCCATCACTATCCAGCTGATACTCAAAACATCCAATTTTTTGAGAAAAAGGTGGAATTCAAAGTTTGAATTGCTAGTCGTAGCAACAAAGTGACAAAGCTGTTAGAAACTGGCAATTTTGTAGTAATTTTGTGTGCAGCAATTTCGGGGTCGATTGAGTCATGGGAACATCAAAGTCAGAGAGCTCCCCCTGTCGGAGCTCAAAATAAGTTAGCCTACTTCCGGCGAGACAGTTTGAAATGACGTGGGTCACTTTTAATTGCCTTGCGTGGCACCATTTGGTCAATGAGCCACAGGGCCGCTATCCCTGGCCTACATCACGTTTAATGAAGAATTTTGTATACCAGTACCGTTACGTAATAAATATACATAACAAGTTACATAGAACTATATCATGTAGACACTACACATATTTTCCACAGTACTTATTAGTCAGCATTAACCAGAAAATGACTATAACTTTTCCAATCCCGGGATGTTGAAACCTCAGAATGTTACGCAGTTATGGTTTTCGATGATAGAAAGCTGTTGTCTTTAGTGTGTGTGGTAAACCCCTGTTTATATAGTGTGCATACACTTTCAGTTGGCTTACATTCTCAACAAACCGCAACAGAAGTGCACTGACTTCTCCTGACCATCTCATCAGCCAGCCGGTCACACGAAATTCATGTAGGGCTACGGTTCAAGGAGCGAATTTTTTATTCACATACGAAATTTCATCAAATTAGATCAAGCATTTCTTGAATTAGCGGTGCTAGTGTAAAGGGTGAGTGTACCATGCGATCAAGCGATGCGTGGAGTGCATATGCAAGCTTGCTGTTTTTTTCTAGCCATCCATCCATCAATGTCAGTTCATCAGTCGTTAGATTTGATATCGCAATTTCTTAGGAGCCATGCCCTTAATCATCATGCAAAATAACACTATTGTTGAGATTTTGTAAGGTTATGATTACCCAAAGTTGTGCACATCAGTCAGGTCAGAGTCAGGCAACATCTGACGATCACAAACCTCTCATACTTCACACGAAATTTTGTACGTAGATGGAAAATATACTCCCCTCCCAGCATACTAAGTATGTATTTATCACGATTGATCAAGTTTTACCGATGATAGACAAATTTGAAAACATGAGATGAGTTAACTTATAAGCACATAATAGTTTGATAGCTTAAAAGGACTAGTTCACAGTTCACTTTCGAGGCCTGCGCTCGTGACACGAACACGATCGTGTTTCGTGTGGTGTTGATCCCTGTCATTCATGTTCGTGCTTTGACAATTACTGTCGTGTTTTATTCTTGTGTTAACAAGAATTCATCGCAAAATCTTAAATCGAGACAATTTGATGACCTAGCCTGTTCTAGCGAAGCACAGGCTATCTAGCATATTATGTTTCACGTTGATGAAGGATAAAAAGCAGCATTCCTTCAATCTACTTGAACAGCTAAATTGCAAGGGACGAATGCATGTACATTCTGTATATGTACAGTATATGCAATGAATTGACAAATACATGATGGACGAACTACGAGCATCAAACGTCTTCTGTGCGGACTCTCAGTCCATTGGTGCACCGAGCGTGCTACCCAGTGGTCTGCACTTACAGTCATCGGAAATATACCTTCAACACGACACGAGGTTTTCAGTCGAAGCACGAACACGACTGCACTACCTTAACACGACACGAACACGAAGTCCAACCGCCTACGTCTAACACGAAAGCAACTCGACATATATTTTCCGAATAATTTATGTTTTAAAAAAAGCACAGCAATCAAACAAAGCAGCAGTTCACTGGAGGAGGTTCACCAGGAAGTTAAGTAAAAAAGAATTTGAATTTCATCAAAAGTTAGAATATAGTGTCAAAAAGCTGTAGACATGCAGCCGATCTAATATCAAGCTGCTTATCAAGCAGCTTTATATTACGCAGAGAAGACTTTTCTTGTTTGTGACAAATTCCGATGCTGAAAATGAGCGTTCGCCTATACTGAAGGTGGTTGAGATCGCAAGAATGGCGGTTGTTCGCACAGGCTATTCTGCTCAAGTTCAGAAACTGCGCAGTGCACTTGATCGACCGACGGGGAGGATCCGCACAGGAGGCAATTTATACTCGCGGCTTGGCCATGTATTGGTGTAGATTAATTCAAGAAGCTCAGCTTTGTCTGCTAAGGTTGTCGCCATAGAAGTACTGACTTCGGCACGACGAAGTGCTGGGATGGAGGATTTGTTCCTATCGGTGGCATTATTTTAGATCCTCCAGAAGTCCTCAGAGCCAAGCTTTTAGGCAGCAATGGATTTCCGCACATACAAAGCGTAACGGCATTTGACCTGATGTTTGGTTTCCTTGCAATTTCTTCGTGCGGTTTTGTACAATTCAAGATTGCAAGCGGTAGTGTCACGCTTGTACTTATGGACAGGGATTGTCAATTATTGATTGCAATTTAATTGGACAAAAAAAAATAATTGAAATTGGAAAATGCATCAATCAATTAATTGGAATTGCGAACCAATCAATTAATTGAAATTCGAATCCAAAATTCGAACTTGATAAGATTAGCCTATCTATCAATTTACCGTAGTTTATTCAACGAAGATAATGGATGCATTATCTGGCTTACTACGATTGGTCAGAGCAATCAGACAGGCGGATAATTTCCTTAGATTCTCTCGCACAGACCCTGTATGATATACCTTTGGCATATGAGTAGTTCATGCAGGTTTTCGTGATTCTCTTCAAAAAGTTGTTTTCATCAGTGACGATTGAGTGGGGAATTTTTACCTGCATTTTAGGGATGCGAGATCCACTCTGGTTGAAGCAAACATGAATTTGTGACTACTCATGAATCATAACTTTGTTGCTGCCTGCCATAGCCTGAAATGCATGGCGGAAATGCTTGTTTAAGTTGTGAATAATGAGATGTAAAATACTAGAGGCGAAATTGGAAAAGCAATATAGGCTTCTAACAGATACAATTAATTAATTGGAATGGGAAAGATAATCAATCAATTAATTGAAATTGTATTTTATAGCCAATTAATTAATTGAAATTGGTTTATCAAACAATCAATCAATTGGTTCAAATTAATTGAGGTCAATTAATTTTTGACTCTCCCTGCTTATGGAAAAAGTGGTCACGCTGGCAGGTTGCAGCCGCACATTCTGGTGTAAACCAGGGCTAGGAGTGGGGCTTCATTTCGAAAGTACGGTAATGAATGTAGGTCAACATCCCTATCTGAAGCCACTGTCAGTTCTTGCGCCGATTTGTCGACGTTCTCTCAGAATCAAATTCTCAGCTTAAACTGCTTAAACGTGACTAAGAAATGTGAGAAAGTCATACCAGTCTGCTTTTGGGAAGTGATAACTGCTCTGTGGAAAGGCGCAGACGGTGTAGAGTGAGTTTGTCTGCCAGATGCGCCGATAGGAGAAGTGCCTTTGTGTGAAAAACAATCTGGATCTGAGGTGAGAATCACGTCAAGGAGATCCCCAGCTCGGTCAGGCACTCTGATAGGACAGGTGACTATTTCACTAAGGTTGTAATCGAGAGAGCGAAATCCTCGGCTGCCTGACCGGAGAGATCATTGACGCGTGAGTGCACAGGCCAGTCAACATTGCGCACGTTGACGTCACCAAGAACGGCAACCTCAGCGGTGGGATACTCTTGTGATGATCACATGAGTATCGTGTCTTCATCGCTCGTTACAGGAAACCAGTTTTCTTTTATTTCTCCTACACCACTCTCCGTCAAACAATGCGGACATTTTCAATGTTCTTCCTGATTAGATGGATTCTCTTCGTGAATTGATTTTAAATTAATCACTCGCAAGATAAATTTCGTGTATGTCGCAGGCGGCTTGGATTTCGTCTTCATGTCGTGTCGTGTTAAGGCAGTGCAGTCGTGCTTCTTGTCGCGTTCATGTCAAGGCTAGAAAACTTCGTGTCGTGTTGAGGACAAATTTCCGACGACAGCAAACCTCTAGTTCATATTCACAGCATATGAAATTGAAAATGTCTTCACTCTTCAAAGATTTTTTGCGCACTGGTGTAGGGGATCTTCATGAACTGAAGAGCTTGAAATAAAAATATGAAGTCGATTGAACTGCTGCATGTGATTCTATACAAAAGTAGCAAATTTATATAAGCAACAAATGAACTAATCGATTAAACTTGCATTTCCCGAGCGTCATCTTGCAAAACTCTGTCTTAAGCCTAGTTCACAATAGCGTGTTTTATGACAAAATTGTCTTATGACTAATGTGTCATAAGACAAAGTCGGTTCACAATAAAATGTCTCACAAGAGAATTTCTTGTCATATGACAGAAATCAGAAGCTGAAATTAGTTTATCTTCATCGGACAAGTCAGATGAGATATCCAATCATAGTGCTTGTCGCACATCACATGATCAGTGTGTGCATGTGCGTTGTGTGTGCAGTGTGTGTGTGCATTTGAAACGAGAATGGAGACAGCAGTGGAGCGACTGATTGAATGTGTTAGAAGCAGACCTCTTCTTTATGATAAGACTTCGAAGGACTATAGAAATAGAGACAAGATAGAAAGAGCATAGAAAGAGATTGCAACGAACTGTAATTTGACGGACCATGAATGTTTAAGCAAGTGGAGAAATCTTCGGGGACAATACAACCGTGAGCAGGCAAAAGCTCCAACAAGTGGCTCTGCTGGACGGAAGCAGAGCAAATGGGTGTATACTGAACAAATGTCTTTCTTACGACCGCACTTGGTGAAGCGAAAATCAGAGTCAAATATTGATCAAAGTGGAATTTGATGAGTTGACGAGTTTACTTGATAGCGACAGTGAGACGAAAGAAAATTTTCCAGAGGATTCTACCACCAAGGTCAATGAAAAGACAGCCAAAGAAAAAAACGTAGTTTTGATGACGAAGTTCTGACCGTCCTTAAAGAGAAACCGGATGATATTGAAGCGTTTGGTCAGTACATTACTGCAGAGCTTCGAACACTGACGAAGGTTCAGCAGGATCTGTTCAAACTTCGATGCCAAGAACCTAATATACAAAATGAAGCATGGAGCGATGAACAGCCAATCATTCGTAAGCAATTCAAATGATCTACTGAATGACTTATCATATAAACGCATCTCTCATAGATGCTAATTGGGATTGACTGTTCCAGAAGAGTATATTCTTGATGAAACATAAAGAAGAATTTTCACACTTATCGTTTTCATTGCACGATTTTTCTATTCAAACGATGTCAGGAAAATAGTGGTAACAGATTTCTAATTCATTCTATAATTTTTAGCTATAGGCCTACGGAAATGTGAACAGAATTCGCAATACTGTAGTCCATTATTTTAGCATGTTAGATAATAAACACATCCACTAGGTCTACTGAAATGGCAAGCTTGCATATGCATTCAAGATCTTTTTAGAAATACCTAGAATTAGCTTCTTCAAGACTAGAATATTACAAATAGGCCTACATGAATGAAATGGCATCATATAAAACAAGTTAGATAGATAATAAATATGTATATTCACTGCCCTGCTTGATACCACTTATGATAGCAGAAGATCACAAAATCAGTGATAATAAGTGTTGGGGATGATTCACAACAAGTTCTGTGACGCAAGTGTTCTATTTGAAGATCAAGCAATTTTTTGGCATGACATTTTGAATAATTGATCGACGAAATATTCACCATCACCTCCTCAGATCCTGCTGCCCCGACTCTATCATGGTGAATTTACAGTTCACTGTCACACACAGCCATCAAGACGATTGAGAAATTCTTTTTATTAATTGAAGAAACTGTGACCCGGAATTTGGTGGTGCTTTTATTTTAAAACATGTTTCCCATCCAAAGCACCCAAGCAGTTATCAAATTGCCACCTCGTTTCGAAGGCTCGTTGAATACTCTTCCAATCTAGATGCTCGGTGAAGGCAAAAATTCAGGCTGCCAGCACCTTGTACAGCGCATCACATGTCTCTCCTTATGATCATGGTTATTGTTGATCTTCCTACACGAAAACATGTAAGATAAAGAGACTTGCATGTCACCAGAAGCAAGATAGCGGTTAGTGTTTATTACAAGTCTCTCGAAACAGAGATAAATTCTCGACGACTGTGCTTTTGCAAAAATGGGATGATGAGTCTCACTAATTGGTCGAAGCGAATCACGAGTCATGCGAAGAAAATCTCGAAAAGAATCTATCTGGTGATGATTTGAGCTCTTTGAATAAATGTGCAAATGCTCCGAATTTGCAGCGATTTCGAAAAATCGGATTCACTCCCCATCGTCGACGACGTCTGAAGCGATTTTTCAAAATAATCACAGAGAGAGCACGCTTCTGCCTTCCACTGAGCATCATATTCGAAAATGAATTCCTAGATGAACATTTGCTGATCTCTTGTCATATAGCAGAGTGTATTGTGAATCGATTTGTCACACGACATTTGTCATACAAGACGAACGGATGTTTTAAGAAAATTTGTCATAAGACAATTTTGTCATAAGACACGCTATTGTGAACTAAGCTTTAGTGCCGCATTAATTAGGGATTGTAATTCTGGGATCCCATAGCTATATGTCTTTGAAAATCCGGGATTATGCTCACCGGATCCCGGGTATTATCAAAATAATGATTTGTAGCTCTTTGATGAGTGGAAATCGAGCACTTTTGAATAGTTCTCAATATTGTTTCAATTTGTTCAATATTGTTATCAATAAGAACACATACTATTGTACATACAATGTCTGGTCGCTTGATTTATACCCTAGCGTGCACGTACTCTAATTAGACACATGCACCAGTTTTATTAATGAATTTACATGTACATGTGTGAGAGCCAGACAAGAAGATCGAATATATTATTGACAAAGGGGAGCCATTTTCGTGAAGAAGACAATGTTAGCTCAAATGGAAGGGGTGCATTGTTGAAAAATGGGGAAAAGCTTAAACAACCGTATTTCTTTTGATGCAACTCATCGGATTGCATTTTGATTTTTACTCTGTTTACCCGGGTTCTATTGGAGACCCGGGCTGCATTAAATCATCAGCAAAAATATTTTCTATGTAGGCTTATTATATCACAAAAATATCACAAAATATAAAAAAATTGCAAAATATAAGAAGATTGTATTATATCATATTTTAAAGTTAAAAATAGTGACGACCTCTTCCTAATGCTCAACTTTTTGAATAGTATCTGATGAAGATGATTTCTATACTTGTACATTCATGATAAATTGAAGATAATTCCATTACAAAAGTTAAATAGTTTACTTTAAATTTATAGGACAGACGCATCAAGCTTGTCTGCTTCTTTCACACCACCAATTACACGCTTTCATTTCAGCAAGAAAGCAAGTAGAAAGGAATATTTTCCGTACAACATCAATTTCAAAACCCCGAAATCCAGGCATTTGAAACGACTTCAATCCCCAACATTCACCTCTTAGTCAATTGGATTCAAGTAAATATTTGCAATTAGAACAGACGGATAAAGAGAACATGTGGGGATCGAATCTCTCCGGAAGATCGAAAAGAGAAAATATGAATAATTTGAGACGAAAGATAACAAAGAAGATCAAAGACAACCGATTGAGGTGGGCAGGTCATGCACAGAGAATGGAATATGAATGGCAGACTGCCGTGGAAGGCAAAAGAAAACGCGAGGGGCGGGCGGTGGGCGACCAAGTACGAGGTGAAAGGACAACACAGTCAGTGACGTGGAGGACAAAAGGCCATCACCGAGTGGAAGATAACGCAGGACAGAGATGAAGGGAGAAGTGACCAACCGAATGTTACCAAATGGTGTCGGTGTCATTCATTGCAATGGCTTTATCTTGCGCCATGGGTTTCGGAACCCATTATGGGATAAATTGATAAAATAAATAATTGTCTCACTCAAATAAACCACTCAGTGTGTGCCCTGATAATTCGTCAATTTCTGTAAATTATTCATCACGTGATAATTTGATGATATGTACAGAGAGACTAAGTAGAAAGCAATATTTTCCGTACAACATCAATTTCAAAATCCCGAAATCCAGGGATTTGAAACGACTTCAATCTCCAGCATTTACCTCTTAGTCAATTGGATTAAAGTAGAGATTTGCAATTAACAAGTCAGTGAAAGTTCGGCCGGTATTCATTAGATATCACTAAGTATTCACTTCATCTAAATATCATGGAGTGATATTAAATGAATACCCGTCGAAATTCCTCTGACTTATTAATTGCAAATTTCAAATCAAACAGGGTATGGCTGCAATTTTAAATAAGGAGTTGTGTTGATGTTTTGAGGGATGTGAACTAGGCCCGCTTTTGATTCCTGGTTTTGGATGATATGGTAGCCATTCAGGTCGGTTCCAAGTTTTCAAGTGAGGATGCAACTCAATGTAAAATTATTCTATTTGCATAGTGATTCAAGCACGTGCCCAAATTCTCGACACGCGATAGCGATAGGGTTATCCTTAGCCTTATCCGTCACCCTATCCTTATCCTTATCCACCCTATCGTATTCTAGAGCTTGGATAAGTCATATCAAGCGATAACTGACGTGACTCATGCAATGACGTAACAGATGAACTATTATTAGCTCGCAAACTCGATCGTCTGAAATGCATTCAGTCGTCTGCGTAATCTGTCAGTTAACGGTTGTGAAATATGAATGACTTCAAGGCCCCAGGCATGAGCGAGGAGGAGACCTTTGATGAAATCATCCATCTTGCTTTGAAGAGCGTTTCCAACGTTCTTTATGGAACGATAGACCGATGGTTGACTTATCATCAAACCTTCCGCAACATCGGTTTGAAAACAACCCGAAGCGCAGTATCGTAATGCAGCGGCTACCTCCATTTCGCATGGTAGTCGGTAGCTGTCTTCAATGTTACCGGAACCTTTTACCAAATCAACAATATACAAAAAGGAATCTTTATCAAATCGATACAAATTGAAGAATTTTCGCTCGTCTAAACTAAAAATACTGGCACGTTGTCGTGGAACCTCCAAATCAGGATAAATGTCCATAAACTCAGCCATCTCTAGTTTTCACTGCAACTTTACGACAGATCACAATCAATTATGCACGCTCTTATCTTGGTCATATCCTGGATTCCCTATCCAATGGTTATCCGGATAGTAACCCTATCTGATCTCTAGAATATGAAGTTGTCCGGCATGCGCGTCGGATAGCTATCGGATAGGGGTTATCCTGTGTCAAGAATTTGGGCATCTAGTGGCTAAAATAATGCTGAATAGAAATGTGTTGGTGCAACTCACCAGAAGCAGGCAGAGAAGACGAGATGTGTGACCTTATCACTCAGGATGCATCTATGTGCACGACAACGCCGCTCAGTCTTTCAACAACTGCATAATGTGTATTGTGACAATAATAGCCAGCCGGATTCTTATTGATTAACCAATAGAGTGAGAGAATGCAGTAGAGATATAACAGATCATACACGGATCGCAGACAATGTGTTTGCTGGTTTGCTTTCAGAGGGAAACAACACACTGCAAGCGATGATCATCAAATGTGATAGCATAAATGACTGTAAAAGTAGCAGCAACTGCTTTGTGTAAAAACGTGTGCAGTGAGGATTGCAACCCCAGTGATTTCTCATGATCCCGTGATTTGACAAACGGGATTTCGGGATATTTTCGGAAATGAACTACAGGCACATCACAAGCGCAGACTGCAGACTTTTGTCATCCCAGATTAAAAGCAAATTTCGTACATCTTCTGTGGGTTATATTCCTCATCGTTTCTGAAATTTGCATCTTGTGATTGAGGTACTTTTTAGAATTGTTTCAAAGATGGATGCAGTTTGAAAATGATATTAATTTTATTTTTTACTGACAACGATATCAAAACAGCTTTGATAAGACAGCATTTTTTTTATTATTGTTTTCACTAGAATGATTTGTTGCTTTTATGTTTTGGCAATACGCATGAAACAAAAATGAAAGAGAGAGAGAAAATAGGCTTAAATCTACCAAGTCCAAGTGACATCATAAGAGCTAACCCGAGAACTCCAGCATCGGTGTAAACTCCGGGGTTAAACCGATTATGTTCGAACGAACGATATTTGGCAGCGTTTTCATCAAATCGGAATGCCACGTGCATGTTGACGGAATGAGAGATTCATCATTTTCTTATTCAATCACTCCAAAGTAGACTGAAATCAGACAAATTCCATCAGAAAACAAAAGACAAATTATTTGGGTGCATTTTTCATCATTCTCATTACGATTCCGCGGAGAAAACTGAACAAACGAAAGATATTATAAGCAGGAGTATCGTTCCTATGCAGTTTAATAAAGGAAAGATCGGTAATTTCTTAGACGGACGAGCTTGAAGAGCTGTGTATCTTTCTAAATTTTTACTGCCAATTTATTAAATTTCTCCGACTGTTCCCTTGCATGCCAATACTGAGATGTCATTTCGAGGAAGGCCCTCTTGCGTGGGACATCTGCAACGATATAGTTTCTGTTAGTTGTGTCTACGATTGTGCGATTGATCCCAGAGTTGAAACTGAAAAGGCTCAAAGAAGAGGAAATGTATTGAATCGGTGATTCTAATTTGTCCCCTGTCCTTTCAGAGCACTGGAGCTATGACGGAGACAGACGTAGGTAAACGGACGAAAGTCGCCACACCATGTAACTCTTTCTAAGACCGCGTTGCCAGCGTCCACATGAATGCCACCGTCTTCATGAGCACTGTTTTCTGTGCATCTTGTTGCTTCTTATGAGATGAATGAATGCGTGTGAAGTTAGCACCGCCACTCAGCACAGCCATCTTGAAAATGGAATGTGCCACTCAAATAAACCTAACAGATCGATGCATTTGGTGTGTGCCAGCATGTGCCACCCATTATTTTGAAAGAATTCTCCCTAGTTTAGGAAAAATCGCTGCTCGAAAGTTCGACATGGCGCGGTGATGTGAAGTTAGCACCGCCACTAAAATTTTTTTCCAAAATACACAATCAAAACATACGAAACACGCACAACAGATAGAAGACCATGAAAAACATTGTGCCAGCAAGTTTCAACACCTAAATCCCCGTACTTGCTGAGAAATTAGTCCCCGAAAACACAAAATGACGGTGATGTGAAGTTAGCAACGCCACTGAAGTCTTTTTTTAAAATACGCAAATAAAACACGCGAGACAAGTACAACTGAGAGATGACCATCAAAAACATTGTGCCAGCAAGTTTCTTCTTCTAAGACGCCGTACTTGCGGAGAAATTAGCCCCCGAAAGCTCAATGCGCTGGCGGTGATGTGAAGTTAGCACTGCCATCTTGAAGAATACCGCATTTTTCAACTTAGACGAAAGATGGGTTCGGATTTCACATTTTATCACTAATACAAGGACCATAGAGTAAGTATATTAGGTAGAGTGGTAACTCAGCATTTATTAAATCCCCAATGTTTATACAGTTTCGATTTCATTAAATGAATGTGAATCTCAAAAATAAGAACACAATTAAAAAAAATAGGCCTACACAATTCAAGTCTCAGATGCCTTATAGATACTAACAGAAAGAAAGACTTTTTATTTTAAAAATGTGCTAGTTTACATATCAGTAAACTTTTTACGTTTTACTATTTTTGACTCGCATTGAATGAAGTGTTATTTGCGATATAATTTTATTCTGAAATTGTTTTCACGATGCAGTTCTAACTACTTATGTGATTATTTGGATAGTATATGTTTAAACCAAAATTTGTGCTATAGCTATTCTATTTTACATACAAAGCGAATGAATTAGGCTGTTAATGGTATTCAATGTGTAACTTTTGATTTTTGTTGATATCATGCAAACCTCTCATCATTTTGTCATTCCTTGATGTACTGCCACCAAGAGAACAAGCGAGGCCATGGAGAGAAAATTGACTTCTTATTTCTGAGATTTATTTACAAGATCGCAGCAATATCAAAATTATTAAATGAACATGAGACGAGACCCAGTACCACATGTGAGATATGCAAATTTCTACACTTTTTGAAGAAATTAATACGTATCTAACTGATCATGACAGCAATCATAGATAGCAATACAGAATAAAGAATAGTATTCCACAAATCCTCCATGTCATATCAATTTAAAGAGGCAATGTTGTTTGTTATACTTATATTTAGATGGCTTACCATTACTAAAAGCTCAGCTTTATACGATTATCTTCCTAAGCGTGATCATGTCACAAGCAACCTGCCACTGAAAGAGCAAAACATCATAATCAAGGATGCTTATCATAATTAACTTTAAAAGATGTTAATGGGTCCACAATATACTATTCAGATTCAAGAAATGACGCCTCATGAATGATAAAATCATGCCGCTGAAAATTGAATTAAAAACATGACATCTCAACTAACAAGCACAATGATATCTCAACTTTTCCTTGAAGACTTGCGGGGACTTGCATTATAATGTGGTTCATAACATTTCCGAGATAATCAGCTTAATTTCCGATTAATTAAGATGCTTGTTAGCGAAAATTCATTCTTTTTGAAATCCAACTTGTTTCATACTACTTATGAAGAGGCTTCATGTCGGTAGCATATAAATTTGCAACAATTTAGCTTTTTAAAAACTGCTCAAATAATTTTTTGGACCACAGGAACGCAATCTCCGTAAAAAATTGAATCTTTTCTTTTGAAAATTTTCACTGTATGCAGACACTTTTTTGAGTCGACACTCTACCTATTTACTCTATGACAAAGACAGTTCTACCCAGACTTTTAGTGCCCATACACCAAACCATATATACAGTCAACCTCGCTTCACTCGATCACGGATAACTCGATACCTCGGTTTATTCGATAATATTTATATGTCCCAATTATCTTCCCATTGATTATAATGTTGAACGACCTCGGCTATCTCGATATTGTATATTGATAACTCGGTTAACTCGATAAAATTTACGCCCGTTTACTAAATTATCGGACGGTCTAAAAACAGTGGACGGTCTACAGAATATCCACCTTTGCTTTCTGCCACCAAACACAACAGATCGAACTCAACCTATGGACTGTGGAGAAGAACATGAAACACCACTATCGAAAAAAACAGGCCGTCAAACGTCTGAAATCGCACGATGAAAATGTGAGTTCCCTCTTTCACTTTACTCGATTCTTTGATTCTGATTAAAGAGTCATGGAGCGCCGTCTCTGCTGATACTGTGAGAAATTGCTTCCGCGAAGCTGGGTTTTCTGATGAACTGACTCTTAATGCAGTTGAGAATAGTGAACTACAAGACTGTTGCGAGGTCGACTTCGGCAACATATTCGATCGTCTTCGAGAGGCTTTTCCAACACTTGTGCAGGATGTCAACGACTTCTTGAACATCGATGAAAACGTGGCTGTCAGTAATAATTTAACAGACGAAGATAATCAGAAGTCACAACATCCACCGTTGAAGAAGATGACAGCGATGATGAGACGGAATCTCGTATTGACGTTTCAGCAAAGGAGGTGCTTCTTTCTGCTCAGAAACTACAGAAATACATACTTCATCATGATAAAGTCAGTGAATCTCACATCAACATGGCGAATCAACTCCGGGCTTTCATTGAGAACGAAGCGGTGAGTAAAACTAGAAAGCACACTTTGTTAACTGAATTCTTCTCCAAACAGTGACCGGTTTATACATGTGCCTTGTCAAAATTGAGTACATGTAATTTGACTTGTATAAATAAAATTGGACTTTTGATAAAAACGTTGTTTTATATTTTGTGTGCATTGGGAAATAAGCTTAGGTTAAACTTACAATAATTATCAAATTAAAATTTGATAAGCCGATGATAATAACACATATGCCTAGAGCATGCCACCTGAAATATGGAGTTATATTGCAAAATCGGATAACTCGATAAAAAAATCAGTCCCTAGGATATCGAGTTAAGCGAGGTTGACTGTAATTATCATAAAGAGATTTCTAGTGATTGTTAAACGCTGTAAAAGCAAGACTTTTCTTTATAAACAAGTAATTTCACATTTATTCTAGTCATGACTATGTAAGTAAGTAATCGTTTATTGACATAAATTGAAAATCATTCATGCAGCTCAGTTTACATCGAGTACACAGAAAAAAAGAAGAAATACATGTATGTGCAACAACCATAGCAGACGTAAAAAAATAAGTGAAATAGAAAAGTCATCTCGGTATGAAGTCATTCACATAAAGACACATATATGGGATGAACGATGATAAACGTCGTGAAGTTCTGTATGCAGGAAGAATGATACGATTTGATCGTGGGCTTAACTCACGCAACAGTTCATGTAGAGGGTGGGACGGATTGAATGTCTGCTCAAACAACTTTACAGAACGCTTCAGACGCCTGGCACTCAAGGCTTCAGGACAGTTGCTCACACACTCCTGCCACAAATAATTCTGTGGGCTCGACATTGCTGTCTTTCAATTTTCTCCGAAATAACATGAGGCATACTAACAAATAACGGGCCGCAATATTCAAGTGGTGATCGTAGAAGTCCATCATACACAATATACACATCACCTTTCGTTACAGTTCTTTTCAAAATACGCAAACAATGCAGCCTTTGTGAAAAAATCATCGACACATTGTCAAAATGACGATGCCATGTTAAGTCGTCAGACCATTGAACACCAAGAATCTTATGACTTGCAACTCTTTCAATGCCAGGGATATCGACAGAAACACATGTATTTGACCTCTTAATCATTAAACACTTAGTTTGGAGCGGGTTTAGTGAGAGATACAGATCACTTGCCCATTTCTGAACATTCAAATGTTCGGCTTGAATGTGATCATTGCAGTGGCTGACGAAAATGGGTGTACTTATGGTTATATCGTCAGTATATTTAACCAGCACAGAATGAGCATGAAGTTCTTGCAAGCTCCTTGTTGATACATCGAACAGCCGAGGTCCCCAGACAGACCCTTGTGGAACGCCTGATGTAACTTCCAAGGGACGGCTGACAACGGAATTGATTCGCACACACTGTGATCGATTTTGAAGGTAAGATTCTACCAACTTGCAGAAAGAATTCGGAAATTTACACTCCATCAGCCTCTTGATCATTACTCCATGATCTAGTTTGGCAAACGCCTTACTCATGTCATACTCCATGATTTGCACTCCTGCAACGTTGTTCATTTCCAGTAGCTTTGTGACACAGTCGTGAATGGCAATTGAAGCTGTGATCGTAGAAGCTCCGTGCTTCCCTCCGTGCTGAGCAGAGCCTGCTGAGCTACGAAACAACTTCATTAAATGATTGGAGACAAGTCTTTCAAGCACTTTGCTTGGGACGGGAAGTAAGGAGATTGGTCGCAGGTCATCTTCGGTAGGGTTTGGTACTTTTGGTACAGGAATGACGTGCGCAGTTTTCCATGGAGTTGGGAATTTGCCTTGGAGTAATATAACGTTATAAATATGAGCCAATGGAGTAGCGAGAACATCAGCAGCAACTTTATATAACACAGTTGGAACGAAATCACACCCACAAGACTTGTTTGACTTCAAAGTCCACAACTGCTCATGAACATCATCAGTTGAAATAATGTGGTTCATCTCTTGCTGACTACCATCCCCCGGCCAAAGAAAGTTTCTTTTAGTTCCAAATACAGATACGAGTGTCTGATTCATGCCATCAGCAGCTTCCAATTGAAAGTTATACTTCGCCGTGATCGAATCCAATGGATTAGGGCATTTGCGACCAGTGATGCTGTTCGTTATCTTCCACAAATATTTTGACGATCGATTTGCTCTTTTCCTCCATATCAGCTTAGCTTTGCGAATTTTGCTGCGTACTTTATCTTTGAGATGTGAGTAAAGGGAATAATCTCTGCTTCTGTATGCTGCCCATCTACGGTTTATCGGATCTTTGAGCATAGGAGTAATCCACGGTTTTTCGTTGCCACTAAAAAGTACATAGCGTTTAGGGATACATTCATCAATACACAGAGTTAGTACATCATGAAAAATGCGACACTTTTCATCGATAGTGTAAGTCATATTATACAGCTCATACCAATTGATAGACGACAAAGTGCTCAAGAAAAAATCAATATTTGATCGGCGTAAGTCATAAACAACTCTTGTGTCATGGAAAGAATGTGTGACATTATGATCCGAGACAGGACTTTCAACACAAAAAAAATTGTGGTCTGACGACCCAATGGGAGGGCCGACAGTACACTTGTAAATACAAGAAATCTCGTCACTGACAAAAACATTATCCAAGATGTTCAATCCCTGGGATCTTTAACAAGCTGTTGTATGTTGAGATTATTACACAAGACATTTGTCCTTATCTGATTAAAGTCACCACATATAACAACATGTTTTCCGACGCCTCCATTCATGAATCCATCAATGAATTCCAGTAAGAAAAGCTCAATTTCAGTGGCCTTTACAATCAATTGAGCAGGTGGTATGTACAGACAAACAAACACCAATTGCAATGACGGCAGAAAAAGCCACAATGATTCAAAAAATTCTGGGTGGTTGTTGACGAGCAAGCGCTGTACTGTGACATCATTCTCAACATACATGCAAACTCCCCCGCCAACGCGGCCTTCCCTATCAGATCGGTAAATTGTATACAATGGAAAGGACAGAATCTGGGATTGACTAATTCAACCAGGTTTCTGTCAGACAAATGATGGAGGGTTCCAGCTAGAGGCGCTGACAGAAAGTTCATCCATCTTTTTAAAAATGGAGCGAATAGTAGCTACAAGAAAAGAAAGAAAACAATTTATTCTAGGAGTCAATCTTGGTAAAACTCATAATGAAAATTTGGCACAGATTTCCGTGGTATCACCTTATTCCGGAAAATCACCGCATCCTCACCGTTATTGCGCCTTTCACACCGTTCAATAAGCAATGCTCTTCGTTTCGCCTGTTGTAGAGGTGTTAGGTCTGGATGAACGTTACACATGCTTCCAATCAGTTCGATTTCGGAGGGTGGAAGAGTTCTCCAATATAAGAGTTTTGATCTCTAGACTGTAGCGTCAACAACAACGGACGAGGTCGCATGCTTGGTTTACCGAGTCGATGACTACCCACTTCTTCAATGTCTGTCATCTGAAGTTCATCAATCATCTCATCAATTTTTCCCTGTCATACATATTTCGCTCATTTAAATTCCCTCCTGGTTTTTCACCAATTCCATATATCACAAGGTTAATTGTTATCTCTTCGCTTACGCTGATCATATTCCTCCATAATGGAGTCCATCATTTGGTCAGTTAACTCATCATTTTTAGCACTCAGGGTAGCGCTTGTCTTTTCAAGAGTTTCTACCCGCTCTGTAAGTGATTTGATAATGCCCCTAAGCGAATCAATCTCACCTTTCAGGGATGATATGACTTTGCTCTCAGACGCCTCAATCAGGGCTTTTATTTCAGTAATTAAACTCCCAGTCTGGGAAGTAGATCTTGTTTCACGACCTATTTTAGGAGTATGAGGCATATCAGCTTAGAGACAAGAACTTGATAAGGTATTTTGATAAGGATAGTATTTTGTGATATTAAATGAGATGCTTAATAAATGTGATATTTCGTAAAGAAAGTCTAAACCTTATATGCAAGTTTGTTACCAAATAATAAAATAAGTAATAAAAAATTATTGGTAAAATAACTACAACCAAAACGTTTCAATGTTATTATTTAATTGAACTAATACACTAGTCAGCAAATCTATATAAATAATATCGTTTAATACAGAAATTAGCTTACTCAGATGACTCATTTGCCGGTGTGCAAGAAGGGGGATAATCTTAATCAGACTGAGAAAGAAGCTGTGGGAATTATGCTTCAAAATTGATGTAAATCGGCATCATTTGCTAGGTACACTTGCACATTATTACAAATATAAATCAACAAATCCAGGCTTAAAAACGCCAGATGAAACACAATATCAGCCTCATCTCGCATCCGCGCTAGAGATTTCTGTCCAGATGCTGCACAGGAAACCCTACACAGAAAACCTATGCGCAGCATCGCCATCTAAGGTTCCCAGGTGCCACAGTATGTTATGGAAGTCTATGCTACAGATAAGTCGTTTCGAATTTCTATCGATGATATCCATCTTTCCGTTTCGCTGAAGCATACTTACTACCTATCATTGATTAAAGTTCAAACGCAATCGCTCATCAGATAACACCGGCAGTGTTCTAAATGGACATAGTATTCCGGAAGTCTATGGTATAAGGAAGACGTTTTAGAATGATGATCACATGACCATAAACTTTCAAATAAAGAGCATGTTATTTCGATTATCTGCATAGATTTTACGCGGTTGTGTAGTTCAATCAGGAAACATCATTAAGAATTACATTAAGAATACGAATGCGTGAGATAAAGTACAGCAAGCGTGAGAAATTTCTTGAATGCGTGAGACGTTTTACCTCCAGCGTGCGAGCGTGAGAAGAGGTCTGAATGCGTGAGACTCACGCCCAATGCGTTAGAGTTGGCAACTCTGAAATAACTACAGAGGAATGATTTTTGAAAGTGCTCCCATGCTAATTAGAATTTGCCAATGAATAAGGCCAACGGGATTTAGGCAATAAAAATGAGTAATGCAAAACACGGACTATTTCAAACGGGGAAAATGCCTGTCTAGATGATTCGCTAAAAAATGAAAAGCTTTATACGATTTTATAATGCGATTTTGTCTCTGACATTCGATGCACGCGTCTAGCAAACAATCGAATTTGTAGGCCTGCTGAATAACACTATGAACACATTAAAAAGCAGATTAAATAGAAGTTTTAAGTTCGTAATACAACTTAATCAAGATATCAGAAAGTGTAGTAGTTCTTTAAAATACGATGTCGAGGCGCTCGACATCGTATTCAAAAGTTGGAAATACCATAGATTTATTCGAGCTGAACGGGTTCTTTATGCATGTTAGCTGCAAGCCTACTTGTGCAGTCCGCTCCCGTTCCCCACCCAAGGGGTCTTTTAATCTCATGATTGAGCGATTAATTGCTAGAAGGTCTACTTTCATGACTTTTCCTAAATTTTTGTTGGCTTTCTCTAAGTTGCTGCTGTTTGTTTGAAGACCCAATATTTTAGCCACCACAGGAACCACATGAAAAATATTTGCGACCTCATTTTTCGATCTTTTTGGATTTTCACTTCTGTTGAATGTAATTAGGGGGTTTAAAATTTATTATTTATGCATTTTGCCCGTTCAGGAAGTATGAACGAGTAATTGTGCTAATTGATAATGAGATTCCTTCCACCTCGTCGTGATGAGTGATATTGGCATGTTACACTACTTATAAACACATATTTATATTTGAATAACTGGGCGAATCACACAAACTTCTCCATGACGATGTTTTTCTGAAAGGTCTAGTGATGCAATTGATACACTTTGATCCAATTGATACAAATGTATTTTCCAACGTTAACGAATTCAATGCTGGAAGTAAAATTGAACTTAAAATTTTCAATAATGAAAATCGATGGTTTGAATTTCAAAAAGCTATTCATGGTAGCACGATTATCTTGGAATGCAAATCTGATGGCATCTTCAGAAGGATTCTGCTACATAAGTTCTACTGTTATTTTCATGAAATGTAAAAGAGCTGATGGTTTGAATTTTAAAATGTTATTTACAGTAGCAAGATCAACGTAGAATGCAAAAACGAAACCACCATCAGAGAGGGAGGGAAAGTTTAGGATATCTGAGCTCCATGCTCATTACCCGATGAAGATATTTTCGCTTTATATCATAAACGTAATAAACAAAAATGGGGGATATTTTGGCATCAGAATGTCGTTCTTTGTTTATAAGTAAAAATCAGGAAAAAATAAGCCGTTTCACCCCGTATACAGAGTTATAAAAACTTTAAAAGTTCACATTACTTCGTTGGATTTACGGGTTGTAGCTAACCTACAAAGTTTTCCGGAAATTTTTAAGATATATAGGCCTATAAATGAGCAAAACTAAGAATACTTATTGAGTACACCACTTCGGGAGATGTTCGTCGACTCTTTTTCCCAATGTGAATCAACGAACATCTCCCGAAGTTATGCCTTCAGAATCGATCCCGGCCTCGGTCCAAAGCCGCATTCAAGGAGAATATTTGCTAGAAGCACGACCGAAGACGGCAGCAATCTAGTTACTGCATGCGTAAATGTTGCATGTGTTGTGTTAACATAAGTCTAAAAATACGAACATATAATTAAATTGAATACATTGCATGAATTCACAACGTAAAAGTTTCAGTGATGTGATTTAAATTAATTGCTTATCTAGATGCAAGGTGCCGGTAGATTGATGAGGAGTTTTCCCATGGGATAAAATTATAAATATACGTGCATTGTGTATATTGCAGTACGATGGACATGAACATGCATATCCTCAACAAAACAAGTCAAATGAATCAATTGAAAAATGATCGTGATTGAAAATAAATCGAGGCAAATGAAAGGAATTGTTCCTGAACTTCTCAATCCAGAGAATGAGTTTTAACAGAAGTTAATAATGTAAGCCAAAAGTATGGTCTAATGAGCAATTTGCTTCCTAAAACTCTTAATCCCGGGAAAATATCTTAATTCGTTCGATTCATAATCCCGGAAACTTCGATACTAGTGCAAATATTTATCCCTAAATCGGTCTTGCCTGGAAATAGTGGTTTTATCAAATCACAATCTCAAATTCAATTCAAGACCATTAATCAAAGAGCCTTTTCAGTCGTTCACTGTCATTGACATATGAAGAGCAGATGCCTGTTGTGCGTAAGTGGTAGTTTTATCTTCGTTAGTTTGTCTTACTTTGGACGGAGTTCTGCTATTTTGTTCAATTCTCAATCCCGGGATTATGCCCCAATGCTAATTATGTTCCCTTAATACTACACAGTATAAGAAATTTAAAGCCTTTTTTGTGAACTTAGATACTGTGTCGATTCATCTCCTTAATACAATTCACTGAATTGTGTTAACAGTCGTGTCAGTCATCCATAATATTGCTTCGTGAGACTATTTCTCTTACAATGAAATGATTGACAACCCTGTCGGTTGACTGCAGCAATTCATGTCAATTTAGCCTGCGTGTATAGTGAAGATACTGAGGACAGAGGTACAAATTATTTGAACTCTGTAATTTGCACCGTGTGTTCACAACTTATTGTCTGATGACCGGATTGAATTTGATTTCATAATTTACATTGAAACGCTTGCTGTTTTTCACCACCAATGACCTTACCTTTCAATAATAATTCCGGGAACTAATTGCCCAAATGCTAACAGAAGATGACTATCAATTACTAATATAATTGATGAAATAGAAATACAGTGTATTACTTGTGCTGCGAGGGTACAGGTTTGCAATTTGCAGCAAAAAAGTCGTAATATGTGTTGATTCCAGTGTAAGAGCGGATTCTATTCGAGATCAAGTTGTATGAACAAACTTTCGAGTGCGCGATTTAATTCTTGATTTTTTGTAATTGTGCACACATTGTGGAGGAGAATGGAGAATGGAGAAGGCGAATTGTGAAGGAGTCACTGTGGTCTCATCGTCTTCAGTCGCAGAACAAGACTAAGCATCACACTGTCGATCGTGGAAGTTTGACTTTCTTTTTTTTTTTTTTTATTTTTGTTTTAGCGTCATTTTTATTAATTGTGATTGTGTACATACCTTATCTTTTTTTTTGTGACTTTCAGATTTAGTTTTTTTCTGTTGTGTGTTAATCTGTGTGTCAAGCGTTAGAACATGGTTAACAGTGGTCATGTAAGTTTCTTCTTTACACTTTCCTGACGATGATCGGATCGTGTAGAAGGGTCGAAAGATCTCGACAATATCGAAAAAAAAAAAAAACACGAACATTTTGTTAGCGGACTCCCTAGAAAATATTTGCAACACATTGTGGACATTAATATTGAAGATAAAAGAAGATAAAACTGATTATGAATGACGACGAGAGCGAGACCCAAATTTTTTTTAATCGTCTTATGTCGATTTTTATGAGCATTAAATTTAGCAGTTATCGATTTTATCACTTGTCATTTTGATAAAAAAAGCAATCCCTCTTTAAGACAGCAACGCAAATAGATTTCTTAAATAAGCAGCTTTATTCTTCAATGTTTGAAAGAAGCACCGGGGAAATTAAATAATCATAAAGAATATTTTGTTAATTATTTAGAAATCAAGAAGTTATAATTAGGTCAACTGTTCAACAATGAAAATTATTGAAGGTAATTGTTTAACAACGCAAAACGTCAGACGAAAGGGAATGCAGTTCAATCCCAGTGGCAGTTGTGATAAAACTTGTAGCAGCCTGCATGTTAATAGATCACCTTAACCCATTAATGCCCGAATTATTTTACATCACAGAAATCTAATATATTTTGTGTTACGCATCCTTAGGGGTTACTTTGCGCATTTATGATTGAAATTATGCCGGTGCTTCTTTAGTTTTACATCTGCAGCCTGTGACCACATGGTCACGCTAGGACTTACAGGGTACATGGTGTGACCATATGGTCACGCTAGGACTTACGAGGTACATATTGCTTTTGAATATGGCAAGTGATTAACAAAACTACATTTCTTGATACAATGAATACAATTTACTATTCATCACGAAACTGATAAAATTCGAACAATGGTGATTACCAATAATCAACAAAAGGAATAGCAAATATAATTTTCTTTGTTACACAAAATTATTATCAGATCTATTCATTATCAAAATGTCAGCTTATCAAAGATTCAACACAATTCTGAATGTCATGGTTTATGATAATTTTCGAAGCAAGGAATGCACAAACCAACGTTACATTTAGTACATTCGGATCTAATTACTGAGGAACAATTATTTCCTTGGCATCGTCGACGTTTTGAACCAGTGGGAACTCGTACATAGTGTCCTACATTATCAAAACGTACATCCGCGGATAATCCTCTTTCCCGAAGTGGTGGTCGACCACCACCTGATGGTTTAACACCATTTAGGTTTAAAATAGAAAGCGCAATTCTCCGACGAAACTCTAAAAGTGGGCAATTTCTGTGAATACCCCGATGAAGTAGCTATGCATTTTGAATGGCCACATCAATTAACCATGAAAAAATAGGGAAATACCACTTTTTTCCTTTGATATTTGTCCGATACATAGAGACGTTTTGATCCATTCGATCAGTTCCACCCATCCATTGGTTGTATGATTTGATTACGTTTGGACATGAAACTGATATTTTCTGACCCGATTGACGACAATATCTACGACATTCCCCTATAGGGTGTATTGAGTGACAATTAGAACCTACTGTAACAACCTTATTGTCCTTCCAATGTGCAATAACGATGTTTGTCTTACTATCTGAAGCAAAAGAAATTGTGCCTCTATCACACTTTGCCAAAGAATCTTTTGGGCGAATTGGACATGATTTCGGAATTCTGTTTTCTCTCCAAGTACCTGTACCACCGTATCCTCGATTAGAGAGCTCAACTAAGGTTTTCAGACTAGTGAAAAGGTTATCAAAGTATATAAGATACGGTAACTTTTGAACACGTTCCAGTTCGTCTAAGAATGAAAATAAAGGTGCTGTTGCCTTTCCAAAAGATTTCTCATATTGTTCTCTATCAATTTTCATTGTTTTCCCCTGATACACCTCAAAAGACAGGAGATACCCACTACTAGAGTTGAGGGACCAGCATTTATACCCAAACCGTATGGGTTTATTAGCGATAAACTGTTTGATTCCATGAGATCCGAAATATCTGATCATGGACTCATCATAGCTTAGATGCTGCTCGGGCACAAAATGTTCTCTAAATTTCCTGTTTAGATGTGTGATCAAAGGTCTCACTTTGAATAACTTATCATTCATGTCGATAATGCTATTATCTGCGAAGTGAATTCGGGTCATCAAAGTTTCAAAACGATTTCGCCTCATACTTTGGTATACCAAGGAGTTCCGGGTATCGTCCTGGTTCTCCCAAAACATCCTGCGATTTGGATAGGAGACGTAACCTGAGAGAATCATTATTCCAATAAAAGTCTTAACTTCCGATTTCGAAAAATGTAGATGAGGCTCATTTTTCTGCATAATATATCTTTGTGTTTCAACACATATGTGATCAATGATCTCATCACCAAAAAAGAGTTCGAATAGCTCGATCGGAGAAAAATCTCTGTATCTATCATAACTGGGTTCTGGAAATAGGGGGATATTATCTTTATTGGCCTTTCTACACCACTTCAAAGACTTTTCTATGTTGGAAAGTAGCTCGAAGTCGAATTCATATTTGTACCCTGCGTCCTCGTCTTCAAGGCATGCTACATGCGCTTGTGCACGTAACTGGTTTCCCGACAGATGATCCGCTTCATCACCCGAATCTTCGTCTGTTAAAACAGCTGCTTCAGGCGGCTCTATGAAAATATCATTCTCGTCGATTTCATCTTGCTCCACCAAAGCGACAACGTCATCAACAGTGTACCTGCAAATCAATATGACAGTCTAAGTAGATGACAGCAAGCAGATGCGCGAGTGGCGCAGTGGTATCGATGTTAGATACGCTATCCGTGAGGACACGGGTTCGATTCCCAAGCCAAACTTTTTTAACATGAAAATATTGCCGGGTTGTAATTTTCAAACACGTCATTTATGCATATTTAATGCAAATTCTTAACTTAGCCTCTTTATTTTTAAAAACCAAGAGAAGTTAGGTATTGTAAACATGTTAAAATTCAACTTTGTACAGAGATGTATGTATCTCGTAAGTCCTAGCGTGACCATATGGTCACATCATGATTACATAACTGGTTCTTAGGTAGATCATCCATCTAACGAAATTTCCTATATCCAATAACACCTTATAGGTCGTGATAGTAACATACACTGGGACTGTTGCTTTACTGATTAGTTTTTCAGGTGTTCAGAATGCAATGAAAAAGCGTTACTTACGTTTTTCTCCTCTTGGACGATGTAGCCATGATATTTCACTTAGCGCCACCAAAACAAGAGATGACAGCCAATCGAAAATACTGTGAATTAAAACAACAGGGTATTCTGCTATATTATTAAAGCGAAAACAAGATAATTGTTCAAACATATAAAAAAATTGGATCAACTTTAATATAATAGTGTGGTTGTGACCATATGGTCATGCTAGGACTTAATGGCTTAAGTGAGGGTTCTATTTTGGGCGGATTCTAGTCGAGAAAAAAGCAGTATTTAACCCTTTCTTGCTGGGGTGTTTTGAATTCCGAAAACCCCTAAGTCCCTTCTCTGACTTTGATACTCGAAGCATTCCCAAAACTGTTTCACATCACATGGCTCAGGTGTAGTCTCATTCACCAACTCGGTCATCTTGTTACTGTAAACAGCAATTCAAAATTTGTATTCCATTTGCTTAAGAAATTAATGTTTTGAGTGCCGTTTGGAAATTGATGGTAGATGACTTTGATAAACGGCGCGTTTTGATTACTTATCGCATCAGTCTCATGATCAGTCGTATGACACTGCTGGGAGCATGTTTGATTGTGTTGGGATAGCTAAGCAGATATTATGCAGTAATTGCCCATCCAAATGAATGAATACACGAAAGATATTGTGAGTGATGACAATCTGTCGATTTTGTAGTTGGGATCCACCACTTCTTGCATAAAGCGGACATTAAACAGACATGGTTAATTATAAACCTTATTATTCATATAACGAAAATTGTTGTAGGACTATAGGTTTGTATTCAACGCAATAAATGAGAAATACTGTGTCTATCGATATTCAATCATGTTTGCCATGTAAAAACAACAAGAAAGAATCAAGGAGTTCTATAGATTACATTTGCAGACAGATATCTGTCTGCAATTATATTCTATAGAAGTCCTTGTTCCTTTCTTGCTTCTTTTACATAACGTAGCTTTTTACGTCATCGCAAGGTATTATGGTGTGACTCTTCTGTGTGGTGAATTAATTTGCATTGGCTTAACAACGATTTACATTTTCGCACATATTTGGTTCATATTCTTCATTGACGTGTTTGATCAAGACATTCGAACGATCGACGTGATTTATATTTTCTGCATGATTGGTTGAATTGATCGATCAAGGTGTACTGTAATAAGGCTATTTCACCTGAGAGAGATGCGTTTGTTGAATCAATAATAGTGAATCAAAAGCTGTACAGTCGCGCAAAATACAAGCCAGATGCATGAGTAATCATTTATGGAATGTATGCAATAATGTAGCGTGGCTACTCGTAAATAGGAGCAATAGCAGAAAATGAGCGGAATGAGTGATGCACATAAACGGCAAAAAGGAATTTCGGCTAGCTGTAATGCTGCCAGAATGTACCATACTGAAATAATCGTCTAAGCGGAGTAATGAAGGGGCCCAATGAGCAATGTTGATGCCTTGCTTCACCAAATCATCAAGGAGTAACATATTCATGTTATTTCGTCTTGATTTGAGAACCTCCGTTGATGCAACGCCATCGATCTTGAGACGCCTATTTTTGAATACCTTGAAGCCGCATTGAGTCATGCACAGTAATACCCATCAAAGCGTTGCTGGCATATTCGTTAACAGAAAGGATTGCGCACGATCAGAAGTTTTTCATTCACGCAAGGTTCCAATCTTTTCAAGACGATGTCCTTAGCACACATTTCTTTTCGGTCATGTCTAGTAGGCCTGCATGACAGTTCCAATCAAAAAAAATCGTCAAGTGTGACTCCAAGAAACCTTCAACAACTTTGTAATTTTATAAGCGGGAAGGAATCAACAGTACAACAAATTTTGAAAGAGTCGTGATAATGTCTTGCTCATGTTTTAGGTAAGATTAAAGTAAGTCTTCTCAGACTATTGCAAGATGTTGTCGATCTCAGATCTAAAGATATTGATGTCTTCCACGGTCTTATCTTTCTTAATGTCATGATATCCACTTACTTGACCATGCAAGTAACAGAACTCATGGAAACAACAATGGAATGAGAGAAAATACATATATTTCGAACATGCACGGACGGAAGCGGAAGGGAGCCCTGACTCAGGACCCCTGAGGAACTCCATTTGTCCTTCAGAGTACTCTTAGACTTCAGAGTACTCTTAGACCTCTGAAATCGGGCAGATTGCTGACGATGACACATGTGCCAAAATGTTTCAAAAGCAGAACGAAACCCAACCGCAATCCCACACTGTTAAACAAAATGGCACGCATTGAAGCTTCGGAAGTGTCAATCTCCATAGGTGCGGAGAATCACTAGGCTTATATAGGGACCGTGGCATCCGTATTTTACAGGGGTCCGTCTAAACGGTCCGCTTTAAAGATCCGAAAGGGTCCGTGTCCTTATAGCGACTTATGGTGATTCAAATTTTAGTTACAAGCTTTTGGCATTTAAATCAGCTTTAACTCATTCCAGCTCTTTGCCATAATTCCACCATGCTTAAGCATTAATCCCGGTGTTGTTCAATCACCCATTCCTTATGAAATGTCATTGGGCGAGTCTGTAGACCTCAGAGATTGGAAAAGCACCAAGGATGCTAGGGCTTCATGTGCCCTAGCTCCAACCATAGGCTCCAACCACTTAGAACCTCAACCACAAGGGGTATAAAAGTGCCACCAGCCTAGTCACAGACGGACGCATGGGCTCTCTTCTTCCTCTTTTTGATCGCATGACCAGCATTGGACGCTG
The DNA here is from genome assembly GCA_907163375.1 of Prostheceraeus crozeri. Lineage (NCBI taxonomy): Eukaryota > Metazoa > Platyhelminthes > Polycladida > Euryleptidae > Prostheceraeus > Prostheceraeus crozeri. The sequence continues at coordinate 267,638 of CAJQUW010005569.1, read as the reverse complement.
ACTCTCGGATTGAAGCTCTCTGGATGGAAGATGAAGGATGCAGCTGCGGTGTCGAGGGCGGCAGGTTTTCCTCGAGTCCAGGAGGGAAGTATATTTCGGCAGGTCGGGACTGGGTTGAGGTCACTGCTACTTACTTCCGAGGGGAGAGAGCTGCTGTCCTGGCCGTGTTGTTAATGGCATCCCAAAGTCAATCGTGTCGACTAATTCGTTCAAGGTATCTGTTACGTGACCATAGAGTAACGCTACATTATGAATTGCGAACTAGACATTTTGTTTGTATACACCATTTAATTGTAAAGCATATGTTATGTTGTAATTGAAGCAGTGGTTTCAATAGACGGAAAGTTTCCAACCACACGAGTCTTTTAATTGATTATTCCATGTACTTAACATGGTGGCAGCTGGTTTTATAATATTTGAGATTTTTGACGATCTATATTTATAAAAACACGGCTTGTGTATATATTATAAAAAGAATTATTTGTCATAGTCCCTACAGCTAGAAAGTCAGGGATGGCTAAGTCAGGCTCACCCGATTTGAAGCTACATGGCATTAGGCCACCGAACCCCTTTAGTGTTGAAGGGAACACAGCAGATAACTGGAATCTCTTTAAGCAGCGTTGGAATACGTACTTTATCCTAGCACAGATAGGTGGTCACGACAAGGAAATCCAGGTTGCCCTTTTCCTGAACTGTTTGGCAGATGACGCTTTGAAGGTCTACAATAGCTTTCGCTTCAAGTCTTGTGAGGCAGATAGAGAAGTAAAAGAGATCATTGATGAATTTGACAAGTTCGCCATAGGGGAAGTCAACGAAATTTATGAGAGGTTTCTGTTCAACAGGTGCTCACAGAATGATGGTGAAGCTTTTGAAAAATTTCTGTCCAATGTTCGGCACCGCGCCAACAAATGCCAGTTTTGTGACAAGTGCATTGAGTCTCTCATCAGAGACAGATTGGTCCTAGGAATAAGGGATCCAAATCTGCAGCAAGATTTATTGAAAAGGCGATCGCTCTCACTCACAGAATGCATAGACATGTGTAAGGCAGCTGAAAGTGCATCACTGCAGCAAAGAGTGTTGCGACCTGACGAAAATATCAGCAGCCTCAAGGATAGTGCACAAATGGAGTCATCAAATTCACGGAGTAGGTCGGGAACTTTGGCGGAGTGTAGATTCTGTGGGACCCGTCATGTCTTTAAAAAGGAGCTATGTCCCGCATACAATAAAGAATGCATGAGATGTCACAAATTGCATCACTTTGCCAGAAAATGTCCCAACATGCATGGGCTGTGACTGAATGTTTATAAGTCTAGTCTCTGGGGAACTTTCACATTTCTTCCACTCCTTGTGGTGATCGGTACGCCCTCTTCCCTCGGTAGCGGCATCGAGCCGTTGGATGATCTCCTCCTCGCTCCTCGCATCGCGTCCGGTCCCCTCGTCTCCGCTTCCCTTGATTCGAAGGTCGGTTCGCAGGTCTCCTCGCACGGTGATTCGCTCACTTCGGCTGATCGTGTTCCAACGGCACTAGTTCTCGATTCTTCTCCTGCTCGGTCCGCCTTGGGTGTGGGGCTGTTGGTCTCACTCCGATTCCGTACCAGTTTCTCCATTCTTAAATGGTTACTGGCACGTACAGCTAGACGAACAATCAAGCATGTTGACGACCTTCCAAACTTGTTTCGGCAGGTATAGATGGCTTAGGTTGCCATTTGGATTGAAAGTATCGGCTGAGATTTTTCAGAAGAAGTTACATGAAGCACTGGACGGTTTGGAGGGAGTAGTGAACGTCGCAGATGATATCATAATCCATGGTAAAACGCTAGAGCAGCACAATATGAGGCTAGAGCGGTTTTTACAGAGGTGTAGAACGTGGGGTATCGAGTTGAATGACACAAAAATGATCACAGCGGCCAACCAGATCACGTTTATGGGGCACCAGATATCCAGTAGAGGACTTGAGGTTGATCCTGAGAAAACGAAAGCCATCACAGAATTTCCAGTCCCAACCAATGTGACGGAATTGAAGCGCTTTCTAGGCATGGTGAACTACCTGCAGCGATACTTACCCGATGTCGCCACGATAGCATACCCACTACAGAATTTATTAAAGAAAGATACAGAGTGGACATGGAGCGAATCGCAGAAAGCTTCATTTGATAGAGTCAAGCAAATGATCAGTGAATGCACAGCACTAGCCATTTTTGATCAAGAAAAGGAGCTCGTTCTCGAGAATGATGCGTGTGAATATGGACTAGGTAGCGCCATGAGTCAGGAAGGCAAGCCGATAGCTTTTGCGAGTCGTCTTCTCACACCCACAGAGCGAAACTATGCCCAGATAGAAAAGGAAATGCTGGCTTTAGTTTTTGGGTTGGTCAAATTCCACCAATTCACTTTCGGGCGAAAGGTCAAGATAATTACAGATCATCAACCCCTTGTCTCTATTGTGCGAAAACCTCTTGACAAAGCACCCAGAAGGTTGAGAGCCATGCTGCTGAGAGTCCAAGAGTATGATTTCGAGTTGATCCACAAGCCGGGAAAATCTCTAATGTTAGCTGACACCCTCTCACGCGCCCCAATCAACGAAAACAACGAAGCTACACATTTTAACGTGAATAACTTGAGTCTATCTCCGATGTCTCAGAACAAACTGCAAGAACTCCGTGCAGCTACAGAATCTGACAGTGCACTAAGTGAGCTCAAGACAACGATCATGGAAGGCTGGCCATCCCACAAGAGTCAGGTCCACAGGGACATCACACGTTTTTTCGATTATCGCGATGAGCTGACAGTTCAAGATGGCATTGTGCTTCGAGGGACCCGTCTAGTGATTCCAGTGTCCATGAGATCCGAAATGAAGAAGAAGTTGCATGCGGGTCACTCAGGGATTAATTCATGTTTGCGTCGAGCCCGTCAATATGTATACTGGCCAGGCATGTCGGCTGAAATCAGACAGTTGGTTGAATCATGTGACTCATGTAACACTTTCCAAAGTCGGCAATCAGCAGAGACTCCAATATTACACGAAACCCCTGAGAGGCCATGGGCAAAGGTGGGAACTGATTTGTTCAACTACAAAGGAAAAGACTTCCTGGTCACGGTAGATTACTACAGCAATTTTTTTGAGGTGGATGAGTTGAGTGATACGTTGTCACAAACGATAATCGCGAAATTGAAGGAACATTTTGCACGTCATGGTATCCCAGATACACTCATTTCGGACAACGGTCCACAATTTGTCGCGCACACTTTCCAGGATTTTACTAAGACATGGGAAATCAATCACCTCACGAGTAGCCCATATCACAGCTGTTCAAATGGAGCAGCCGAGGCAGCTGTGAAAGTGTGCAAAAATTTGATGAGAAAATGTGACCATGGTAGCGAAGACTTCAGGTTAGGTCTGCTCAACCTGAGAAACACGCCTCAGGAAGGCATAGGCTCCACTCCATCCCAGCGGTTAATGGGGAGGATAACAAAATCCTTGATTCCCACAGCTCTCACCACGTTGTTACCGATAGGACACAACATGTGTCAGGACCAAGCACGAATTGAGTCTAAAAGACAAAAGCAGGTAGAGAGGTACATCCACCGTAAGGACTTGCCCCACTTCACCCAGGCGATAGAGTGCGAGTCTGTCCCAATGGACAAAATAAGGAGTGGCGGACTGGGGTTGTAGATGAAAGACAAGGTCCCAGGTCTTACAAAGTGTCAGTAGGACACAGTCAGATAAGGAGGAACAGGCAAGATTTAAGAATGGAGAAACTGGTACGGAATCGGAGTGAGACCAACAGCCCCACACCCAAGGCGGACCGAGCAGGAGAAGAATCGAGAACTAGTGCCGTTGGAACACGATCAGCCGAAGTGAGCGAATCACCGTGCGAGGAGACCTGCGAACCGACCTTCGAATCAAGGGAAGCGGAGACGAGGGGACCGGACGCGATGCGAGGAGCGAGGAGGAGATCATCCAACGGCTCGATGCCGCTACCGAGGGAAGAGGGCGTACCGATCACCACAAGGAGTGGAAGAAATGTGAAAGTTCCCCAGAGACTAGACTTATAAACATTCAGTCACAGCCCATGCATGCGAATCATTTCAAAAATGGACTTATACATTCAGTGACAGCCCGTGTGTGCGAGTCGTTTCAAACGGGGGAAGATGTTACGTGACCATAGAGTAACGCTACATTATGAATTGCGAACTAGACATTTTGTTTGTATACACCATTTAATTGTAAAGCATATGTTATGTTGTAATTGAAGCAGTGGTTTCAATAGACGGAAAGTTTCCAACCACACGAGTCTTTTAATTGATTATTCCATGTACTTAACAGTATCTACCACACGTGATCTCCAAACATGATTGCCACGAACTGTGCAGGGGGCGTCAGCGGGATAGATTTGAAGACACAACCTGTAAAGGGTGACGAGACGAAAAGCCAGAGGATCTAGCTCGAGTCCTAAGGACTTGGAAGGACATAGGACGAGCGTTGGACGAGCATAGTTGCTTCTATCTATCAGTTCAGTTTTCGAAGTAAACATTTTGGTGTGTGAGAAGTATGCCCACAGCACTGCTCACAAATGCATCGGACCGATTGTTCTTTTTCGGTACCTCCAATGCATACCCATCCAGACTACGGACCGCATTTGTTATTTCGGACTTTCATTTGTACTATAAACATAAGGACCATATCCCGATTTCATGCAGAACCAGATGTTTTTCAGCAACTATCATCCAACTTCATTGTTACTTACTTTTCTGTTATATCTGGACAAATCATTTATGAAGAGCATGTAGGTTTTTCTTTGATAATGAAATGAATTCATCAGGATGGCTGTTCAGCTTGAGTATGTTATCAAGATTAAAAAGGTGATGTTGAGAAGAGCTTGAGCAGCGTTCCTTAAAGCTTTTTCTCTCGTTTGTCATAATGGCCAATTTAGTCGAAGATGGAATATTTGGGTTAAAGTTGATGAAAATCTTCTTTTTGGCTGGTTTTTAAAACAGAATTCAGTTTTACCTTTCCAAGGAGAAATTACAAACTGTTTCGGTACAATTCAACCTATAGCTACTAAAGAGTCAACCGGATCACCGGGTCATTTGGGTTTCGGATCAGGGGGTCAGCGCCTGAAGGGCACCATTCGTTGACCCGATCAGTAATCCCGTCTTTTTCATTTCTAGGTTTTGTTGTACTTATAACTATATAGAGTCAGCTTGTAACTAAATTGCGAAGTTAGAGTGAATTATCAGTTATGTTTATTATTTTTCAAGGTGGGAAAATAAAAATTTTCAAAAAACTAAAAATTCAGGAGTGTAAATTGTGTCAGCATATCTACATCGGCAGCACTACGAGAACTTTGCATATTAGAATAAAAGAACATCTTGAAAATAAAAACTCTTCTGTATTCAAACACAAAATCAAATGTAAGCGAGACTTCAACATCACAATAATTGCCAGTGAAACAGACGAAGCTAGCCTGCGACTTAAAGAGGCAACAATGATTCAGCGCCATAATCCTGCCATCAATAATAAGCAAGAATGTGAGGAATATAGAGGCTTCTTGATTGACTAGAACCCTTCATTTACTTCACCTTTTATACTCTTTTAATTATGTCGTGATTTAAAGATTTCATAAATATTTTATACTTTTTATAAGTCTCATGATCATGTTCATAATTCTGCAATTAATTATTTAGTCAGATCAATGCTTTTTGCAATCGGTACCATGTAACCCGGTGTAACAGTTTATTTTTACTCCCTGACAAAATTTACTCCCCAGTAAATTTTTCCTAGGAAATTTTTACTCCCCCAGTAAAATTTGCCTAGGAACTATTTACTCCCCCCTGACAAAATTTACTCCCCCAGTAAATTTGGCCTAGAATATTCTACTCCCTAGTAAATTTAGCCTATCCGATGCAGTTTGACTCGCTGATTTCAAATCTGTCATTGTTATCCCATAAAAACCCGGTTTTTTCTCAGTAAATGCGATTTTACTTTTTTGGAAGTCAGTTTGTGAAGTTAGCGGAACCATTTACCATTTTACTGACTACTGTTTTCTTCAATGCATGCTAGTCCCATCAATTTGAGGTTCCTAAGAACGAATCTGCAATCAGAATTGTGAAATTCTATCTCATATCAGAGATATCTAACTCCAAAGTCGTCAGATTGAGTAAAAATATCCTAGGAAAAATTTACTGGGGGAGTAAATTTTGGCGGGAGTAAAAATTGACTGGCACACCGGTTCTATCTGTTTCATGACCGTGATCGGCGGTAAATCCGATCATATATCTTTTTATTTTTAGCTTCAGAAACACTAATTTGTTTCACTCGCTGTCAATACGTGCTGACGCGTGGTCGTGTGTCTGCAAGCGCTCTTAACAAAGTTGTGCGATTTCTGGTTCCTTCGTGCTCCGTCCGTCTATCAGCGTTAAATTTGGCATCATCTTAAAGCTCGTCCCTTCGTCTACATTTTGGTGTGATTATCATCTTCGTGGGACATCGCTGTGCTCCGCTATATCCATCGAAGTGATTTCTGTAACATACAATCTTTCACTTCCTGGTTTGAGCGACACATCACTCTGCGCCGCCATCTGCACTGAATTTCCATGATCCAGGATTAAGACTGTCTTTGCACACTCCGTGGCTTCAGCGATCGAGTGGTCTAGTGTCGTCGTCACGCGCACTTCAACCCAGTGCTCTTGGTTCAAATCTGCAATAGTTTTGGTTTTCTATTAATTCATTTTAGATATCCTTGGCAATGCCGGACCCCTGGAATTCGAGAAGTCTTCGATCAAACTCAATAAACAATGACCTATCCCATGATGTTATAAAGCAAATGATAAAAGAAGGCAATCAAGAACTAAAGAATTTCTTTTCAAGCAAATTAGAAGTTCTAAGCACCAGTATCGCCGAAATGGTGGAAAAGGTCAGAGAGCTTGAAACAACTATTGTATCATTGCAAAAGTCACAAATTGATCAGCAGCATGAGATGGAGTACTTAAAGCGTGAAGTGCGGCAACTGTCTGACTTACCTTTTGCTCCAGAGATTCTTTTTGATGAGATGGAGCAAAGGCAATGCCGATCGTCGAATTTAGTAATCGTTGGGTTGCCAGAGCTAGAACACGGAACTATAGACAATAAAAGAGAACACGGCGGCAAAGTAGTAAAAAAGGTGGCAGCTGCTTTGAACTTGCAAGATTTGAATATTGTGGCATGCCACCGCTTGGGGCGTCCTCGTGAAATGGTAAAACGCATGTTGAAAGTGACAATTGGTTGTTGACACCAGAGAACTGAGCTACTCCGTCGTTCAAGGAATCTCAAGGACCACCATGAGTTCAAGAGAATCTTCATAAAGCGAGACTTGACACCAATGCAACAAGAGCAAGAGAATCTGTTGAGATCTGAGCTGCACCAGAGAAGGAAGAACGGTGAGGACGTTGTTCTCTATCGAGGAAAAGTCACAAATAAACATGAACTAAAGAATTTTCGCAACTGATTTTACGTGAGCGTTTCCATCATACCCTTCCCGTTATCATCTCTGCAAATGTCAACCGTGTCTTTGCTAAAATAGATCATATCCGTGCTCTCATATCCTCGAAATCTGCCAAAATATTTGCTGCAACAGAGTCTTGGCTCACACAAGACCATTCGAACGATCTACTTTCGGTCCAAGATCATCTGGTATTCCGTGACGATCGAGCTGATGGGCGAATTGGAGGAGGAGTGGTCGTTATAGCATCAAACCTGTCCTTTTCGAAGCGAGGGACGAACGTTGGGGAACGAACAGTGTTTGGCTGATTCTTCATTCAGTTGGCATCTGCTTTGCATGCATTTATATCCCGCCTTCTTCAGTGGACCGATTTTCAACAGAAGTTATCGATTTTATCACCAAGAACATTGATGAGATGCTGAATACATTCCCAAATTACAACATCATCTTGACCGGAGACTTCAATCGTATCAGAGCCAATTATTTAACAAATGCCTTTGACATACAGAACACCGTCTTGGAGCCAACTAGAAACGAAGCCATTTTGGACCTTATGTTCATGTCATCGGATTTGAAATCCAATTATAGGGTTGTTGTGGGTCCTCCTGTGGGTACATCTGACCATCGAACAATTTTGTGTACTCCTAGATATGAAAGCAGATCGAAGATTGGGAAAGAGTGTGAAGTGTACGACTTCCGAAGATCTAACGTCGATAAATTTCTAAGGAATCTGGACCAAGTCAATTTCTTGCCCATCTACGATATGAATCGTTCACTGGACGAAAAATGCCTTATGCTAACAGATGCCCTACAAACTTGCTTTCGAGAGAATATCCCTGTTACCACTGCAACTCTATACCCAAGCGACAAGCCGTACATCACCCCTCTCCTGAAAAGTCTTATAAACAAAAGATGGAATGCACATCGCCAGAGGAATTTTGCACTTTATCGAAGGCTTAATTTGAAAGTCAAATCCCTTTTGACTGACGAAAAGAAGAAATGGGCTCTAAAAGCTGCAGAGGGTTCGAAGGAGCTGTGGAAGACGGTCAATGAAACCAAGGGATCAAAGACTTCTCGACTCACGGCCATCAACTCCCTGCTCAACTCGTTTCCCAATGCTTTCTGCGCTGCGGAAGAGATCAATGCCATCTTTAAGTCCTACCAAGTTGACATGCAAGATCTGTCTTTCCCGGACCCATACCAGGCTCGTGACTCTTCGTCCTCATGGTGCCCTGTCATTGAAGTGAAAGCCGTATTCGAATCTCTTGTCTCAATGAAGAGTCATAAAGCTCCGGGCTTTGATGACATTCCTGGGTTCCTTTGTAAAGCTGCAGCTCATATTATTGCCCCGCCTTTGGCACACATTATAAATGTCTCTATACTACGATGACAATTCCCTGCTAGCTGGAAAAGAAGTGTTATCTCTCCCGTACCAAAGTCGACTCCAATCTCAAAGCATGAATTGCGACCAATTTCGCTACTGCCGTATTTCTCAAAGATTTGTGAGAAACTGATCCTGGATACCGGAGTTTCTTCAGCACTCAGACAACATTGTGGGCCTCGTCAGTTTGGGAATATGAAGCTATCCTCGACTACTTCAGCTCTGATTTGTATCCATGATCACATCACTAATTTCCTTGAAGACCCAGACACAGTGGGTGTGAGCATCCTTGCATACGACTTCACAAAAGCGTTTGATCAGGTACGTCACGATGTGATCTTAAAATGCCTCATTGAAAGCGACCTACCAGATGGCTTTATCAGATGGACTGCTGATTATCTGCAAAATAGAAGTCAATGTGTGAGAATTTTATCAGAAAACAGCAATTGGCCACCAGTCACGTCAGGAATTCCGCAGGGCTCCATCCTCGGACCGTTCTTGTTCAACTTGGTTGTTGCGTCACTGCGTCCCAAAAAGGCCTCGAGCGTCGTAATCAAGTATATCGACGATTGTACCTTTGTAGTCCCGGCCACTTCAATGGACAATAACGACATGCAACATTGTGTTATTGAAAATGACAGCATGATGACATGATCTCATTCTGTAGGTCTCTCCCTAAACACTCGCAAATGCAAGCATCTATGGATTCCCAAGTCTCCAATGGTGTGCAGCCCTGTTGTCGGAACATTGGCTCAAGTAACAGAATTGAAGATACTTGGCATGTTCCTAACTTCCGATCTGAAATGGGACAGACACTGTGCGCACATCAACAAGCTTTCCTCCCAACGACTATACGCACTGCGCATACTGAAGCCCTACATGGACAAGTGTAACCTGATGCGGATTTACCATGGCTTGATATTATCCATTATGGAATACTGCTCACCTGTTATGGTTGGAATGCTCACTAAGCACGAAGATGGCATGAGAAAGCTCCAAAAACGTGCCCACCACATCATTTGTGGAGAGAGTTGCCAATGCGACAGCTTTCCAGACTTGACATTACGCAGGCACGAGGCATCAGCGAAACTTTTGCTAAAGGCATCCAAATACAGAGAACATCCCCTTCATGAATTTTGCCCGCCAGGATCTCAAAGAACCGGTCGTTTCATCCAACCCGTCGCCAAAACTACGCGAAGACGGAACAGTTTCTTCCCATATACGTGTATTCTCATCAACCAGACACCAATCGCTTAACTTTTGAATTCATTATATAGGCCTACATAGTAGTAGCATCATAATTTGATCATGCAGCAGTTACTTTCTGTGTACTTTCCATGATTTCCATTGTCTTGGAAATATAAACATTTATCTCTCTCTCTCTCTCACTCACATGCTATTGCCGTATAATCGCATAACTATGATTTCCCAAAGACACAGCCCAGTGATAAAAATATCTATATCTGCATCTTCACCTTTTTGAATTTTGAGCTCATGTTGTTGAATAGTTTCTTTTTATGTTATGTGCCCTGATGATAACCACGCTTAGTCGTTGAAATATATTGGCGTAAAATATATATTATAATATAACAACAGCATAACTTCAATTTCCCACCTTGAAAAATGAATTTTAATGAAGGCCCTTTTGCAACTATGTTTATTATGATATTAGTTCTCAAGCATGTTTTACAGTGGTTTAAACACATTTTAAAACATTATTGTTCCACGCCGTAGTTCGAAGACTTCTTTGATCCTATAAGTAGAATCCTTCTCTAAATTCAGTATCAACCAATGCTGCCGATATTTAATAAAGCAGCATTTTTTATTCATTAATTTTGTGAAGGAAACCCAAAACCTGTTGATGTGTACTAGATTCTCGAATCTGTATAGCAATAGAGATTCGACAATCTAGAAAGCATCAGCTAGTTTTGGGCTTCCTTCACAAAATGAATAGAAACTTAGGCCCACTTTTTCCTGAAATTATATATTCATTCTACCATCGGACCCTAAAGCAATCATGATGCAACCTACTTCACAAATTTCAATTGCTCTACTAATCACGATTCACAAAAATGCATCGTCCAATTTCAATGTGAATTCCTTTTCAGTAAAAATGCTGATTTTTTCCTTTATCGATGGCATTAATAAGTCTACATTTTTCATCAATCGAATGCAATAAAATGGAAAAAGCATGTTTCATACCTGTCATAGAGTAGGGATATATATGTAGAGTGTCGACTCAAACAAGTATATGTAATGTATACAGTGAAAAGTTTTATATGAAAAGATTCAGTTTTTTTGCTGAGATTACGTTACCGTGATCCAAAAATTTATTTGAGCACTTTTGAAAAAAGTCAAAATTTGCCAATTTATGTACTACCGAGATGACTCTCCTATATAAGTAGTATGAATTAGCAAGTTGGATATCAAAAGTAATGAATATTTGCTAATAATCACCCCAACTAAGCGGAAATCAAGCTGATTATCAAGGGAATTTCATGCTCCGTATTATAATGGAAGTCTTCATGAAAAAGTCGCGATATTATCCGTGCTTTCTTGGCTGAAATGTCAAGTTTTTAATTCAATTTTCACCAGTATGATTCTATGATTCACTAAATTCATGTTTCATTTCTTGAATCTGAATAGTGATGTGGACCCATTTACATCTTTCAAAGTTAACTGAAATAATTGTCTTTTAATCTGTGATTTTGCCATGCCAGTGGCGGCTGTTGCCTGATCACGCTTAAGAAGATTCTCTTGAGGTTGAGCACAGGGTTTTTTTTCGTCGTCGAGCCTTCCGCCAATTGGCGGAAATCGCTCAAATATTTCCGCCAACTTTTAAAAAAATTCCGCCACTAAAATAATGGCTTGAAGAGAGCTATATTTGGATCTTTTCAGTTGTACCACCACAGAACAATGCGCCTTAACATTCACCACTTTTCCTCAGTCAGTGATTCTGACATGAATCAGTCATATCGTATAAAAAGAATGGAATAGTAATGGGCAAAAGACCGTTCCAGGACACCATAAAATTCAAAAAATAGTATCTTTAAAAACGACATAAATTCATGAATTTTGACCCTTTTTCAGGTTTTTAAGACCTAAATTCATGAATTTAGTCGTTTTTAAAGATACCGATTTTTCAAAAAATGGTACTTTTTAAATGGTCTAAATTCATGAATTTTAACCCTCTTTCAGGTTTTTAAGACCTAAATTCATAAATTTAGGCGTTTTTAAAAATACCCAATTTTCAAATTTTTCAAAATCTCAAATTTGTGATTATGACATTTTCTCCCAAAATCATGACCGTTCCAGGACACCGAAAAAATCAGAAAAGTTAAGAATCTCAAATTTGTGATTATGACATTTTACTTTGAAAATCATGACCGTTCCAGGACACCGAAAATCATAAAAGTTGAGAATTTCAAATTCATGAATTTTATCTATCTTTCAGGTTTTTAAAATATATGATGTGACTAAAAATATTTCTTTAAGAATGTAACACAATCTCTTACAATGCCTGTTATTGTTACTGCTTTGCACTCTGATGAACCTCCCAATTGTAGGGAACAGCTGCTCCCGCATACATGACATAAATGCAGTTGCTTCTGGCATTCCTGAACCATTGAATTACAGAACAAGCAGCTGTTACCCCATTAAAGATTAAAACGACGTGGAATATATTGCAGCATGTAGGAAGTAAGACTTCATTTTACAATTCCATTAATCATAACTAGTGACTGTTTTCTTTCTTCATTGCAAAATGCCAAAACGTACTGCCGCGGAAGCTTTTTCGTTTTACATGCCGATTTTACTGAACTTAATTAAAGAAGAGCACAAGGAAACTGCGAATAAATACTTTGAAGAGTGGAAGGTGGAAATTGAATCGAGAAAGAAGAACAAAAAGGTGGACTCTCAAAAACAAGTGGAGGATATTACAGCAAAAATAGAACAGTATCTGACCACTACTACAATTCCTCAGTTCAATGTTACAAAAGAACATTTCATTACCATCGAGGATAGTGCTACTATGATTTCAAAACTGATTGCAAGTGATAAAGTACACCATGGGTCGTTGCTGAGAAGTGCTGCTTATCAAGGTTATGGGTTTAAAAGTATTCTGGAATTGAGTGACAATAAAAAAACAGATTTGTGGCAAACTTGGAACTATTTAGAATTTCCTATAACGTAAGTTATTGTTATTTCTTGATGAACTTATCAGATCTAATTCTACCACACGTATTATTTTCAAATTCATCAATGCCCATTAGTTTTGTTAGAAAACATTTTAAAGAAATCAAAATTTATATAGAAAAATTGAATCAACCGACAACTATAGAAGAAATGAGGTTTGGTCCCCAAGATGAATGAACATTAACTGTGTTGTTTCACTTTTTAAGATATGTGCAATGTACATACATATTTGATGCATACATATTTATGAAGACTTCTTTATAAGTAGTAACGCTTTTTGGATTATTTTGAAATGCAATTAAATTTTCTTTTGTTCTCCAGTCTACTGATAGTAGACTGACATTGTATAGATCTATATTTCAGTATGTAACATAATCTTTGGTAATTAAGCATGATTCATGGAACTTAGTAACGCATTTTGGATTATTTTGAAATGCAATTAAATTTTCTTTTGTTCTCCAGCCTACTGATAGTAGACTGACATTGTATAGATCTATATTTCAGAATGTAACATAATCTTTGGTATTTAAGCATGATTCATGGAACTTAGTAGTAACGCATTTTGGATTATTTTGAAATGCAATTAAATTTTCTTTTGTTCTCCAGTCTACTGCCATGAGACTGACATTGTACAATTGTGTGATAAGATTGATTGTTGTATTATTATATTTGATGCATAATACACTGCCGTTGTTTTCATTTTTCTGTACAAGAAGTAGACTGAGTAATATAGGTGATATATGACCTCAGGTTAATAACATGACTGAGTTCTTAAAAATATACGGCAAACAAACCACGACAAATATCGATTTAAATAAGATCGCAAATCAATTGGGAATAAAGAATTTTCACATATTGATGAGGGATGAATTACTATTGATAAAAGATGTGCGAAACACTACCTCTGCTAATAAACCGATTTTTTACAATGTAACGTTTTAATTTAGATTAAATTAAATCATTTCAAAATCGACTAAGTAGTAGGGAAAGTCATCAGTATGGGACAGTTTTAAATCAATACCCCCTCCCTTCTGACTTCTAGGGGTCACTTAAGAAATTTTTTTATTATAAAATGAGCAACATAAATGATTTTTTAAAATTATATGGAACACAAACAACTACAAATTTCGATTTAAAGAAAATCGCAGATCGATTGGGAATAAAGAATTTTCACATATTGATGAGAGACGAACTACAATTCCTAAAAAATAAGCCAACAATAACTATAAATTTCATAACAAGTCTTCATACGTCAGATGAAAAAGGAATACATTGGTCTGCAGGTATCTTTAATAAAAATGGAGATAATAACTATTTCGGCTCTTATGGATTACCTCCAACAAACGAATATAAAAAATTACTTGGCAATAGAACTTATAATACATTTCAAAATCAAAAGCCAAGAACTACTTATTGCGGTCAATTATGTATTTATGTTTTATTTAAATTACAAAAAGCAGTACCATTTCTAGATATTATGTTAGAATTGCATAAGGGAATTGAATAAGGGAATTTAATTCCCGAAAAACGTTAGTTCCAATAATAATGATAATGATAATTAAAAATCCCTTCGTTGTAATTCATTTTGATAAAATCGGCCTCTGATATTTTCATCATCTAAATCTTTGATTTCGTAAGTAATCGGATAACTTTGGTTTATTTTACAAACTTCAAATATCTCTTTCGTCCAGTATCCGACGAAGCCCTTTTCAAATTTATTCTTATACTTAAATATTCTAACTCTATCACCAATTTTAAATTTCGGCTTAAGTTTCTGCAAATTCGGATTACTCTCATTCGAATAATTATTCTCGAATATTTTTTTTCTTCTCAAATCAGGGTCGTCAGAAGCATTCTTTGGAGTTTCTTCATTACCTGAATGAATCTTATTGTTATACTCTTCTACAACTCCTGGTAATATCTTCAACCAATTCTGATTTCTTTGCTCAGTAAATTTCTTGAATAATTTACTTTTTAACGTCCGATTGAATCTTTCTATCACTGCGGCCTTCCCTGCATTTTCAGTTGAAAAAACAGTTTCAAATAGTGGCTGAACGTTTCGGTTATAAAATTCCGACCCTTTATCAACAAACAATTTTTTTGGCTTATATAGTAATTAATAACTTATATATATATTGGCTTTATAGTCTTATATCTAATCGAGTTCCTGGACCGGAATATGAATGACCAGGAAGATGTTTTTCTTTCGAATATTTACTCCAAATAAATCCAGGAAAGTTTTCTAATGTTTTTTGTATGTCGTTACCTTCATAAATTTTACAATTTGAGTTTTTATTTTTGTTTAATAGATAATTTAATAAATCTAAATTAGCAATTTTTAATTTAATTAAATTTTCGGAATTAGTAGAATTCATTTTAAAAGATAAAATAAAAAATTTACCGAATCGCACCAAAGGTCCTCAGGTTACTAACCTATCGAACCAAAGGTCCTGAGGTTATTACCTTATCATACTAGGACTTAGATGTATTCCAGAACCATCTTTTGTTTCTTTAATTTCAATTAGATCATCAACATTTTTGAGAATATTTTTAAGAACTCGTTTTCCTTCATCAACTAATTTTAATTTACTAATAAAATTATCTACTATTCCGTCACCCCTAGCAACTTTCTCTAACTCTCTATTATGACGTTTTTGTTCTTCTAATGCTGCCTTCTCTGATTTATTTTTATTTACTGCTTGGACAATACCAGCTGTCCCACCTGCAACACTTCCTGCTGCAGCTATGCCACCTATTATTAGTGGAATTAATGGGAGAATTCCACCATTTTTTTCTTCTTGTAATTGAATATTCTCTATCATTGGTTTACTTATGTAATACTTTTTTTATTAATCGTAATAGTTTTAGGGGTATTTTTGTCAACAATATTACGTAATTTTAATTCAACAGTTTTATTATTATTACTTTTCGCTTGCGACATTTTTATTAAAAAAAATTTTAAGTTAAGATTTTTTTAAGTTATCAAAAATTTTAATCTATTATAGTTATGAAAAAAATTTTTGATAACTTAAAATTTTAATCTATTCTAGTTATGAAAAAATTTAAAGTTATGAAAAAAATTAATTAATCGACGAAGTCTTGGGCTTTAGCCTATCCTAGCCATCTTTCCATTAAGAATTTCAATAGAATATTTTACATCTTCTAGCAATAAACCATAAGCCATCAATGAAGTTGTGGAATCTCTTTTTTCAATATTAATTGTTACATCACAACCAGTCTTGATAATATCTTCAGATTGTGCACTTAAATCGAAACAGAAAGCAGGATATAAATGTCTCCAATCTCCAGGAGTTAATTGTGGTTCAACTCCAAATTCTATACAAAGATTTCTATAAGAATCATATCCTTCCATAAATTGATTATTGGTATCATCGAATCTTAATGGATCAATTGGATATCGGGTTTGATTTAATGAAACTTGTAAACTTCGAATTGTATTAATATGAAAAAGATTGTTGTTCTTATCAAAACTTGGAGAATTATTTCTTTGAAATGTTAGTAATAAATATCTTAGAGTATTTGAAGTTCTAGTAAAATGCCAGTTAAATCTTTGCTCTGAAAAAGTTACTGAACTAGCAGTACGCTTTAGAAAATTTACTGGAATTGGTTTGTTAGTATTTAATCTTTTTGCAATAGCTGTTTCAATCTCTAAACTAAGAGTAATATGCTTAATCCACCATTCAAGTCTATCAATTTTTAAATATGCTTTTTTTCCAGTCTTGCCAAAAAAGATTAATTCATTATTTGCTGTACGATGAATTATTAATTTAAATTTTAATTGATATGATATTTTATCATAATCTAAATATCCGAATAATGGAGACAATGACCAATTTACTGTTTGCTTACTTTTCTTGTTAAACTCACGTCTTCCTTTATATGCATCATTATTTGTTTTATTTAAATGTTTTGCAATATTTTCTACATCTTTCGCAATTCCTGCGGCATCTGTTCCAGCGTGAGTTAAATCATCAACAATTATACCATCATTAGTATCAGGAAACCAACCTTCGATTTCATACTTTTTATTATTTTCACCAATTGTTACAAATCTAAGCATTGTATCAATTACACCTGGAGAATCACTCATTGTTTCTATATTTTGAGTTGAAACATCTAAACGCATTTGTGTAAATAATCTTGGAAAAAAATTATTCTCTAGTGCAATATTATCGGTATCTGGTAATGGTGTTGTAAAATTGGCATCACTATATAAAGAATATTCACAGTGTAAAAATGAATGAGGTAAATATAAATAACTCTGCTGATTATCAACTTCAACAATTAAATCACCTCCAGTATTTACTCTACTGGAAGATCCGGGATTCATAGCAATTCTTATATAGTCATTATTTTTTTTGATTATAACTAACACCTGGTGGTTTATCTAATTCAAATTTATTTTCGATAAGCAAAGACATTTTTATAAAAAATAATTTGACTTTTTGTTTTTTCTCACACACAGAAAAAATTTTACTAAAAAAATATTACTAAAAAAATTTTACTAAAAAAATTTTGCTAAAAAATATATTTTAGAATTTTGCTAGACCAGCTCCGCTACAGCTTTGCTGGTTAGACCGAAGGTTGCTGCTCACGCCATTACCTCTTATTTCTTCAATTGAACGTTTTATGGCTACGCCTGATTTCTTCTTATGTTTACTATGAGACGG
Organism: Prostheceraeus crozeri; assembly: GCA_907163375.1. Classification (NCBI taxonomy): domain Eukaryota; kingdom Metazoa; phylum Platyhelminthes; order Polycladida; family Euryleptidae; genus Prostheceraeus; species Prostheceraeus crozeri. Next base: position 249,894 of record CAJQUW010005569.1, on the reverse strand, counting down.
AGCTCCGCTCCTCAAAGTTTCACCCCCCACAGCTATGTTAGCAATTTTTTTTGTTTCCTCTGAAAGTTTTTTTAAATTTTTTAGTTCTTCAGAATCATTCCTAAGTTTACGAATAGCTTCTAGTTGTTTTAATTCGTTTTGAGACTTAACAGCATTTGATATTGTACTAGCTGTACTACCTATAACAGCTGCTCCTTTTGCAGCAGATGTAATCAAATCTTTATTATTTTTAATTAAGTTAACGATACTTCCAATACCAGAAAAGATGCCAGCTCCTTCCGTGTGAACTGTTTCTCTATTATCATAATGATAAACAGGATTCATACGTGGTTCATGAGCAATTCTTTTGATTTGAACCAAAATGTTTAAGATTGTGTATATAAATTATAGGCATTTTTTAGGAATAAATTTGACTTTTGGGAAAAATACTTACGTTAAGATTTACGTGTGTGAATGTCCAACAACTTCGTGATAACTTTATTAATTTTCCGTTGCACTTTATCTATTGCGTCAAGTAGCGTGTGATGTACTTTAATTTCTTTTCTATTAACTTGCATTTTCTCCTGATTCATCTTCAACGCCGCTTTAAGAGCATTTAACTTAATTTTAAGAACATCTAATTGTCTTTTAACAGAATCTAACTGTTCTTTATTTCCTTTAGAGTTTTCTTGTAAATTTTTCTTTAATTCATTTTCTAAATTGATTTTAAGAGTTTTCATTTTATCAACTTTTTGATTAAGTGAGTTTACTTCATTTATTATTCTATTCATCTTTTTCATTTGTTGAGTAATTTTAGAACATAATTCATCAACACTTTTTTGGAATGTAGCTTGTAACTGCTTTAAATTTTTTTTAATTCTTTCAGGTAGATTTTCTATTTCATCTTCTAATTGTTCTTTCAATAACTTTATCTGTTGTTTATTTTTGATGACTGCAGATTTTAACTTTATAGAAAGTAATATTAAAATTTTTGATTGTTCAAAAATCTTTTTAAAAAGTTTTGCTATATCTGCTTCTAGCTCTCTATCCTTTTTATCAAGTTTTAATAATTTTTCGTTTAATGATTTGTCATTAAGTTTAAGCAACTTTAATTCATTCATCAGTGGAACCAAAACATCGTTTATATATTTTTCTTTTAAGTCATTGATTTGTGTATCAACATATTGTTTATTTGTTAACTCTGTATTTTGTTGCGGAAGAATAGAAAGATGCAATGGACCACATAAAACGTCTCCAGTTTTCATGATATAATTATCTATCTCTATTTCTAGTTCACGATTATTCGGGATATATGCACCTCCACCAACATTTGGTAACATCATTTTTAAAACAATAAAAAAGTAATTTTTTATATAATGAGAAAAAAATAAAATTTTTTCTAATAAAAATAAAAAAATAAAATTTTTTCTAATAAAAATAAAAAAATGGATAAAGCAAATTTAAAAAAATTATATTCGTACGCATCATCCTGTTCTTCTTATTCGACGAGATCAACGGGATTTGAAAATAAATGTTTTGATAATAATAATAATAATAATCCATGTATAGATGTAAATATTTTATTTGAATTACAAGCCGAAATATTTAGAGAACAAACAAAAGGTTTACCTTCTATAGAAACTAACTATTGTATTTTCCCGGGGGATCCATTTATAAAATTTATGGAGATTGTAAGTAAATATAATGATGTTGCATATGTAGAATGAAATAAAGAAAATATGGTTATAATAGGACATAATAATGTTTACGGATTTATTAGAGCAGTTTTGCCGATTAGTAATACTGATTGGATAGAAATTAAAATTATTAATTATATCAATATTAGAGAATTAGTTAAAAAATTAAAATCTTTTTCCAAAGAAAAAATAAGATTATTTGTCGACGAACAAAACCAATATGGTATTCATATAGAGAGTAAAAAACATAACGAAGAATTATTATGTCAAGTTTATTATAGAGACACAATTTATAAACAAGAAACATTAGAATTGCCGCAAAGATATGATGATGATACATATATAGGATTATATTCAAATTTAAATATTAATTTGTTAAAATCTTACATAAATGGTTTAGCTCAACAAGAGAAAATTTATATGTGGACTACACCTTATATGTGGTCTACACCTTATACTATTAACAATGACCATAATCATAATCATAATAATCCTCTGAATCAAATTGAAGAATCTGATAAAGATGATGATGATTCTGAAACATCTGAAAAAGGTGTAAATGGTAGAAAAGATTATAAAAATATGAGTAATTATAAAAATGTAAGTGAAGAAAAATTTATATCTCATACTGATGTACATGATATTGATACTACATATAATCAAAATTTATCTAAATTTCATTTTCTTACAATTGAAAATAATAATGATGGAATAGTTGAAGATACTGTTAGACAATTATGTTTTGGATCTACAAAATTTAAATTAGGATTTACATCTAATCAATTTAAAATTTTATCATCTTTAATAAAAACTAAAAATGATTCAGATTATGGTGGTGTTATTAAATTTTCCAAAAGAGAGCAAAGACCAATATTTTTCTCTATTATATTATTATCAGATAATAAATGTAATTTAGAGTTAGATATTCCAATAAGAGAATGGCATCCAATTCCAAAAAGTGTAATTTATGATGATGACGATGAAGAATCAATTTATGATGATGAAGAATCAATAGTTAGTGAAAATAAATTTAAATTATCTTTTCATAAAACATTATATGATGAAACTTAATATGATAAAACTTAATGTGATGAAGAAAATAAAATAACTTAGGAACGTGAATAATATAATAATATAAAATAACTCTCAAGACCTTGATATTAGAATGTTTATATCTAAAATTAAAACACAAATTTTTTCTTTAAAAAACAAAAAAATGGAAAATACCAAGTTTTATTGTAACTTATGTAAAAAAAAGTTGCAAACAAAAAGAAGTTATCAATCTCATTTAAATAGGAAATTGCATTTACAAAATGTAGATCGAGTTGATGAAGGAAATATATTAAAATTAAATAGTTATAAAAACTATCTAGAAACATTGCCTACTGATATAAAAGTTTAAAAAATGTTTGATGATTAATCACATTCGGAATATAAAAAAGTTTTTAATAGTGAAGATGAACATGTACCAGATGGAAGATATTTATTTAGCGATACTGATGAATTTAACGAAATAGATGAATATGATGAAGCCGTAACAGATATAAAATATTTATTTAATGAATCGGTTGAACATAATGAAACTGATAAAACTTTTTCTGATATTCTAACCAACTTTTATAGTATATTTAAGAAATCTTTCAAATGTTATATGAATGTAGAAGTACTTTATACAAAAAATGGACCTGATGGAATTCCTGAAGAAATAATACAAGGACATTTTACAAATTCACAAGAAATTCATAATGTAAATGATATACAACCCATATTTGAATCGATGATAAATAAGTTAGAAAATTGTATAATTGAAGCCCAGTTACGTGAATCTGGTTGGAGATTTGTTAAAATACTATCTAAGAAAATAGTAATTGATAAATATAAAAATAATACTGGTGGTAGTTATGTTCCTTTACCTTTCAGTTCACCACAAATAATCAACATAAAAAATGAAGATGATTATTGTTTTCTGTGGAGTATTATAGCACATTTACATCCTGCAGAATATCATAAAGAACTCCTAAGTCATTACAATAAAGAAGAATACATAAATGAATTTGATCTCTCTGATGGCTTACATGAATTTCCATATGATTATAATAGGTCAATAAAGTTTCATAAAAGGAATAAAAATTATTAGAAGTAAATGTTTTTGAATTAAATGTGAATTATGTTTCTATTGGTAAAATTACTCCACTTTACTCAGAATCAAAAAAATTTTATTTGAATAATAAAAATTTATGTCAATCAGAAATAGTATACAATAAAAGAGGAAATTACATGCATCATAATATTTTTTACCAAGGAAATATAAAATGTACTGAAAAATTTGAAATTGTTAAAACATTATCACCAATAATGATTAATCATAATAATTATAAAGAACGTAATTATAATTATGATTATGATTCCGATTATTCATCTTTATCTTTAGAATATCAACAAAACATACAAATTTACATGAAATTTTACGAAAATGTAAAACAGATTATCAACAACAAACAAAAATATTAGTACAAGAATATCACCATAAATATCAAAATAAGATAGAAACGATTCAAGAATTAAATAAGGACAATAAAGAATTAAATAATGAAGACAATAAAGAATTAAATGAATGTCTAAAAAAACGTCAACAGCAATATAAAGAACAATATAATAAAGAATATGAACAACAGCTACAAATATTAAATCAAAATTATCAACAGTCTGAAAAAGATTTACAAAGACAAATTGATTTAACACATGAAATATATCAAGATAAATTTGAAAAATTAAAACAAACAAAACAATCAGCACAAGCGAATATATTATATTATCAGGGTCATTTTATATTGTGTAAAGATGTTTCTATATTTACAAAAACTTCAGATAATGCTAATTTTCCCTGTCTCCACTGTATGACGAGCTTTAGAACTAAAGAAGAACTGAATAGACATTTGGAGAATTGCCAACAAAATGAAGCAGTTGAAAATACTTTTCCTAAAGATGATTATTTAGAATATATAATAGACATTATTTGAAAAATAAAGTACCCTTTACTATTTATTGTGATTTCGAATCATATAATGTTAACATGACACAAAATCGAACCGAAGGTTCTAGGGCTTCGCCCGATTCTGATAATTGTAAATATGAAAAAAGTGCAGCTGAACAACGTAAAGAAAAATATTTATTTGAACAAAAACCATTATGTTGGGGAATGTACATTCATTCAAATTATCCTGAATTATTTAAATCAGAATATTTTCAATACTATGGTGAAGATAGTTCAGAAATGTTTACAAAGAAAGTAGAAGAATTACAAAATTATTTTGACAATTTTTTTGTTATTTTTTATTTTTCACAATTGCTTGAAACAAATATACCAATGCTTCCATTAACGGATGAAGAAAAAATTAATTTTGTTAATGAAACAAATTGTTATTACTGTGGAAAAGAATTTACAAAAAATTATAAAAATGGCAAATATATTGATAAGCGAAGCGACGGCTCTGCCGTCAAAGTAAAAGATCATGATCATCTAAATGGATTATATAGAGGTGCAGCACATAATTCTTGTAATCTTAATGCTAATAAATTTAAATATAACTTTGTTCCTTTATATTTCTACAATGGTTCAAAATATGATTTCCATCTAGTAATGAAAGATTTATTTTCATCTGAAAAATTACAACAACAACAAATAAATGTACTATGTAAAACAGAAGAAGAATATTTTTCAATGCAATTAGGTTGTATTAGAATTTTAGATACATTTAGATTTTTTACTCCTTATTCATTAGATGTTATGGGAAAAACTTTGAAACCTGAACAATGTAAAATATTAAATAAATATAATTTAAAACCTTTAAAAGGAATATTTCCGTATGAATATATAACTGGAGATTTTAATTCTGTGAATAAAATTATGGAAGAAAAACAACTTCCTCCAATAAATAAATTTAAATCAATATTAAAACAATCACAATTATCTGAAGAAGATTATGCAGAAGCTGAAAAGAATTGGAGAGAGTTAAATTGTAAAACAATGTATGATTATACAATGAAATATCTTCAGATAGATGTATTAATACTAGCTGATCTTTTCGAAAACTTTCGTGATATGTGTTTAGAATATTACGGAATAGATCCATGTTATTGTCATTCTACACCAGGTTTAACATGGTTAGCAGGATTAAAACATACTGGTGTTAAACTTAAACATTATAAAGAAAATACATATGATAAATTATTATTTTTTGAATCTGGAATTAGAGGTGGAGTTTCATCAGTTTTAGGTAATCGTTATGTACAGTGTTACAATAAAAAAGTAAATCCTGATGATTATGGAATAATGAAACCTTTATCTCCAGAAGAAAGTGATCAGTTCATAAAATTGTTTAATCAAAATATAGAAGGACTTATATCAAATGAAGATAGTCAAGCAGCAGTTGATGAAATCATGAGAGAAAACTATTTGTTATATTATGATTTTAATAGCTTATATTCTTCTTGCATGATACAAGAATTACCAACAGGTGAGATGGAATGGTGTAATATTCTAGATTATCAAAAAACATATGATGGAAATTTTAATCATGGTTATATATATGAAGTTGATTTAGTACACCCTGATGAAATAAAAGATAAAAGAAAATATTTTCCTTTCTGTCACGAAAACAAAATTCCCAATATAGAAGACTTTTCAGATTATCAATAATCTATAATTCCTAAGAAATACAGACCAACAAAAAAACTTATGTTAACACAAAGTAATAAAGGAAAGTATGTTGTTGAAGGAAGAATGCTAGATTCGTATTTAGAACATGGAATGATTCTCACCAAAATACATCGAAAACTATTTTATCAAAAATCTAAATGGTTAAAAAATTATATAGAGTTCAATATTGAGAAAGGTAAAATAGCTAAAAGAAATAAAGATGATTTTGGAAACGTGTTCTTCAAATTAATGAATAATGCATTTTATGGTACGACTTTAGAAAATGTGCGTAATAGACAAAATATTGAAATATTATATGATAAAGATAGGTTTCAAAATTTAACAAGGAAACCTACATATAAAAGAACTACTAGATTCAGTGATGAACTATGTGCTGTACATTTACGTCGAATTAGCGTAAAACATGATAGGTTTAATTTTATTGGATTCACTATATTAGAATTAGCTATACTATTTATGTATAAATTTATATATGATTATTTAGCACCTGCTTATGGCAAAAACTATAAATTACACTTTACAGATACGGATTCCGTTTTCTTAGAATTAACAGTGCCGTATAATTCTTCACTTGATGAAGAAATAGATAAAATAAAAGATTTTATTCATCCTTCAGAATTATGTAAAGTAAAAGATGAGTTAGGAAATGAAGATTTCATAACAGAAGCTATATTTCTCAAATCTAAATGTTACTGTTATGATACAACTAATAATATTAAAACACATAAAACATTAAAAGGAATTTCAGAGGCATCAGTGGCTAATCAAATAACATTTCAAGATTATAAAAATGCATTGTTTAATAATGAAATAAAAACAGCATGTAATTATAGACTTAATTCAAAGAAACATAAAATGTATTTAAAAGAAGAGCATAAATTAGCATTAGATCCATTTGATGATAAAAGAAAAATTTTACCTGATGGAATAACTACTTCACCTTTTTAAAGTTTATTTATTATTATTTAAATCAGACTAGAAAAAAAATTTTTTATTATTTAAATCAGTCTAGAATAAAAATTTTATTATTTATTACTCAGTATAAAAATTTTTTATTACTCAGTAAACAAATCTTCTATAACTCTATCATGAATTTTTTTATCAATATTAATTGTGATAAATCCATAATCTTTTGACCAAGCATTGTTACACGATTGTTTAAATTCATCTTTATTTCTTACACATAAATCTCTTAACAAATCACTTAACTTTCTTGCATTTATTTCAAATAGTATAAATATATTTGCATTCTTTCTAATAACACTTCCGTCTAATGAATACATACTTTGTGTTAAATAAAATACACTACAGTTGTTATGTCTACCTCTTGTGAAATAATTTCTCTGAACTGACTGATTTCTATCATTAACACAATCATCAAAAATTACACAATGTTTCATTGTTTTATCTAGTTTACTAGGATCTTGCATATTACCACTATCATCTATTAATTGTATCTTTATATGCTTACTTTTATTGGATTCAACTAACTGATTTTTTTTGCTGCTTCTTCACACCACGAACTTATTTCTTCTTCATCTTCAGATTTTTCATATTCTTTGAATAATGAAGCAATTGCTGTTTATTTAAGATTATTTTCAAATCCATATTTTAAAAATTGATAGACGGGTTGTTCTGCTGTTGTTGTATAAATTATAAGATTGTTATAATCCAAAAAATTTGGAGTCGTTAAAATTTTAAACAATAGATACGTTTTCCACAACCTGATCTTCCGCAAATAACTGACAAAACTTTATTAGATAAATTTGGATGATGATTAAATCTAAGTTTTTTTTTATTTAATGGCACTTCACTCATTTTTTAATAAAAAAAATTTTATTTTCATTTTATTTTTATTTTTAAAGAAGAAGAAGAAAATTAAACTTCTCTAGCTTCGCATGGGAGTTTATACCTCTCGAACGGGAGTTTATACCTCCCGAACGGGAGTTTATACCTCTCGAATCAAAAGATCTATCATAATCTCTTCACCTCCAAAATTTATTTCTTGTCCTCTCTCATCAGTGATTCTCATGTTAATGTTGTTAATAGTTTTTCTTGTAATAGGGAAATATATTAATGTTTGTGGAATTACATTTAATCTATAACCAATGGGTACAGTAAAAGCTGGAAAACTGAATATTAAATTTGACAATTTACCATTTATATATCCTCCTTCAATAATGTCACAATGTACAACAATTGAATTTATTTCAGTTATTTTTGGAATCTTCTCACCTAAATGATAACCTTGACTATAGGTTTGTTTATTAAATCCTAATAGCTTTGACAATGATCTATCATGATTAAAATCAACTTGATGATTTTCGTCTAAAGTAAGAGAAAATTTATTAACTGACGGTTCAACTGCAAAATGTAATTGTTTCTTATCTTTAAATGGTATACCTAAATGTCTCTTAATTTCATTTGATATTGATTCAACTTCGTAAGAACCAGGAAGAAAAGTTAGTACTTTCCACGTTTTGCCTTTATCAGTAGAATATCTAAATTGATCATTCACATCTTTTATAACATTTTGAATAGTGTTAAATGTGGAGAAACTAGTCAATGCAATTTGATAATTTTTATTTTGTTCTAAATGTAGAATGGGTTCTAAATTACAAGTGTGTGATGAAGTAGTTTTTATAATTTTTAACGTCGTACTAAATTTTGATGAACCCAAAATCTCTGTCAAATTTTCTAAATGATTATTAATTTTGTCTAAATCTGCTGATGATAATTCTCTCGAAGACATTTTTTAGTTAAAATTTTGAAAAAATATCTTTTTATAAAAAAATTAAAAACAACAACATATTTCAGCTACGGACGAAGCCCTAGAACCATCGGTTCGTTATACTTTTATAATCCTCTTCATTTAGAATCTTCTTTTCTAACAGTCTTTTCAATATAGCATGAATTTCATTGAAACTAGAATTATGTCCTTCTTTTATTGCCGATATTAAAATATTTAATCTATTTAGTAATTCTTGTGGATCATCTGGTAAGAATACAGTTTTTTCTGTTTTCTGTTTTTCAGATAAACCTTTTCCTACTTTAACTCCCGTTGATAATAAATTTTCTAATTGTTTATAACGTCTAAGAGATTTTACTGCGCCAACTCTATCTAACATAGCTTTATATTTTATAAGATCTTCTACAGCATAATTATTTAAATCTGCTCCTCTTAAAAGATCAACAAAATTTCTATCTAAATTAAAAGCATATTTATCTGGTGAAAAAATTAAACCTCGAAAAGGTTGTGGAAATATTTCTTTTTGTCCTAGATAAAATCTAGGTATTGTTTTTCCATCTATAAATGAAATAGAATGTTCAAATTGCATAGATTTTGGTAATTTCTTATTAATGTTTGATTCTAGTAATCCATAGTCATCTAATATAGTTTTGTGCTCTGGATCTGTTATATCAATTTGTTTATCATTATTTGTAAGTTCTTTTTCAAGAGTTTTAAATGGTTTCATAGTTTTCTCAAAATCAGTTTTTACTTCCTCGGTTTGCTGCATTTTTTCAAACATATCAGATTGAATACCAGCTTTTATCATTCTATGTTGAAGATGATTTTCTTTCATAATATTTCTTTGTTTTATTAAATCGTCTAATTGTCTAATTCTTTTTAGATTATCAGCTCTTGTGAAGATTGTAACAAGTGAAGTTGCAAAAACACCCGTACCTGTTAAAGCTGTAGCAACTACTGGAATTACTAAAACACCTGAAGATATAACAATTGTTAAAGCACCTAAACTTATTGTTAAGAGTATGCCAATTCCTTGTGTTACATTCTTAACTTTGGTCCATCTCTTTCTTAATTTTTTATAATGCTCTAATCTTAATAATAATTGAGATTCCTTATCTTTCATATAGCGTACTCTATCTTTGTGTTTTTCTTTGTTCAATTCACTTATTTTTAACTGTGATAACGAAGGATATATTCTTGCGGCTTCTTCCACTTTTGTTTCATCCACTTTTGTTTCTTCCATTTTTAAAGAAATATTATTAGTCACATGATATATTTTAAAAACCTGAAAGATGGATAAAATTCATGAATTTCAAATTCTCAACTTTTATGATTTTCGGTGTCCTGGAACGGTCATGATTTTCAAAGTAAAATGTCATAATCACAAATTTGAGATTCTTAACTTTTCTGATTTTTTCGGTGTCCTGGAACGGTCATGATTTAAGCGAGAAAATTGTAATTCTCAAATTTTGAGATTCTTAACTTTTATGATTTTTTCGGTGTCCTGGAACGGTCATGATTTTGGGAGAAAATGTCATAATCACAAATTTGAGATTTTGAAAAATTTGAAAAATTGGGTATTTTTAAAAACGCCTAAATTTATGAATTTAGGTCTTAAAAACCTGAAAGAGGGTTAAAATTCATGAATTTAGACCATTTAAAAAGTACCATTTTTTGAAAAATCGGTATCTTTAAAAACGACTAAATTCATGAATTTAGGTCTTAAAAACCTGAAAAAGGGTCAAAATTCATGAATTTATGTCGTTTTTAAAGATACTATTTTTTGAATTTTATGGTGTCCTGGAACGGTCTTTTGCCCATTACTTGGAATCTTCGCCATAAAAACTGCTAGCCCTTCCATCGAGCGTCAGTGCCAGCTCAACTTGTGCGATAATGGCGACGAGTTATAATGACGGTTAAGTCTGTCTGGCACCTAACCATAATGCCAAATGAAATAGGCCTACAATGTGGCTAGAAATGGATAAGGTTGATATATGTAGGCCCAAATTCTAACCAACCACGCTTGCTTTTCCTAGTTTTCCAGATTCAACGATTAAAGCACAGACCTAGGATTAGGGAAGACTGCATTCATTCACCGTTACTGTGGATTCATCATTCACCGTTACTAGGTCTGTGGATTAAAGGCTAATTGTTTCATGAAAATGTTTGGTGCGAATGGGAAAGAGTACGTCAGACAGGCTTCCCTAACAGCGTGCATCGGACCTCTGCAGATCAACAAAACAGACAATTAGCTTATAACAAGCCACCATGAGAAAGAAAAAATCATTTCCGCCAATTGGCGGAAATCGTGAAATTAATTTCCGCCAAACTGAAAAAAATTCCGCCAAAATGGAAGGATTGGCGGAAAAAACCCTGATGACCTGACGAAAAAAAACTGAAAAAAACTCAATGACCTGCTAATTGAACAAACAGTACTTCTCCAAGGTTGTCATGACACGGACGATGTGTAAAATAATATCATTTTCTTCAGCATTATGCTATCATGGTCAGTCAATTCCGTTGCAATTTCTTCAAAACTGCATAAATGCGCATATCTCACATTTGGAAACAATTCCGACTGTATCTCCTTTGAGTTCATTTGATAAAATCGAAAGTGCATACATTGGGGATTTAATAAATGCGGAGTTACCACTCTACCTAATATACCTACTCTATGATACCTGTTTTCCAATTAAGTATGTATCATCCCGAGCCGATGGGAATAACAATTTCAGTTACGGGATATTATGGGTTATGGGACAATTATGGGTTAGTAGGAATATTTCACGCAGGGACGCATGTGTAGTAGGTCTATCATATTTATATAGGCCTAAGGCTGGCTTTATGCATCTACAGTGTTTTTAGCTATTTTAGTACACGGTTTTAAGCCTAACTAGTTGAGAACAGGTACCCGTAAAAGGGCATAATGACTTCTAATAAGGAAGGTAGCTTTGGTATTCGAATGCAAGGTCAGTGCATCTATTGTAGACTTGCTATTTGTAGAGCCCACAATACTACCTAAAAGTTGTAAGTTCCATGGAGATATTTAGACTTGATCTAGTCCTATCATGCATGTACACGGTATATACCTGCAGTGGGATAGAATGTCCCCTGACCTATTTGGCTTATTGGGAAATAATCGGAAATTTTTAAAAATTCTGTAGGAATGGGACGAGGAAGCATTGTCCCACGCCAAGCATGCTCGAAAGCTCGATCTTACGATTGGAAACAGACCAGCAGTCTTATGATCTGAATGGGAAGACTGTTAAATAGAATTCGATGTAAGTAAGACCTTAGTCATATTTCTGGTAGAACGATTCACTGGTCAATTCACTTCACATGAAGAGAGGAAATCGTTTATTAGCACTTTTAGTGAATAAAGATTTTCTTACACTATTCTATGAAACAATAAATTTTAGATGAGAAATGGTTGTCATTAGTTAAACTTAGTTAGTCGTTTTTTAGCTACCTTGAAGCACTTTGTTATGCCAATGATGCTACTAAATATAGCATTGTAGTCAACCTTCATCATTCAGCAAACATGCCAGTTATTGAAATGACGACTCATTAGAAAAATGAAGACTTCGGGTCAACGGGTCACAAGTAATTAACCCGGTTTCATCGCTGGCACTGTTTGATGATTTTTAAGGAAGCAGAAATTAAAAAGTTTCGTATCTAACTTAACATTTACTTGTAAGATAAATCACTTTAGTCAACGATAAATAAATTAACTTACTGTCTGCTGCAGCCTCTTCTATCAAATATCTTCTGAAGTCACCGTCCAGATGATGAGCCACGACTGCGAATGGCGTTCCTTGGGAAATTCCTTCCTCCGTCGTCTTACATGCATACAAGATAGGGAGACATTAAGTATTCCTCTCGTCTCGCCTCCTCTCTTCTGCCTGCTCTCTCTCTCTCAAAAAAAAAAATCTCAAAATCTCAAAAAGTTTATTGCCTATCTTGTGGGAACAAACAAGGTACATATGAAATAATTACAGTAATGTCAATGTGAGTGGTAGAAAAATTAAAGATGACAATGGATGGAATGGGTGAAATGAAAGCTAAAAACACACACTTGCACCATGATCGCCGTTGTATGCCGTGAGTGAATTGGTGATTAGGATGAAAGTCTGAAAAAGTCTCGAGATATATACAGTCAAAAAAGTTATGCTATGAACGAGACAATGAACGAATGAATGAATGAGTCATAACATCATTAACTAGAGGAGAGGAGACAAGCATGTATCAAAATATATAAACATCGTTTTCATTTTGATTTGAGAATGATTATTTTATGTCATTAATCAAGTTTTTCGAATTTTTATTTGCACATCACACCCAACAGCAGTTTAGTAACCCTATTATTAATCCCATTGTTTAATCGGAGGCACGGTTATTAAATCAAATTCAATGTCTGTGAATCAATAATCTTCAGTACATACCTCTCTCTCCCTCTCCCTCTCTCCCTCTCTCCCTCTCTCTCTCTCTCTCTCTCTCTCTCTGTTTTCTAGTTTTTGCTGCTTCGCCATGGAACAGCATCGCTTAGTCAACAAAAGTCGGTATGATAGAAAACATTTGTTGAGAAAAGTTTGATGAAAAATGGTTACGAGGATTGAATGAAGGCAGGTTTATGGGTAGTCGGGATCCCGGGATTGCAATACGGGATCCCGAGATTGACACGTTGAAACATTCAATGATAACTCTATGGCTGTATGCATCGTCTTGTCGTCTATCTCATAATACTGAAGTAATACTAAAAACGTAAATAAATGTCCCAAAGATTTCACATTTCAGACCAAAATTAAGAAAGTTCGCATTTGTGTCTGCCATCAGCATGTGCAGTACATCAGAAAATTCAGAATTATAAATTATCTAATCATAAAAGTTTAATGGGATAGTTGTAGAATGAAACCCGCCATCTATCTTTGTATTAATAATTCAACTTCTTTCTATGTACAGGGATGTAATTGCGTGCAGGGGGCCGCGGCCGGAAAAATTCGGCAGAGAGGCGCCATGACAACAGCAGCAACTTTTGGGAAAACTACGTTTTAAAAATCATACACACATTCTTGTTGACGATGTTTTAATATTTCCAATGTATACAGACATCGGCAGGCTATTAACTATTCTCCATTTCGCAAATACTATATACGGTTGTTTCTGGTTTCAGTGTATTATTTTTTAAGAAGGCTATATCAAAGATCTTATCTTGAAACTTTTGTAGTTAATTTTCCATCCTGGTTGTGCCAGAAGAAAAAAATCGTGTATAATCACAAATCATCTCTTTATTACACTTCTTAATACTAATAGTAGTGCACCGGTACAATAAATAATACCGGTACTTAAAGAAGCAAATTAAAAATCATAATGTGCATTGGAAATTATAGTTGCCGCTTCACAATTCAAGAGTAAAATAGCTTTCTAGAGCTATAGATGTTGAGTAATTTCGCGACATGAGGAAATAAGGAATATCTTCTCTTCTGGAAACGATGAGAATCGGTGATAAAATGTCCACACTAATTCAGGCGCTTTGGTAGATCTTTATGCAAAATATGACCATTGTGGCGCAAAACCATCTTGAAAAGTTTTTACTCATGTGCATTCTTCTATCTTCAATAGTTAGTCTATCATGGTTAGGTCATTACCATGAATTTGTCTTGAATACGTCTTTGAATTCTCTCAAGCTTCGACGACAGGCCTTTGAGAGTCCAAATAACTGGCACGCATATTCATTTCTTGATAAATGCATTGCATTTGATTTTCGTAGAATGGATAACCGTCGGTTGTAAGTCCTCACGATGTTGTCAACGTGGTCTACCCATGTCAGCCGATTGGTGAAGGTCTTTCCATGGATCTTCATCTTATTTGATCGTGGAATGTCAGACGTCAGATTTCGGAACGCTTCCTTTCCTTGTTCTGTTGATATTTTTAATATAGGCATTACGAGATGTGCATCATTTGCGTATTGCAATTGCATGTTCCCAAAGTTCATACTGATGTCAGAAGCAGATACATAAAAGATGAGAGGTCCTAGGACTGACCCGTGAGGTACTCCACGCTTAGAAATTATTGCTCGTGAGCGCTGTCCATCAATCCTGATAACAGATGTGCGGCATTGTTAGTAGCTTCTCAGCCACAACTAAAAGGAAGAAATAAAACCAAGCTGTGCAAATTTTCGCAAAACATGCTCGTAATCGGTTAAATCAAACGCTGTCGACATCAAACGATTGACAGAATGACTATGCCCAGGGAAACATGATCATCAAATAGCTCTGCTGACTTTTCATGCAATTCTACTAATTCGACTGATATTGATAACTTCGGAATTACTCCAGATCAATTCATCAGCATGATCAAATTCGTCTCCTACAACTATGAGATTGAATATAACAATAAAAATTATTTACAAATTAAAGGGTGTCCGATGGGCTCTCATTATGCACCCCCATTTTCGATCATATTCATGGGTTATATAGAAGAAAAGGCAATGTCTATTATAAATTCACGCCTACAGTTAAATAACTGGATTTATAAAAGATACATTGATGACTGCATCATCGGTCCGTTGCAAAGAAACAAAGAATACTGTGACTTCATATTAGAGACATTCAATTCGATTGATGACAACATAAAGTTTACCATTGAAAACCCCGAAGATGGGTTACTGAATTTTTTAGATTTAAGTATTTGGTTAGAGAATAGGAAAATCATGCACAAAAAATATGTAAAAGACATATCGTCTGGCAATGCTTTGAAAAAAGATAGTTGGCTACCGAGCTCCGTCAAAACTAATTTCGTAAAGCAGAGCATTATAGACACACGTAATCGATGTAGTTCAACGCTCTCTGATAACATTAAAATGGAATCGGAGAAAAAATGTAAAGAAAATTTAAAATTTAATGGATACACTAATAAGGATTTGAGTGTATCTGATAGAAATACCCAAAAAAATAAAACTAGTAAAAAAAAAGCATTTTGAAGTTACCGTTTATAAGCGACAGTCTTAATCGGAAAATTAATTACCAAATAAGAAAACATAGGTTGAATGTCCGTCTCGTCAGTACGGGCAACAAAAAACTGCGTAATGTTTTGAAGAAAAAAGGCAAAAAAAAGTAAACACAATGATTGTAGAATATGCAACAAGCTATCCCAAAATCATAACTGTGAGACATCGTGTGTTGTATATCAATTTTCTTGTAGAAAGTGTGGTGATAAATATATAGGCAAAACTGCTAGACCATTCTACATTAGATACAACGAACACAGTCTCAGTATTCGTAATAAAAATGATCTAAGTGCTTGGTCCGAACACAGTAAGACCTGTCTTGTTAACGGTTCGATTGATGATTTTGATGTTGAATTTCTTCGCTGCTTAAATGATCCTGTTGAAACAAGCGTGGTGGAATCGCGATTAATCAATAAGTGCCATCCTAAAATGAACAGACGTCATGAGACAACCGGAGCTATACTGCTTATCTAACGAGCCAGTTTAGACAGTGTCATTTTATTGCTGCTTTGCCTTGAGAAAGGGTCTGGACCCGAAACGTCGGCTGTGTACACATTTTTTATTCGTAATTATTTGTGGCATTAAATTACTCGGGAGAGAAAGCTGATTTTTTTCACATCATTGATTCATTATGGTCCTCCCGCCTTCAGCCATCTCTTATATAATTCTACTAAGCAGAAGTAGAGTGGTTGTTTCTGAATCGGTGTTCTGCGGACCCATAACGACAATCAAATTCACCACATATAGCTTCTACGACTATCCGCTCAAGCAGTTTCGCTTGGGTTGGGAGGACAGACATGGGACGAAATTGTCTTTTATTCTGTGGAATGGATTTCGGAACAGGTGATGTGATAGAATGTTTCCATAACTCGTTCAACTGGAATAAATCTATAGTATTTCCAGCTTTTAAATTTTTTTAAAACGGATGTCGAGCAGCGCTCGACATCTAAAATACCTCCTCAGGAGTGACTGTCGGGCGGCATCGTATTTTTAAGAGCAGTATTCTTTCTGACATCTTGATTAGGCTGTATTGCGAACGTAAAACGTGCTCACATAAATACTGGACGGTTAATATTCGGCATGCTTTTTAATCTGTCTATAATGTTATTCAACAGGCCTACAAATTCGAATATTTGCTATTCGCGTGAATCGAATGTCAATGACAAAATCGTATTGGAAAATCGTATAACTTCCCATTTTTAGCGAATCAGCTACACTCTAAACCAGCACCTCCTAAATCACACACTGAAGCGAGACACTATTCGTAACTAATAAAAAAATCCTAAAGCAAAGGGTTTTAGGAGGCTAGCGCACTAGTATTATTGTTCTCTTTAGTATGTCAGCATTCTATTTCACGCAACCTCCTAAAATTCTAGTGTGTGGCGCTTTAGGATGCAGGTTTACTCGATTTTAGGAGGTGATGGTTTACAGTGTAGACGCGCATTTTCCCGTGTGAAATAGTCCATGTTCTACAATATTGTTAAGGAGAATTGTTGGTCAGCCTTATTGAGAAATTCTGATTACCATCGGAAGCATTTTCAAAAACCATTCATAATTATTCACTGTTCTAACTGCGCATATACATACCATACAAGATAATTAAAGCAAAATATTTACTTGTTTACATGGATCATCTATAAGCGAGATTTTTCGGAAATACGTGAAATAGTGTCGAATACAGTCGAAATTTACATCGTTGGCGTCCTCTCATCCTGTAGAATCGGACTTTGGTGTCATTGAGACTTCTCAGCCTCATTTTTCAAAATTTATACATCTAAGGGACTAGTTCCGGTTTCCAAGTGAGTTGTATTTGCTGGTCGTTGCTGCAACTGCGGCTTGGGAGGTCACGTGATTTCAATAGCAATTGCATGCAAAACGCATCACATTCGACCCATTCTCTGATTATCAAATACCAAAAATAACAACTGACATCCGTGACGAGTAGCATAACGTGTTAACGCTGAGCTTCGACGTGAAAGGTGTTGAGGTCGATTCCTTTCGAGTGTGTGAATTTGATTTTTTTGTGATTTCAATAAAAGTATGAGTAGCAATACTCCCAAGCGGACGACGTGGTCCAATTCGACGAGTGACCTGAATAACCGCTTGGAAGACCTAAAATCCAGTATTATTTCATAATTTTCCTCTCAACTGAATGAATTGAGCAATAGTATTAAACATCTCGTTTCAAGAATAGATAGCTTTGAAGATACCATTTCTCAAATCCTATCAAAGCAAGTTGAGCTTCAGAAAGAAATGGCAAGTATTCAAGAAAAAGTCAAGAAAAAAAGCTGTGAAAGAGGAAAACAATAATTTAAGAAATGAGATGATATACAATGCCGAGTTAATAACACAGGAAGTTCAAATGAGAATGTCGAAAAGCAACAACATCGTGATTTTTGGCATTCCAAAACAATCTACTGGGTCAGTTGCAGAACGAAAAGCCAATGATGAAGACACTGTGAATGAAATAGCAACCGAACTTGATATTACTGATTATAGAATCAAAGAAATTGCAAGAACTGGAAAGAATTTGCGCCAAGACCGACTTTTACGTGTAATTTTTACAGACCCAACCACAAGGATAAAATTCTTACGAAAATCTAGATATCTAAGGGATTCTGTGAATTTCAGACAGTGCTTCATCAATGCTGACCTCACATTCCATGAGAGACAAAGGCAACAATCACTCCGCAATCAATTGAAAGAAAAAAGAAAAGATAGGAGAGATTGGATGATAAGGAATGGAATGATATGTTTAAAAGAAGAACAAAGTCAAAATTTTCATTAATGTCTTATCCCAAATGTTCTCAGCAGTTAAAAAGCAGAGAATATCCTCTTCCGTCAGTTGTGCTCGGAATTGTGTTCGATCTATTCGAAATAATATTGAGGAACTGTCTGTATATGCCTCAAGTATCAGCCCTGGTCTTATTGCCATAACAGAAACCTGGCTCAACCGCAATGTAGACAATGCTCAGATCGAATTATTGAACTATACTTTGTTCCGCTTTGACAGACGAGACGGTAGAGCTGATGGTGGTGTTTGTTGCTATATTCGTAACGATTTCAGCTGTAAGCAGATAAACTCATTGACTTATCCACCTTCTACTATTGAATGTATCAGATTGCATCTTCACCAATGTAAGCTTGTCATCATTGTGGTGTATATTCCCCCAAGTCTTAAAGTTGTAGACCTGAACGAAGAGGTACGTTTTCTCACAAGTGACATTGACGACATAAGTGGCCATCTACCAGACAATCATGTCATCTTGTTGGGGGACTTTAATCAGTTGCTAAGGAATGAAACTGAAACTTTGTAGGGATTAACACAAATTGTTAACTTTAAAATACGCGCTAAGTCAATATTGGACAAAATTTTCGTTGATTATACTACGCTTGAGAGGTATTTTGATCCTGTACGCGGGCCTAACTTTGGTAAAGCTGACCATGAAAGCATTTACATGAAACCAAAGAAATCTGATTTACTTCCATCAAGAGTTTGTAAGGTTTTTGATTACAGGAAAAGCAATATGACTGATATTTCATGGATAATCCAGCTTGCATTTTCGACAGAATGGTATAAATTAGACTGCAGTATTGATGAGAAGGCTGAATATTATCAAGAAGTCATTTTCAACGCAATGTCAATGATGCCTTATGCTTATGTCAAAATGAATATCCATGATAAACCATGGATGACCCCACTGCTTAAATTACTATTGAATCGCAAACACCAAGCATTTCGCCAAGAGAATCATGGGCTCTTCCAGCACTATAACGAGAAACTAAAGCATGAAATCAAAAAAAGCAAAAGACAATTGGGCAAAGTCACTAAAAGCAAAAAAAGATATTTGGTCAATACTGAAAGGTATGAAAACTACCACAACTCAGAGAATTCGACTCTACAGAGATTAATTAATGAATTCGAAACCCCTCTCGCGGCTGTCGAGTCCATCAACACAGCACTGGCTCAAAGTTTTGGTCCTCAGCCGAATTGGTCGGAGATAACATTTTGTCTTCCTTCGGGCTATGATGACTGGAATATTGAAATTTCTGTTCCTGACGTTTACAGAAAGTTAATTAACATTGATATTAAAAAGTCACCTGGAAGTGATGGAATACCACCACGATTTTTGAGAGATTTTGTACATGTCTTATGTGAGCCGTTAACACATCTATTTTGCTTATCGATTGGGAGTCATCAAATTCCGCAAATTTGGAAAATAGCAAATGTTGCACCTATTCCGAAATCAAGAAACATCGATCTCAACAATCTACGTCCGATTTCTCTACTCCCTGTATCCTTCAAAGTTCTCGAGGAATTCGTTGTAGATTCAGTCAAAAATCGCCTCATAGACCTTTACGGAATTGAACAATATGGATTTCGCGCGACATCGTCGACCCTATACTCGCTAACATCACAGTGCATGATCATTTGACTCGAATTTTAGAAGACAGCTCTTATAGCGGAGGAATTGTGATTGCATTTGATTTAAGTCGTGCTTTCGACAAGTTAAATCACCGCAATCTAGTTGGATCACTTATCGCTGGAGCTCTTCCCACAGGTTTCATACACTGGTGCATTAGTTTCTTGTCAAACAGGTCCCAACATGTTAAAATTAATGAAATTTCAAGCGAACTTCAAAGAGTTGCGTCTGGTGTACCCCAAGGCTCCAAGTTATCACCTCATCTGTTCGCCAGTCACATGGGAACTCTGAAATCGGTATCTTATGGTTCTCAAATTGTAAAATATGCCGATGATGTCATGATTATGGTTACTAGTCATTTCGACCCCATAAATTAAGTCATCTTGGCCCCATAACATGGGTTATCAAATCTACGCTTCTGTATAGTGCGTTGGCTACATATATACAGGGTGCGAGAAAAGTCTTTGCGGATTTTTGATAACTTTATATTTAGTTATTGTATGGTGAATTGTTTTACTTTATTTTCATTTTTCTTTGAACAAACCCATCTAGAAATAAAAACTAAACATTCCATGTACTCATTGACATTTTTATTCTTCAAATAGCTCACCGTCATGTTCAATGCACTTCAGAAAACGTTTCTGAAAATTCCTCAACGAATCACGGTAGTAAGAGAGAGCAATGTTGTTCATTTGTCGCTGAATCTCTTCCCGCAAGTCCTGAATGTTCCTGTAAATAAAACCTGGAGGATAAACCAATTACCGCAGGTGACTTCAGAACCAAAAGTCGCAGGGTGTCAAGTCCGGCGATCTTGCTGGCCATTCAATAGGTCCTCTCCTGCCGATCCAGCGATTGGACAAATGAGTCTAGAATTTGACGCGGTGAAAGAGAGTAATGGGGAGGCGCTCCGTCTTGCTGGAACAGAAGGGTTCTTCCAGTGTCACGAGAGAAATAAGGAACGACTTGGTTCAACAGAAGATCAGATATCGTAGAGAAGAAGTCCGGAATAGCCTATACAGGCCCACACGGTGAGGCTAGGAGTCTTGCCTGGGTTGGTCATTCTAATATTCGGGTTCGTCGTAGTCCAGAAGTGCACATTGTGCTTGTTGATGTTGACTGTCAACGACATGACACACTCGTCCGAAAATGTTAGCTTTCGGAGGAAAGCAGGATCTTCTCTCGATTTTCTCCTCATTTCTTCACAAAATTGTAAGCGGCGGTCTTCGTCCCCATCACAAAGAAATTGAGAATATAGCGGCTTGTATGGATGATAATGCTCGGTTTTAGAACTTTTCGGACAGTGAAATCAGAGATCCCGACATCCCTCGATATCACTCTTGTCGAAGTTGAAGGATTTTCAGTGACAGCTTCAATTACCTTTTGCCTGTTTTCATCTCCAGATGCTGTTATGGGTCTGCCACTTCTGGGTCGGTCGTGGGACAGGCTGCCGGTTTCAAGAAGTTTGTTCTTCCAATACAAGATTGTTCTCGACAATGGGGTTCCTTGTTAAATTTCTCTCTGAATTGACGAGCACTTTCTTCACAGTTGAAAGAAATGGCCCACGATGTGCAATAAACTTTTTTTATTGTCGAGAATTCCATCACAATATCAAATTACTCACATCCATCAGTGTATCGAGTTTATAAACACAGTGTATAAAATGTATTGATTAAAATTAAAAATCTCGTAGTAAGATTCAAATGTGAAATCTATGCTGGTCAGCAAAAATAAGTGGCATAGCTTTTCAAGGCATAACATTTATTAAGGTTAATCATCCATGGTTTAGTCCGTCATTTAATGATCGATCCTCGAAGTTAGATTTAAATTTGAAATCTATGGAGCTCAGCAAAAACGAGTGGCATAGCTATTTGAAGCACAACTTTGTTGATTTGATTAAAATGAGATCAAATCTCGTAGCTAGATTCAAATGTGAAATCCATGGAGCTCAGGAAAAACAAGTGGCATAGCTTTTTAAAGCATCGAAAATAGCACAATGAAATGCCGAGTTTACAAAACGCATGGAAAGTAATCAATTTAAATTTTGTTGATTGAATAGCATAAAGTTCACTATGTGTTAAATCTGAAGACTTGGCATGCATAATAGTCGAGTGACAGAGTTATCTACAAACGCATTGCCACATATTGGTCACTGAAGAAATGATATTTGATCATTGAATAGCAAAATATAAAGTTGACAAAAACCCGCAAGGACTTTTCTCGCACCCTATAGATAAATTGATGTGCTCTATTCAATTTCCTGTCTATTAGCTGGCTGTTACAATCTCCATCTGTCTGTTACATCGATTTTAACATCTATCAAAGATTTCAAATTCCGCGTGTTGTGGGTTATTTTTCCTAATGGATATTTCGGCCTTAATTTGCATTCATTAGTTAAAATATGGCTCATAGTGGTCTATTCTGCCTATCTGAAGTGGATTCACTTAGTGATAATCAAGCACTGACGACCAATCCCTAATTCTTGGTCGAATTACAGCATATTCGCGTAGGAGGGTCGAGGTTATTTTCCTTATTGAGAATCAGAGCTCGGCTTTGCGCTCAATCGAAATATCGTGACTGATTTGCCCAGAATATGCCTGTTGCTTTCTTTTGAAAGAGATGAGAAACGCAGGAAAAGGAAAGGAACTCGAAAATCGCTCAGAACTGGGGTCGAAAGGAGTACATCGATAAGGTTATTGTCTACATAGGTTAATGCGTGCAAAAATTGTACTCAACTTATGAATAAGCCATCCTGTAGCTATGTTATGCCTATTGGGAAGAAAAGTGCTGAGGTGCCTTTGATGTACGGGCACTTTTGCATCTTCATATTTAATAATTAATTTCAGCCATTTTTTCTTTAGATGCAATTGCAGCTTGTTTGAAATTGACTCTACTTGAAGTTGCTACAGCTGATTTTAACTTAGTGGTATTTCCAAACTGATAAATGAAGTGTGCAAACATGCCTGGTATGCAAATATGCTGAAATATCGCTCTCATTTTTCATTTTCAAGCGCATCAATATATGTGCTTAGTATCTGATCATCAAATGTAACCGCTAAGGATACATGGCATAAAGAAATACACACACAAAAAAAGCGACTGACTTTATCACTCGGTAAGTTGTTTTGTGCCCTGAAACCGAAATCGTCGCAACTATTCCAGTACACGATCCTACCTCTCAAAGCATATTTCTTTGATCGGCCACTTTGCTTCTAATAACTTGATGGTATCAGTAAGACACCCAGGCTATTGATCCCATTAAAGATCTACTGTAAATGGGTATTTTTTTTACTTTTTAAGGTGATGGTTGGAATTAAAATTCCTCATCAGCGGAGCTCTGTAGAAGGTAAACTGTAATAAGCACATTATTCAACGACATTGATTAGCTCCGATGAGATCAAAATTTGACATGACATTATTTGTAGTCTGTAATCCTTCATGACTCATTTTCATCGATGACCCAGATTAATTTAAATTACTGGTCATTTGTTATTGAGGGTGATTGACATGTTTCTAGTTTCGTGTTTCTAGATGCTAGCTCACTTTTTCAAAAAGTAATTGGCTCATGTTTGATGAATTCAAATTATTGCGCAAATTGGGTATTTCATTCTATGAAACTAATGGCGGCAACTACCATCTATGGGTGAACAGCCGCAGACAATGCTACCACTTTTAATACAGGCCTATCCAAAATGTGCCCTGTCACTCACTGTTTCATTCGGATTGTGAATTCCTAGATAATAGAGATGCAATTATGATTGGGAAGTGTCTATTGACAACACTGTGGTGTCAATAGGCGCCCACAGGCTATTGTCACCAGTGGTCGTACGGCTGCGTGAATTCACGCAGGGCTCACGCAGTGCGGGAATGTGAGAAAAAATTTGGCTCCTGTGTGAAAAATCTGAGCCACTCAGCGTGAATTTTATGAATGATTGAAATTCTTTTTTGCTATTATTTTCCTAAATTCGTGATCGTTCAATATCTTGAAAATCTTTTTTACTTGTAAGCTTTATTATGGGTTCAGTAATATATGAATTTTTCGACTCTAATGCTTGTTTCATTGAAATAAGAAGATCAAGTTCTTCCAACAGGTGGTGAATGACTAGAAAGAATGGTGAATACTAGAATGAATAGTATCAGGAGCCGTTATGTAGTGAAAATTCTTTGAATATCAAACGACCTTTGAGAATATCCGTCAATGGGAGCCGGAGTGCGTATTTGCTGATGCTTAAGATGCGCAGTGAAAGGAACTAAAGAATTTATACCTTCATCCGTTGTGAGCCGCTCTGCTACTTGGAGATTCGATGGAACTGAAGAGTATTTCTTATCACGTCATAAGAATATCAGTTAATCGGAGCCATTATTTGAAACATGCATGTTCGGTATGTGTTATATGTGTTACAGATGCGTTAGCATTTAGCGGAATGACTGCTGTAATGCTGTGTCACATTTTACAAAAACAGTTGTTCATGTCGGTTAGCTGTTTGGTCTTTGAACTATGCAGTCATGGTGACTGAGCTGAACGTTATGGATAAAGCTGTTCATTTTGATTCATCTGTTTTCCACATCATTGCTATTTTGTGTAGCTAAGTCCTGAGCACTACTTGCAAGTGTACTGAACGACAACGTTGCTCTTTTGTCAGAACATGAAAATCTTCATATACAATTTGTTCTTTTTGATACCATGTACCACACACAAAACTTGTGCCTTATATTTCCTTTTGACAGAACTCATGACAGCGCACTATTCATAGTTTATTACGGGACAATGGACCATTTTAAAACGAGATAGTAAGGGCTAAATGACTTGTAGCAGCAAAGGCAAGGGTCAATGCGCTCAAGAAAAAGTTATCGGCAAATTAAGTTACAATATGAAAAGGTCAGCTAATCGCTAACAACTGATGTATTCGTATTATACTCTCCACTTGCCAAGTATTGCTGCTTATAGTAAATACCAAAGCTTGTTGCACTGAAGTGTGTTCAAAACATTCACTCGTGTGAAAAACTTCTCCACATCTTTGCTCTGTATGAACTCAGTCATGAGTGACTAACTTACATGATCTTAGAAGCAGTTTTAAGTTACTCTAATCTACCGATAATGACCACTTTGGGTTAATAGGTTAACAGCTATGAACCAGAGCATGTTGATCATTAAAAGTTGAGAACCTTGATCAACCGGTTGTCCCCGGCCCGTTCATGCCATTCAGAAAAAAATATCAAAGCATTCCACAAGTATAGGTCTAAGCAGCATTTTATATCAAAAGTACATCGTAAGCCACTTCTTGACATTAGATCAGGCGGTATCTGTATTTCCGTATACGTTGGTACATTTCAATATTTCTGAGTTTTTAATGCTTCATTCTCAGTTGTTGCTTTTTTTCACTGTAATGCTTTTGATTTCTATTTTTCATTAGTGAAGATTTTTAGACAGCTACCCGTACACTAGAAGGAAAAAGTATCGAAGTATATTGTTTAAAAGGTTGATATGGTTAGATAATCAAATATTGCTACCGTGATGAGCGATTCCTCAACGATTCTCAGGAAGGCATTTTCAAAATTATCAAGCCTAATACACAAGAGTTTTCATTTTTTCATCTTCTGTATGCAGTAGCCCACATGTATATGATCAAACAGTCATTACATTGCTATGCACCGCAACCTGAGGAGTTATCATTACCGTCGCAAGGTGGAATCAGGTGAGATCTGTTCAAACAAGCCTGATATAAATGTCCAAATACTGACTCTTTACTTCAGTCTGTGATCAAGCCAGTGGCGAAACGTCAGATTTATTTTATTTATTTTATCAACATAAGCGGTCGAAGACTTAAGCCTTCTCTCTTATTGCATTGCTAGTTAAACGATGAAAAGAATGAAGTAACGGTGCTGAATCCTTGCCATAAATTATACTTGTAGACATGTTTTGCGCAGCTTGAATATCGTATTGGTAAAATAGCGTCTCAAAAGTGACAAGTATGATAAAATTATGTATGTATGTCGCCAATTAATGAAATGTGATTTCATGGGTTCGGCTTAGGTCAATTCAGAAGTATAGGTGTCCATATAGGAAACTTCTCCATAGACCACTGCCCTATTTGCATAATGACGTCTTATTGTATGTATGCCATATTTTCATGAAATGTGCCTAATACACCTAAACATGTTGCTGTGTGCATACAAAGTTAGTTTTTTTAGAATTTTAGGCGTAGAATTCTTAATGTTATGTTAGAGTTGAGCATTTTTTCATTTAGCTGTCTCAATTCATCTTAAAGACGGTGTTCCCACAGTGGTCCAAATTTAGTTCATGAAAAATGGCCCGGATGCCCGAGTTTCATGGCCGTTGCCCGAATCAAATTTTCATGAAATTCGGACCGTCTGTTGAACATGCAGCCTTGTTATTGCACTTGCAGCCATTATTGGATAGCCTATTTGAGTTTTGCTTCTCTGAATCTGTGCTGCGAAAGTGATAGCTTCTCAACATAAACGATGTGCAATTATGATAAGGAAAGGAAGACCAAAGCTGCAATTTATGTTTTTTATATAAATTCGTTCTCCCAACATTTCGGCAGTCACCTTCTGCCCCCTGAAGCTGTCTGTGACAGCTGAAATATTGGGAGAACGACATTCAGTAAAAAACAACATACTCATAAAGAGCAGCTTTGGGCTTCTTTCCTTGTCATAACCAACTATGCTGCTAAAACGGAATTTCATTCTACTTATATATGCAATAATTCAAAAATAATATCAATTATACTCGGTAGGTACAGTAGGTACACCTTTGTTAAGGTTGGGTGGGTTGAATTTAAGATGGGTTTAAAAAGTTCTGATTTAACTTTGTGAAACGCTCTGTGTATGCATAAGTGTACATGCATAGGACGATAAATGAAATATAAGCGAAGATGAGCTGACATTCCTAATAAGTTAATTAGAAATTGCATTGTGAAAAGTTATCAGGATTGGTTATTGAGATACAGCTTCTTTCTCACATTGAAAGAATGATAAGGACATACAACCTCTTGAAGTATCTAACCTAGTGTGCATGCAGCCATTGAATTCAGCAAGCAGCTGTTTTCCGATTTCAATAGTCAGCTGAAATTATTTTTCATAAATATTATTTCGTTTCCAGGATTCGAAAAGTGAAAGAAAAACCGTTTGGAATCCGAAGTGGCTGGATGAATATGATAAAAATAATACCTTAATGAGGAAATGGTGTCGTCCATCGTCAGCGGATGGCACGAGAGCACATTTTTTCATATGCAAGAAAGACATAGCCATATCAGAAACAGGAGTAACGGCTTTAAAATCGCACAGTAAGGCAGATCATCACAAGAAAGCGATGGCGGCTGTAGAAATTTCTCCATCTATGGCAAATTTCTGTGTCAAAACATATGCTGTTAGTCAGTCCTCGGAAGATGTATTGAAATCTGAAATTATCTGGTCTCTGCATACAGTTGAGACAAGTGCCTCCTTCTTGCGCACTAATCATTGCTGTCAAGCATTTTCTGCTATGTTTCCAAAATCATGTGCTTCTATGATGTCTCTGAAAGAGGGAAAACAGCTTGTGTAATTAAAGATGGCATTTATCCATACTTCCATGAAAAGATTAGTGAAGACCTACGCAAATGCAACTTTGCCCTCCAAATCGATGAAGCAAATAAGTTGCGGAAGCACTTAGGAATTGTTGTTCGATACTTGAAACCTGGGAGCTTATCGTTCAATCATTCGATATTCCGGAACTGATTAATACTACTGCTGAGTGTATTACTGAGACATTATTGAAATCCTTCAACGAGCATGATAAACCATTACAGAATATTCTCTCAGTCATGTCCGATTCATGCAATACTATGCGCGGTGCCAAATCAGGGGTTATAGTACGCCTGCAAAAAGAAATCGATCATCTTCTAGACGTCGGTGGGTGCAGTCTGCACTACGTGCACAACAGTGTAAAGCATGCTTGTGACGTTATCGATGCCATTGAGCTTAAACAATTGATTTCTGATGTCTACAATTTTTTTTTAGATACAATGACGATGCTGATTACAGACTGGCGACAGAAATCATGGACGTTGAGTACCACAAATTCCTTCGCCATGTGGAGACAAGGTGGCTTCAATGTCTACCTGTTATCGAAAGGTTGTTGGAGCAGTACGACGCCTTGGTCTTTTTTTCACTTCTCTTGTGACGAAGTCACGTTCGTCCACCAGCACTGATCGATTGGTGAGGTTGAAACTAGCACTTTGTGACCCAATGACCCGGGCTTTGTTGATGTTTTTATCTCATGCTCTGAGGCCTCTCAATTGCTTCGAAAAGATCTTTCAAAGTTCAGGAACCATGATTCACACCATTTGGGAGCAAATGAAAGAACTTCTTCTCCGATGGATTTCCATGTTTAAGAAGGAAAGTGCGATCGATAAGAGAGCTCCTTGGAAAAGCATTGGAGAAGACGAAATTTTGCCTGATCAGCAATTAGTAATCGGAGAAGACACGAAATTGCTGGTCGTTACAATGACGGACAGCCAAAGACTCTGCTTCTTTCATCAGGTGAAGAAGTTCTTCATTGAATGCAGCAAACGACTAGTTCATTATTTGCCGTTTGATAATGGCATTTTGAGAAACATGCGATTTCTCGATCCGAAAAAGAAAGACTCAGAATATTTAGAAAAAATGGCAATGAGTGTGGCGAAGAGCATGCCAAAAATTGTTAACGGTGATGATGATCAGACTCAGCTTTGCGTGAAAATCCGTGCATATAAGATGCTTGACATTAGTAGCTCATCCCAGTGTTCTGCCGTGGAACCAGATGATCTAATTGATTACTGGAAATTTGTCATGAATTTAGGTAACTTTCCACTCATGAAGCGTCTCGTTCGGGCTTGCCTGATACTGCCACACGGCAACTCTGACGTTGAGCGAACGTTTTCTACTCTCACGGACATTTTAACGAAAAAGCGTTCCTGTTTAGATCAACAGTGTAAAAGCGCTCACTTTTATCAAATCGTACATGAGTTCGGCAAATCTGCAATGTCACGAAGTGCCGATTACTCCTGGCTTGAGAGATAGTGTGGGTAATGCACGTACAATGTACCACTTGCGATTGAAGAAAGAAGCGGAGGACAAAGAAAAAGAAGATGAAGAAGCTAAGCGGAAGTCCTATGAAGAAAAGCTGAGAGCTGAGCGAGAGAAAGATCGGAAGCTGCTGAAAATAAAGGACAGGTTGGAGAAGGTGGACCAAAAAGCAGTGCAGGCTTCGAAGAAGAAGGAAGAAGCATTCCAACTGATGGAGCAAGCACAAAGACTTATGAAATCTGCAGCTGATGATGAAAACATCCACATGGAGAGCAAGAAGAAATTCGTTACTAAACAGCTGAAAAAAAGGGTAGCCGAAAGAGTGCTGTCCGACTTGTCAGGCAAATTCATGAAGCTGAGAAAGAAAGTTTGAATCTTTTTGTTAACACGTGAAGCAATTGTTAACATTTGTTCGGGAAATGAAAAATTCGTACATTCATGTACGTAAGACCTCATGGAAAACAGACGATAAAATTTTATCTTGAATACAATGCACATATCTATCTTTGAAGTATTTTATTCTCTTAATAATTCAATATGAATGTATAATTGCTACACAAAGGAATGGAGAGCCTCATCGAAGGTGTCATCTTCATACATATCGACAATATTTAACCATTAAGTCGCTAAGTACAAACGTGCGCTTTAGTTTCAGCCCGTGCTTCTTTTCATTATTTGCCTAACAAGTGTTAATAAATTGTTGACAATGCCTCAACTTCATTCAAGATGTACATGATTTTCTCCATATAGATTTGCTTTTCCGAATATTTTTGTATCAAGATTTCAAGACTTCCGTAATTTTGTTTCTACAGGACTTCTGTTTGTATTTGTTTTCTTTTATCTTTCTACCAAATTTTGATTCTTACTTTATTTACTATCATGCCTCTAGATATTGTTACTCTTGTTTAATTGATGCTTGTTAAAGATAACAAAGAACGTAAATTATATAGTTAATTTTTCCTTGTGCCATGTAACTTGGAGGTTCATATGCATTCCCACTATGTAGGTTTCATGAGTGATATACATGTGCATGCATTTGTTGCAGTTAAGTACAAAAAGTCTACAGACGGAAGTATTTCTTATGTCGAAGGATGGGTAGATTTTCATACTTACAGATATAACATGTTCAAGTCTTAACTAAAGTTCTAACTAAAGTTTAGAGACATCGTCATTGGTGTACTTGAATTATAAGAACGTGATTTATAGATGCACCTACATGTAGGCTTATATTACAATGATTTTCAGCTACTACAGCATGTGCTATGCGTGGTGTGAATCAAGATGCAGTTTCGCACTTTATGTTGTCAATGTCATATATACAGAAAGCTTTTCGACGCTCATAATCAACATCATGATCTTTTCAAGTATGGTGAAATGAGGCAGTTTTCAGTTTCCGATTTCACCATTTTAGGCATAAGCCATCCGAAGACCTTTACATAGGCCTATATTACGTAGATCTACATAGGCCTATACGCTTGTGATGTATGCATGAGTCCCTGCGTGAATTTTCTGGCCCTGCGTGAAAAATGGGAAATTGCCGCGTACGACCACTGATTGTCACCAACAGAAATGTCTACAGTGCGATTTTGATTTTGAAGTTGTTGATTTTCCATGCATACTTGTATATCCAAACACGGTGAAAATACAAAATTCACATTATCGTCATTACTTCTTAGAAGTTGCGAAATTTGTATTATGATCAATTCTGCAATTTTTTTTAAAGAATGTAGTTTGCTAACGTGAATTGAGTACCGGTACGTGCTTCCCTAAAGTGCATGTCTTGCACGTTGATTGCACGTTGCACATCAGATTTGAAAATATTATTCATTGGATGATTTATAGGAAATTTTGCCAAAAGTGAATACCGAATATTGAATGCCAAAAATTGCATTCAGTTATTTGGTAATATGTGGTGTGAATTATGATCAGATAATGAACCTCTCAAGAATTGAAGTCGTGACAGCGCATATTCAGACATTTTCAAATGGTTGTTGTAACACACCCCACTAACTTCTGATTGTGAAAATTGTGATATAATTACACATGATATCAACATCGATAAAATTGAAGCACCAGTTTAGTTTTAGACATGTTTACAGTAGAATCAATGACGTGGGTGTCTTACTTCTACCACGGTCAGAATAATAGCTGCTACCACTAGATCACGAAATTTTTGGGAGATTGCTACTATTGAGTCTCATCTCTATCATTGCATTCTACTGGCTGATAGTTGCTTTCTACTCTAGAATGCAGTAGTAGAACAGAGTCTTTCAAATAGGAGGGAAAAAAACTTAAAGAACTTAAAGAACATATCAAGTTTTCTTCACGATTTTGGTGATCCTTGAACAATTATTCAGCTCAACTCGTGGTTATGATTCCTTGATCGTTCTGCGTTTCGCCATCTTTTTCAAAGTTACGCAACAGAAATGCATATAGCTGAAGAGGC
This sequence comes from Prostheceraeus crozeri, assembly GCA_907163375.1. Taxonomy (NCBI): domain Eukaryota; kingdom Metazoa; phylum Platyhelminthes; order Polycladida; family Euryleptidae; genus Prostheceraeus; species Prostheceraeus crozeri. Next base: position 217,810 of record CAJQUW010005569.1, on the reverse strand, counting down.
CAGGAAGTTCACATAAAATAATCGTAAAAAATTATTTAAGAAGCTTGATGAATGTAATGTAGTAAATAATAGTCCTTTCAAGGGCTTAAACGTATATATAGTTTGTGCGAACATTCATGCGTACAACTGTAGTATGCAGCAAGTTTCACATTGGCAGTCATTTGTTTCTTGGTGGTGGGTAATTTTTATAGTTTTTTTGTGCCAAACGATAAATTTCGATGAAAATTTCAGCACTTATTCAAGAAAGTGCATATAGAACAGAAGACGAATTTCGGTCAACAATAGTTTTATACTGAAAATGGCTATCACCTTGAACATTTTTTACTGATATTCAACCAAGTTGAGTTGTATAGTTGGTTATTATGGTTAAATATCCTGCTCTTGCAGTAATGGAGCTAATTTTGAAGAATATTTTTAATGAAGTGTGTGCTGACATGTAAATTTTAGAATTCATTTTTTGAATTTGTGGAACCATTAATTATGAATTATGACGCTCGAAACAGTATGAAATGAAGTTTTGTGAGATGGGTATATTCGTCGTCGAATTTCACAAAAGTGCAGCAGTTTTCGATTAATTCGTCGACCACGGAAGCCGGAAAAAGATATATTATCTGACGTGACTAATTAGTTATGTAGCTTACCTAAAAATTCTCATGTCTTAGATCAGACGGTTGGACATCGACATGACTTCTTATATCACAGCACAACATACCTATAGATGAATTTGCATACAATAGACGTGTATCACTCAAGGGATAGCGTGAATCATGTTGTGTTTGCCATCAATACTAAGGTATAGCCGCACAACTCTGTTTTGGGAGACCCACAACGAACTGCTGGAGCCTATTGAGTTTCCGAATAAAATGTTAACAGAAGCATAGGTTTTGGATGTCAATGAAATAATTTTGGTTTGAATTTCTATTCGAGGCTTTCGCGTGAGACAGTTTAATCAAAACCGGTTTCAGAACCAATTTACATATAACCATTTTGACCATGAACCGTCTAAACTAGCAGCAACGTCATTAGCTGAAACTTTTGTCGATCCAACATCGCGAGCTGTTCTCGAAGCACCGACATAGGAAATTTAGAACAATTCCACATCTGATATTGAACTACCGAACTTAAATTATTTGGTTCGTGGACAAAGATTTGTCCGTGGGCTTGAGGCGGATTGACAGTGAATGCCATTTGGTTGCTACAGAAAAAATGCGGAATCCCTATGGAAATGTAGGAAGGGGATCGATGTGATAAATATTCTTTCAAATCAATGAAAATAATCATAGCTGGAAAGCGCATGAAATTGTCAAAACAGTTACTTTTATTATGTATCACTCGATGTCAGGAAAAAGTTAAGATAGCTGAAACTTCCCGGTAAATCTAATAGCGCTTTACATCGGCTTACATTATCACTGTGCTATGTGATATATATTGTGATGGTCGTCGCTTTCCTCAACAGGTGCACTTCCTGGACAAGTATTTTTGACACTTTTCATCGACAACTGTTTTACAAATTTTTTGACAAATACAATGCAAGAATTCGTTCAACTTCTGGGATTTTTTTACACAGATCTATAATTGAAAATTGCATTTTATTTATAATTATTGCTATATTGATGTATATTGAAAGTATGTCATATCAAGGTAATTATGATTATCAAACATTTTACTGTATTTGTTTTTTATTGATAAAAAGTTTTCATTCTTAATTATTAAAGGTTTTTTTAATCACCTAATACCCCATTCTTAAATCAACATATGAAAAAGCTTTCGGTAGAGCACAATAATATATTTTAAGACAACACTTTTCGAAGGTATCAAAATGACAGTCAGCGCATTACGATATTCAAGCAGGATTCGTGCGGTTTCTGGAAAACCTGGATAACCTGGAAAAATCAGGGAATTTCGAAAAATCACAGGAAAACCTGGAAAAGTCAGGGAATTTTAGAAATCCTCTGGAAAATCTTAGGAATCAAAGAATTTTCATTATTCTGATAACATAAAAACTATAGCTTTAAATGATGGAAATTTATTTCAGCCATATCTAGTAATATGCATGACCGCCCCCAACATTCATGCAAGTTCTTATTCTATTGTTCATAGCGTCACACAAAGCATCCAGTCCTCTTAGAGTCATACAATCTCCGATAGGTAGCGTTTGCCATCAAAGTTAATTTTAATGGCAACAGCAGCCATTCATCCACCGTGCCAAATACCGACCCAAATCATGACGCTACCACCGCCGATTGCCCGAACCGATCATGTCGTTAAATACAACATGCTCTATATCTCTCACTGTGAACACGAACTCTTCCGTCTGGAAAATCGGGAGTGAAGCGTGATTCATCTGTCCACATCAAGTGATGCCATTCATCAGTGATCCAGCGAGAATGCTGCTCGCGCCATTCTAATCTATTCCGTTTATGTTCGAGACCTGTTAGATATTCATATTTATTTGATATTTATTAATATTGATATTTAAAGATATTCATTTGATCTTTGTGTTTAACATTCTTTCTCTTTATCACTGTACATTTCATACGAATATATATATATAGATATTCATAGGTGAAAGCATACCTATACGAAATCATTCGGATTTAAAAATACCTAGAGGTATGCCTACATATGGTCTGTACGATTTTAATCCCGCTTCAGTCAAACGTCGGTATGTTGTTTTTACACCACAATTGATTCCGGCAGCAGATTTAAAGTTTATTGCTAGTCGTGTAACGCTCTGAAACCTGTTTCTCCTTGCTGCAATGACCAACTTTTGATGTGTGACCTCATTTGTTGTTCTTGGTCTTCCAGATCCTTTCGTACAACTTCACACCAACGCATCCTCCCATTCCTGACACATACGACACATTCAATGCTTTGTCAACATCATGCATGCTTCGTCCAGTCCGTCCGCAACAATTCATTCCATTAGCCATGCCTTTTACGAATTCAGTTGTGTGCTTCATTATGCAGTTTACGACTTATCTAAAAAAAGACAGCCAAATTTGCAATAACGTGTCATTTAAACTTATCCAACGTTTATATCCCATGTAAGAGGATGAACGATATCTTAATGTGATTATGTTAGATAACCTAATGGTAAGTGTAAAGTTTTTTTGTCAAGCAGTATGGTCATCTTCCTTAGAGATGTTGATTCTAATTAATCATTCCTTTGCTATATTTTCTATGTGTACCTGTATACCTACTAACCAAGTGCAAAAAAGTAGATTTACGTACTTAATATGCAATGTTGGCTAAAATATTTACAATAAGAAGTATGAATTTCATTTCTAATAACCCCAGTATTTCATAATACATGCATGTTCATTCAGTTCACGTATATGGACTAATCATGAAGCTACATCCTGACGTGGTCTCTGGAATAATCATATGATGTGTCTTATAAGTAGGTAGGGTACCTTTGCTGACTGGGGTTTTCAACAAATGAGACGAAAATGAACTGTAAATGGATGATAATGAGAATTATTTTCTGTTTTGGTCTCATGGAACATATTCGACAATTTTCTGAAAAACCTGGAAAAGTCAGGGAATCTTTGATAAGAGAAGCTGTTCGAACCAGTGTCCCCGCCAGCGCGTAAATTTGCGCACCGGCGTAAATTTCACATTTTGCGGGTAAATGCGTAAATTGAGAAGTGTGGGCGTAATGTATGACTTAATAGGGCGTAAATTTATCATTTATAAATCAGTTATTTGCAACACAGCGAACGAGTTTCAATACAATATTCAACTAAAACATTAATTCAATATATCAAGCAATCTCTTTCAACTTCTCCTAATCACGGTTTGCCGGAACAAGCTGACAAGATTTTCATCACCAGGTGAAAACCAGCAAAGTCCCGCAAGACCATCTATCTAGACCGCCCGACCTCCAAGTAGGTCATTACTATGTATTTCACATTGCAGGTCGTGATATCACATTGGAAAAGTTCTGCCGTGATGCAAACCTCTGTCCTCAACGCCCTGGTCATCACTACGGACCACATGGACCACCTAGGCCCTATGACATCAAGCTAGGTCATTACTATATATTTCACATTGCAGGTCGGGTATCGGGGAAGATCTCTCACTTCCCTAGTGATCAGTACAAGGCCTTCGGGCTGTCGACGGGATCGAGTGCCACTCACTACACTCAAATCTATCATTCCTGACTAAGTGTAATACTTTAGGAATATGACTGTACTACATGATTCCAAACTTATACAAATTTCATTATCTTACAGTTAACAATAAATCAGGCATGGCAAACGATAAGAATCGTAAATATCACATCAAAATGTGCTCATGTGGGCGAATTAATCGCAGTGCGGACGCCAAGGCGCATGTGAAGAAGGCGGGCACCGGCCACATGATTATCTTGAATAGGGTTGCGTGTGTGAAGTGTAGAGTGCTGAATGGTGATGAGGATGAGGCGCGTTTCTACAGAGTGCATGCTGACTGTAGTGGTGGTTTAGTGAGTGATTTGATATTTACGCAGTTGATTGTGGAAGAGAGGGAGCGAATGTTGGCGATCGAGCGAGAGGGTAAGGTTGAGAATGTTGTTGAGAATGTTGTTGAGAATGATGAGTTGGCGAGAGCGGTTGCGTCGTTGGAGGCTGAGATTGGGCGAAAGAGAGTGCTTGAGAGTGATGATGAGGATGATGTGGATTTAGATAGGGAGCGTGTGAGGAAGCGTGTGAGGAAGTTGAGCTCTTCGTCGTCGGAGGTGTCAAACATTGTCATCACCGACCCCCCGAAGAGCTCATCTTCCCCAAAAGTGAAGAGTGGTGGGATTCGTGTGCAGTCGGCGAGGTGGTTGAAGGATGAAGAGAAGAGGCATGTTTCGCAGCAGATGGCGCATGATTTGTTGGTTAATAAGTATGAGAGTTTGAAGAAAGTGAAGGATGAAGTTGTGAAGGAGTTGGATGAGTTGAAAAAGAAGGAACTGAAGTCGAAGGAGGTAGCGGATGAAAATATTAGAATGAGGCGTAGTGTGACTGATTTGAAGAATAAGACGCGAGAGTTGGAAGAGAAGAATGATGAGTGTGAGAAGAGGGCGAGTGCTGCGGAGAGAAGAATGAGAGATGCAGAAGCGAAGTTTGAGGAGATGATGAAGGAGATGAGTGTGTTGAGAGCGAGGAATGTTGAGTTGGAGAGGACTGTGGCTCGGCGGGGTGATGAGAGGCAGGCGTATGAGAAGTTGGAGCGCATGAGGGATGAGTGGGAACGTGTGAATGAGGATCGTTTGTTTGAGTTTCACATCCCTATTCGGGATAATCATTTGGCCGGCGAAGTACTCGTGAATCAAAATCTGGACGAGTCAATAATATGTTATAATGGCCATCCAACGAAAAAATGTTTGCACGCCAGCCAACGAATGCGCGGTCACTTACACAAATTTTCTATTCGGAAGCGCGCGAGACTGCCAAAGGATGGCTAACTTGGTAAGTGAAAAAGTAAATAAGATAGTATATCCTATTCTAATACATATCATTTTCATTGCAGATCTTTGCCCGCCTTCACCACCCCATCACGTCACTCCCGAGAACGAACCATCGGCTCTCTTAAGGGCCACCATGGGGCAAGACATGATAGAACCTCCACGCGGTTTGGCCTGGGCAGTCTTCGGACTGGCGAATACTATCATTAAGTTGAATCTGCTATCAGTCAACTTGAACGTTGCGTCGCGTTAGAGTGGTATATAAACCACTGCCTCTCATTTCATTTCATTTCAATCATGCAGACGCCGAACAGTCAAGTCAGCTCTCCTCGCGGACTGCAGTTAAGGCCGCGAAATTTATTTGAGGAGTTTGTCAGGCTAGAGGAGCAAGACAGAGTTTTTAATAATCTTGCTCGGATTGGCAATCCGATGACAGCAACTGCTGTCAATCCAACGGAATGGCGCTACATTCCACTTTTTAGTCACGTGCCAATTAGCGTGGAAGTCGACAGTGCTACCAAAGAGAGAGTCAAAGACTCTCTCTCAGTAGAATTGGTAGGGTGTAAGATGACGTTACTCCCGAGAACGAACCATCGGCTCTCTTAAGGGCCACCATGGGGCAAGACATGATAGAACCTCCACGCGGTTTGCCCTGGGCAGTCTTCGGACTGGCGAATACTATCATTAAGTTGAATCTGCTATCAGTCAACTTGAACATTATGCAGTCGATTGCTATCCCTGAAGCATTCTGATTCGCTGTTGAGCAATTCATTGTTGAAAACCCTATATAAGCCAGAAGATTGTAGCGCTTCTCATTCAATTTGAAGTCACGATGGAAGCGACATCTGCCGACAACATTCCCGTCTTCATCGATGAAGACAACGCCATTCCCGAGTTCGTCATCCTCGACGAGTGGGATGAAGAGGATGAGAAGAAGGGGAAGATCAAGAGGATCGTTTGGACGGATGAGGTGTGGACTCCTAAAACCACCCGCATCCGAAAGGTGCCAGATGCACCAGTACGACCTTGGCGGTATAGGGTCTATGACAACCTAACCGTCATACCCATTGACTATTCCAGCCAATAGTCAAATTCACACCCCCGAGAACGAACCATCGGCTCTCTTAAGGGCCACCATGGGGCAAGACATGATAGAACCTCCTCGCGGTTTGCCCTGGGCAGTCTTCGGACTGGCGAATACTATCATTAAGTTGAATCTGCTATCAGTCAACTTGAACGTTGCAAATGAAGTTCGGTGTAATACTTCCTTTCGACGGGCGTTCCTGTAAAGGGCGGCGGTGAAACCCGTAGCTATGTATACCGCAAGGGACATTCGGCAATGGTCAATCTTGTTAAACCTCTCTGCGTCATGTTTGCAAGTGATTGCCTCTGTCTCAACGTAGTATGCATTCGCGCCAGGGCGACATTTAGCCAACTGTCGAAGGTTGCCTAAAACTTTCCATTGCATACGTTATGAGAACCATGAGTTCTACCTGTCTCTATCAATGAGACGAATTGATGAATGGAATGAAATGGGAGGACACTCACGCGCCACACGCAACATAACACACTTCTCTCTTCCGTAGTCTAACAAGCTCTTTACACATGGATCGCAGTCGATTGCTATCCCTGCATCAGAAGTGTAAGCTATTTTAATTTTATTTGACACTATTTCATCTACCATCATCGTCCATATGAAATGTTTTAAGATTTACAAGTTAGACTAAGCGTGCTACTATTTCCAAATGAAAAAGTATACATGGTTAAATCATCCACTTAAGCCCATCCGTAGTCTAACAAGCTCTTTACACATGGATCGCAGTCGATTGCTATCCCTGTATCAGAAGTGTAAGCTATCTTAATTTTATTTGAAACTATTTCACCTATCATCATCGCCCATATGAAATGTTTTACGATTTACAAGTTAGACTAAGCGTGCTACTATTTCCAAATGAAAATGTATACATGGTTAAATCATCCACTGAAGCCCCGTTCAAGTACGTCAGTATGAAAGCAAAGATAATATGAAATAAAAAATTTATTATGGCATGTATTTCAAAAGGTCTTCATCGTCAATATCGTCCCAGAGTCTGGCTTCACATAGATAACAAAAACAGTTCAGTTGCTTTAATCGTTCTTCCACTGCGAGCCTCACTTTGTCAATATACTCCCACTCCTCCATAGTTCGTGGCTGGGAGTTAGGGGTGTACCACTCCCATAATTGGTGGAGGAATTTCGTGCTGGTGATCTCCATCACATCGTCAGTATCGTACTGGAGATACTTCCACCTCACGCCTGTTAAGTCGGGACACTCCTTCTCACATACACTCTCTTCGTTGTCCGCTGGTAATAACACCTTCTCTACCTTCGTTGGAGCGTTTGGTGTTGAGGATGGAGAAGAGAATTTTGTGTTTGGTGTTGTCGGAGGGCTTGTCATGTTGACTGTGAATAATAACTTTGAAATGTTTTCTAATTCTTAAGTATCAACAAGCAACCAATCAGAATGAACAGCCAATGAATGATGAATATGAAAGTATATATGCAAAGTGACATTCGTGTCATTTCACTCTGTCTTTGAGACGCATAAGTGAACTGTTGTCTAGCGAATTCTGTTATTATTTGAAGCGTACAAGTGAATTCCAAATTTGAGACGTATTATTTGAGTGAAGTCTCTATCTTGTTGAAGTATCAAGCTTAAACATAATTTCGTTGAAATGGTAAGTTGAAAATTTCTTCACTCATCTCCCTCAAACGTGTGGCTAATAGCATCTTCCTCAATTTCAGGCATCAACTTCATCACCAACACCCTCCCTTCTCGAGGAAAGTTTAGAGTTGTTGAGTCAAGGTAGGTTGTAACAATACACTGAGACTTGAACAGAGATGAAAGAATGATTTCTCTTTCAGGTGATGTGAGTTCCAGCTCAGGACTCTCGCGACAAGGCAACGAGTGGGAATGTGCCGACTGCGGACATATGTTTACAAGGAAGCACAGTCTCCTTCGACACATCAAACAACGTGTGTGTCAACGCAAAGCGGCGTCAATCTCCGGAGGTGAAGTTGATTCTGACGATGACATCTCCTTTCCTTGCGATTTGTGCCCTCTTTCTTTTGATAGTCACTTTCAGTGATCTTCGCACAGACTTCAACACACGCATGCAAATGATCACTACACCAACGGTACCTCTACCATCTCCCTCATTAATGTTTCACATAATAATTTAGTACGCGACTACTGCATGGAGTCCAATACTCAAATAGTAGATTTTCCTGAGTGGCTCCTTCAAAATTCAAACATTATCGAAGCGCTCTTCAACAATTTAGACAATTTTAGAATGAAGGCGCTCATCTACCTTAAACTAAAATATATTAAGATAGATTTTCAAACGGGTCAAGTGACGGAGAGAATACAGTTTCATGTTCCTTCCTCTTCCGCAACCGAAGTTGTAGACTGCGAGTCTTGGCTAAATTTTCACATTCAATGTTTAAAATCAAATGTAGATAAATTCAATCAACGCGACAGCGCTCTCATTTTTGATGGTGTGGACTCAGCCATATTCAAAATTTCACTATTAGAAAGTCATGCAGCTCGAGGTACATTTAAACTACCAAAAACGTTATATAATAAGAAAGCTGTCATCAATGTCGATTGTAAATCACAGTGTTTCAAATATGCAGTCCTATCCATCCTTCACTATAATGATATCAACGCGAATCGAAATCATACCTATAGCTATAGACAGTGGGAGGATGAACTAGACTTTGAAGGTTGTGATAGTAACAACATGAAAATCAAAGATGTAGAAACGTTCGAAAAACATAATAAGATTAAAATTGTCGTTCACGTGTGGGAGAAGGGGTTGAAGGGTGCCCGCTATAATTCACGTTCAACTTGTTATGAACGTGTAGTCAACCTCTTATTAGTAAAACAAGATGATAGCGAGGAATGGCACTGCTGTGGTATTCCCAAAATCTCTCGCTTGTACACTCACTTGGGGCACTCTAAAAGAGGTGAACATTTTGTATGCGACCGCTGCATCCGCTCCTTTTGGAGTAAAGATAAATTTGAAACTCACTATGAATGGTGCACGCGAGGTAAATTACAAATGGAACGCATGCCCAAAGATAAAATATTTTCACATAGGGATAATGGTGACGAATTAAGTCCCCTGCGTGTCATTTACGCAGACATAGAATGCTACATTGATGATATCATCCACAAGCCAGCAGCCATATCCTGCTATGAAGTATGGCATGACCACTTTAGGAATAGACAAAACAAAATGCATACTTGGCAAGGTGAAGATTGCATTTCAAAATTTCTAGAATTTCTCGATAAAGCTGCTAAATTTCAACAATCATATGATTCCCAATTGCAGCGTAAGTCACTACATATGTCAGATGAAGACAAACAAAAATTTGAAAGTTGCACATCCTGTCCTAAATGTCATAAAACGTTTGATGACGATAAAATTAAGAAAGTGCGTGATCATGATCACATCACTGGTAAATTTAGAAACGCACTCTGCTCCAAATGTAACTTTTCACTTAGGTTGAGACGTCGTGCACTACCCGTCATTTTTCATAACTTTAAGGGCTATGACAGTCATATGCTCATAAAAGGAGGGTTGAGCCAGATGATATCGTGGCAGTTTAATGCAATAGCACAAACGAGAGAAAAATTCATGGCAATGACAGCAAAAGTACCAGTAGATAAAACTAAAGAAAATAAGACAGTCTTCTTCGAAATAAAATTTTTAGATTCATTCCAATTCATGTCAGCGTCACTAGCTTCTCTCGTTCGTAATCTCAAGTTTCTTCCCCATAGTCAAACTTTGAAGAAACACTATCCAAACTTAACGGATGAAATAATCACTCGCAAAGGAGTCTTTCCTTATGCGTATTTTAGCTCAATGTCTAAACTAAATGAAACAACCCTTCCTTCCATTGACAAATTCCAAAACGATTTGACGGGTGAAGATTGTCCAGTAGAAGATTATGAACATGCTCAAGAGGCATGGTTAAAATTTGAATGTAAAACGTTTGGCGATTATATGATCGCTTACTTAGAATTAGATGTCATTTTGCTGGCTGATGTCTTTCAGGAATTTCGACGAGTGGCATTAGAAGAAGACAAATTAGATCCTGTCCACTTTGTCAGTCTACCAGCCACGTCCTTTAAATCAGCCTTTAAAATGACTGGTGAGACCATTCATCTCTTACAAGACCCGGAGATGTATAATATATTTGAGCGCGGAATACGCGGTGGTCTCACATTTGTAAATAAACATCATATAAAATCTGAAACAGTAGGTGATGATCATATCCACCTAAAGTACTATGACCAAAATAATTTATATGGCAGTTCACTGTCTAAACCACTACCTCATTCCGAGTTTAGTTGGTTAAATCAAGATGAGCTTGAGTATTACTCCAACCCTTCAAACATACTGAAGATTCCAGATGAAGGTGATTGGGGATATTATTTTGAAGTGGATTTGATTTATCCAAATAGCATTAAAAATAAAACTGCTGATTTCCCACTCGCACCTGAATCTGGTGAAGTGACTGAAGATATGTTTTCACCATTCATGTCACAATTTCATAATAACTTAACAGAGTGTGGACAGCCAAGGTACAAACCATGCCGCAAACTTTTACTCACCCAATATGATAAGAAAAATTATCTCGTACACTTCTGCATACTAAAATTCTATTTAGAAATGGGCATGCTTCTAAAGTCAGTTCACCGCATTATCAAATTTAGACAGAAAGCCTTCCTCAAACCCTACATAGATAGTAACAGTCAAAAACGTGCACTCGCCCAAAATAATTTTGAAAAGGATTTTTATAAATATAAGAATAACAGTCTTTTCGGAAAGACCATGGAGGATGTTAGAAAACGTATGAACTACAAACTAGTCGTTGATGAACAAAAATATCACAAATTGACCTCATCACCTCTTTTCATTGATAGAGACATCATCGATGAGGATCTTGTAGGTGTTAAAATGATAAAATCAGAAGTTGAGTTGTGCAAACCCATCTATATTGGGCAAGCCGTTTTAGATTATTCCAAGCTTGAAATGTATCAACTCTTCTACAAAATATTAAAACCATGCCCTCTCGTAAAAGAGGTTCGCTTGCTGGGTGGTGATACAGATAGTTTCTTTTTAGGAATTACCACTCAAAAAGATTTAAATTTTAATGAAGTAGGCAAGTCATTAGAAAAATATTTCGACACATCTAACTACAATCCCACTCATCCACTCTATTCCATACAGAATAAAGCCAAACTTGGTTGTTTTAAGGATGAAACAGCAGGAAAGGAAATAGATGAAATGATTCTCCTCCGTCCTAAAATGTATTCCATGAAATTAAAAGAATGTGCAGATAGTATTAAGCGTGCTAAAGGTATATCAAAATCCATTGTTCATAAAATGAAACATCGCTCCTATAAGAAGGCCTATAAAAATAAAAATATAACGTTTGTCAATATGACAATCTTAAAATCTCAAGTTCATACTGTGAAAACGTACACGTTCAAGAAACGAGCACTTTCAGCATGGGAGGATAAGAGGTGTTGGATAGGACATAACACATCTCTTCCACATGGACATCCTGACACAAACATACCACCATCCAAAAGAATAAAACTCACGCTACCACATTCAGGAGATGTATTGACATAATCAACTTTAACTCAGTATTTTGATGTTGCTTTTTGTAGATATACATGGTTGTTTTATGTATCGCATGAGATCGTTTCTTCTTTGTGAATATATGCCTACAGTTAGCTCATTCCCCCTATATCTGTGAAAAGACTTTTTCATATACATATTTTTATTTCAATAAACATATCACAATGACTTCACTTTGTTTTCCGAAACACTAAAGTTACGAGGGATTTAGTATCTTTCACATGGATGCACTCTTGTAAACCATTGGTAATTTTGATAGCAATAGAGGGTATAGTTTGTTTGACGACGGGATGATAGAAAATAGATTCAAACATCTTCTCGACTATTCCATATGAAGCGTCTTTATCATGAATGAAATCACGTAAAATGTATTCTTTTTTCTCACCAACAGAAATAGGTAGAATCAAATCACTTTGAATGTAAAGGTGCTGTTCATGTTTATCAAGTGTCATTGGTGTTTCTATACCAATCGTATGCGCAGCAGCAAACACTGTTTGTAGCATTGAAAAACCAAAGAGTTTTTTCAAATTTTTACTCAATTGACATTGAATGTCATCACCCAGTCTCAGAACAACGCGTTGATTTTCAATTGAAAACGAAATGTGGTGTGTCTTTACATCATATTTAATTTTCATCACATGCTTCAACTTCTGTTGTATATAAGGATTTACTACATGAATGAAGCTTTCAACTGTATGATATAGACGCGGCATTATATTGATAGCAACTTTAGATTCTTCATAAGACTGGTAAATTTTCTTGATGCGATCGCCATAGATGTCCACCCACCATTCATCATTAACTGAATCAGCTTTAGTGTGATATTCATGAGAAGCATACACCACACCGCTTCCAATAATAGGTGTATAATGTCTTACAAAATGACGCAAGGTTGGAGAGAAATAAACTGTAAGTTTGTCATTATATTTCTGAATAACCAACATATTTTTGTTCGCCATAATTTTCTCTCCATACTTCTTATCCACAGTCTCATTCCATCGTTTTACTAACTCAATAAGTGATAAAGGTTGAACACCACGCTTTTTCAAAATGATGCGTTCTTCACATTCTACAACATCTTCATCAAATATTTTAAATCTATAATGAAATTTGTTGATTCGATTTGAATAAACTTTTTTAACATTTGCAGTAGCAATTGACGTTAGATGTAGTCCATGACCAAAACCAAGATGTGGATAGAATTCACTATCCAACCTCAGCGTAAGACCTTTAGTAAAAGAATGAAAGCGGAGGAACTGTCTCCCACTCCAACGATAGATAGTAAACTCATAAGCTTTCTGATTTTTATTCTTCATGATGGAAGTATTACCACTGTTGAATGCCTTAATAATTTTCTCATTCCCAAATGGTTCATAAGAATCTGATTTTATCTGAATCCATTCATAGTTCCACTTTCCATCTGATGTTAAATTGTATGGGAACTGAAATGCATTATTCATCGTTATTCCATCATGGGTGCGAGGAGTCAATATCATTTCTTCCAAATCATTCACATTCTGAATATTGCTATCATAGCAAATACTAGAAACGCCAACCTCCCATTCACCTTCTAAATGCAGTGGCCGATTTAATTCTACTCGATAGTCTGATGGTTTATTTTTGGGAAATTTATTCATAGAAGCATTACTGGGCAAGTAGATTAGAAACGAGTCCTTATTTTCACTTTCCATATTATTTACATTGGAAAAATATATTAGCATACGTTTGCATTAACTCTTCATTCGGAAATGGAGTGTGATACTTGTCACAGCATCTTTATGAAAAGGAATCAACGCACCAGCATCGTCATTAATGGCAATATCAATTTGTGGGATGTAGTTTGATTTCAGCTTTGTATAATACACTTTCTTGAAAGTATGCTCAGATAAAATACTGCAGCTTTTTGGCTGGTATGGTATCATTGCTAGCAATGGAGCTTCAACATCTCCCACACGTACATCTTCACCAATATTGGAATATATCTGAAAATAGTTAATACGACGCGATAGCGACATGTCTGCGCTAGCTTTGGTTACAGTACCACTTTTAAAGATATTTTGATCAAAACCCAAAATGTCCATTAGAGTTTTATCCATAATTAGTTCAATACCTTTTCCACTTATAGTGAGAGACAAAGTACCTTCTTTTTCAGAAAATGAAATATGTTGCTCATTAATCACTTCATTTAAATAATCTACAACCAATTTAACCGAAGTAATAATGCGAGGCATCAACACTCTTGTTTCATGTAAGATACCACCGAAAGGCTCTACACACTTTCTGTATAAAGATACGCTCCATTCTGTATCAAATTGATTTGACCTTTCACATGGTAAATGTTGCATAGCAGATTTTCCATGAACAGCTGCAGAACGATGTCGTAAGAACTGATGAAAATCTTTTGAACAAACTAATACTAGATCATCATCATTTAATTTGCTTATTGCAATATGATTAGATGATTTGATATAAGTCAATGTTGCCACTTGTTTGCCATCAACTCGAAGGAGATAATTAAATTTCTTCAATAATGTTTCAGGAGTCATGTTTGTCTTTCTTGGCTTAATCACAATCTTCTTCACCAACGTCTTCTCATTTTTTGGAATAAGATCTACATAATAAGCTTCCTTTCGATATATTAACTGTTTATGACCACTTATGTGGTAATTAACGTTAAAATTATCATAGCTTGTTAAGGCGCTAGCGAGGTAACCTAAATCATTTCTTAAACTTGGACTTAAACCAACAATCCAATCTTTCTCAACTACATGATGTACATAATTATAATCATCATTGTGCGGAGTAAATTGGACAATATGTTTACTCGCTTTATTCAAGAAATCATATATAAACTTTTTACATGATAAGAGATCTTTCTTTGGCCACTGTGGAATGTATACTCGGCACCCCTTTTCACATTGATAAGCAGCTGTACGTCTCATATTAATAGTCATCACCTCATGATCAAAAGTATAGACACAGTTGCTATAAACAAGTTGAGTGACACCCACTTCCCAATTTCCATTTAGCTGTTGTACATGATCAATGGGAGTAGAAAAGAGTGCGGCTCGATTACTAGCAAATCTCTTTGTAGCCGCATTGCTAAGCAAAATATGATAAAACGACATTTTTATATTGCTGATCTGCAACTTTGCATAACATCATGAAGACTTGGATTTTGGACTCTCTACAATATATCAGAGTTGATCGTGATGGAAACGTACATTTCAAAAATTCTCATGGTCATACATCAAGAGGTATTACATTAACATGGCGACAATTTGTCAACCTCAATGATATCATGAGGGATTTGGAATATTTTGAAACATTAAGATTCATCTCCTTGGGTGATCAAGTTTGGCTTCAACATTACAGAAATGAAATTCAAATCTACCATTCTCATTCCGCAAACTGTTTCTCATTTCGTAAATACAATTGGGAGAAGTATAGAAGATACATACATCGCTCCATCATGACATTTATTCGTCGTGAGTTCATCGCCCTACTATGCAAATCTTAATCAGACATGACTACCACACATCATGAGTTGGAAATTAGATTCCCTACAACGTATTGAAACGGATCAATATTCTCCGTAACTGATCGAAACGTCTATTTCAAAGATTCAACTGGAAATGTGAGAAGAGAGTTTGCTTTATCTTATCGTCATTTTCAATCTCTACATCATATCATGAAGGACTTGAAATACTTCTATATGAAAAGACATTCACGTATTGGAAATCGCATCTGGCTGCGCTTCAACAATCGGCGAATTCAAGTCTATCATTCCCAACTTCATACTAACTTTACATTTCATCAAGGTAGTTGGGAAAAAGTATAAAAAGAAGGTGCATCGCTCAATTTACTCATTCTTTCATCATGAAGCGCCATCGCTACACCATCGTCAACATTCTCCGTCGCTTCAGACTCTACACCAAAATCGATCTCACAACATTACACCAACAGCTTCCAAACAGCAAGTATTACCCGGGCCGTCCTCAAATGTTAGTGGTGAAGATGAACAATTCACGGAATCTTCAACTCTTCCCAAATGGGACTGTACAGATTCTCGGCGCCCTTTCTCATTCATCGGCGCAGTCAATGCGCTTAGAGCTACAGAGACTACTACGTCGGATATGGAAGAGGGAGAGGTGTGTGATGTCGAATCTGACTGTGGACAATATGGTGATCTCTACTCAATTGAGTGAAAGTGTTTCATTTTTGAAGATTCGTACCAGCAGTTACAATTTGTGTTATGAACCCGAACTTTTTCCTGCAGCTCTCATTAGTTGTTGGTTACCTGTGCATGTGGCAATCTTTCATAATAGTAAAGTGATCATTACTGGACTAAAATCTCATGTACAAGCAAATGTGATCCTAGACTATCTCATTGAGTATGTACGTACCCAGCGGATTGTAAAATAAAAAACAATTTTTCCAACATGATGTTTTTATTTCAAATCATGATAGAACTTACAAATCATTTTTTCATTAGAGGATGGATTACATGAAACGTTTTGAATAATAGATGCAAATCGAGATACATGTAAACGTTTTAAGATGAAGTACAGTACAAAAGCACCACACGTTGATGAAAGTGGATGTTGTAGTATGCGTTCATTTCGCTGATATTGACGCGTATGTTTTCTCAACCACTGCTGTGTTGGTATATTTGGAGGTTGAGCAAGAGAGTCAAATAGTTCACCACGTCGGTCTTCTCCAATAAAGATCGCTTTCCAATGCTCACCGCCTAAATTCTGCGAATGAGTGTTTAGCACAATAAAGATGGGATAGTGATTTACTGCAGGTGGTAAGGTATCGAGTGAATAGACATTATCGAAAGCTTTCAACGTCGCTTCGTCTGCATTACGCTGCACTTTAGTCTTAATATTGTCAGCAGTCAACCAACTCATTAACGATTATACTGAAGAATCACGTCACGATACTTTGTAATTTCAATATTTGAATCGAAGACTGCATAAATTAATACATTGATCGTCTCAGGTAGTGTTCTTTTGAACGTCAAATCCAAACGAATATTATGAGGCACGTTCGCTTGACGATAGGGAGCACTAATATCGCTGTCAGCAGTCAAATCAAATGCATAAATAGTATATCCACTCTTAAACTCTTTCATAGTCAGTCCGTTGGTGTCATCCGTATTGTAAAAGCCAAAGACATCCATAAAATCAACATAACTGCGCATAAATTGATCCGAAGCAAAATCTGGTTTGTTGGGTGGACCAGGTTGACTCACACCATTTACACGTAAAGCAATTTCACTTAACTGATTGTGTTTAAAATTCAAAGGATTCTTCTTTATATTACCATTAAATGCGTCATTTTCAACCATTGCCACCATGAGGAGCTTCGGTGCTTCCGATGGAAAGAGGCCATCTTTCATGAAACTCTTTTGATCTTTCGGAATTGTAAAGGTGAGAAGCTTTGTATGCTGAACGGGGTAAATGGCATTTTGGCGGTTAAGGCCTTCAGCATGCCCTCTAATGACACTTGGATTCGGTACTACTCGACGAATGTAAAGTGCAATATCTTCCACATGAATTCTAAAATTGTCAACTTTAGCAAATGCATTCAGCGCAAATTCAGGCTTATTCAATGTCAGCTTGAGTCGCATGCTGGTATTACAGAGTAAAAACTTTGACTGTCTAAAGAAGTCTAAATTTAGCGGACCATATAGCTGACATACTCTACTATCTTTAATCATAGCAGATCGCTTTACAAAGCCACTGTTTGTTTCAACATCAAATTTTCCTGCTTCATCTCTGTACCATCCCATGGCTTCCATATGACTTTTTTGTGCTGCTGGATGAAACTGTGATACATGATTGAAATATGATTTATAGGGATAATCGCTTTGACCACCTTCGACTTGCTGCTCTCCAATCGTTAGAGAAACATCACGAAGTAATGTAGTCAATGGTAAATTGTTCAGTCCAACTTTATGTGTATCGTCAATAGCAGTTCCATCTGCTTGCTGAATTCTAAACCTCAAATCAAGCATCGCATAACTCAAATCTATGTAGTCATCACTACCACCAGGAATAACAAATTCAATGGGGCCAGCATTCTCAGCTGTTCGAGGATGATAATCTACAATACTTGAACTAAGAATATCTGTCTGTATGGCTTGTTGATCGAACAAACAAAAACCGGAAGTTTTACACTCCATGATTAGAAGTTATAGCAGCGTCGTCGTTTAGCGCCTGATGAATGATTAGAGCCTCTACGACGTTTGCGTGAATGCCTTTTGACTGAAGATCGCACCTTACCAGCTCCGCGATGTTTCCTCCTTCCTTTATTCATTCGTTTAGGTGATTTCTTTCCTTGAGTAACACCAGCAAAGGTCTGCTTCAATGTTTTTAAACCGCGTTCCTTCCCACGATTCAACAAACTGCTCTTAAAACTTCTACCTCTGGAAAGATCACTAGCAACATCACCAGCAAAGCCAACGGCATTACTTAAAACATTTCGTTTTAAAGATCTACCGACATTGGATATGAGAGGTGCTACAACAGATTTCAGTGCACCAAGTATGCTACCTCCACGTTGGCGGTGAGCGCCGATGTAAATTTGTCCTCCACCACTTAAATAGGAGGGTCGTGAATAGGAGGGCAGTTGGATTCATAGCTCAAATCCTAAACATTGTTAGTTACAACTTTGCATGAATCACTGTCGATCACTTAGATGAAAGATGTCGGCACGACGCATCCAAGAGTTCATACTTGAAGGATAACCAGTCCATTTAACAAGACACCATTCTTCACCTTGCCGTTTTTTATATCGAATGATTTTCTCTACCAAATATGTTTCACTTTCAGTGACTACCTCAATCTCATCGCGGTAAAAGCTACCCTCAATTTCTTCATTATCGTAATTTTCAACTTGTAGGTGGTCGGAGAGTCTTTTTGATTAATCCTTGATACTGTAAATACCTCCTCTTTCCAATTCGGAAGGTACCCTTTAGCAAAAACACTTTTCACTTTTGAGATACGAACTTTATCGCCAATTTTCACATCACTTTTCACATGAGTGCGTTTACGTTGGAATGATTCGCGCACTTTATCTACATTGTCAGCATTTACATCTACTGGTCTGAGTCCAATAGAACGATGGATAGAGTGATTGTAGGCATGGAGTGTATCTTGTAGAACCTTTGTCCAATTTTGTGTCAAGTTGGCAGTAAAATGTCGCCACAAGCGATTTTTTAATGTGCGATTAAAACGTTCAACGAGTGCAGCTTTATAAGCACTCTTTACACTAAACAACTCAATGTCATGCCTCTCAAATAATCTTGTCACATGCTGATTTTCAAACTCTTTTCCTTGATCACTCTGAATTCTTTTTGGAATGCGACCTTCTCGAAAAATTGTTTGGAATTCTTTTGCTACTCCTTTCCCTTCTTTAGTTTTTAAAGGTTGAGCCCACGCATAACGCGAGAAAATATCAATGACGGTTAAAATAAAATTATTGCCCGAGTTATGTTTTGAAATGGAGGCAACATCACACAAATCTGCTTGCCACTGTTCATCGATGTCATGAACAATATAATGGCGGGTGCGGTACTTCTTTTTCGCTTGTTTGTGGAGTGTATAGGTAGCCTGACCCTTTAACCATCGTTTCACTTGTGATTGTGGAAGACCACTCGCTTTTGATAATTTCTTGATAGATGCAAATCCTGCCGGATGCTTTACATCATAATAGATTGACTTCAAACGTTCAGTCGATGACGACTGACTCTTTTTCCTCCTTCTCATCTTTTTGTTTTCTTGCCTTTCTACATTTACAACAACTGCAGCATTTAGCTTTAGCGGTTTTGCGATCGTGTTCACATTGCTTAGGGGTTTCATTGTGAGAGCTGGCGCAGCAAGTGCAAGTGACAACGACATTCACCTCTGGCGGCTCATTACATGGCAAGCAACACATCTGCTTCATATTAATAGTCTGAGAACATGTATTTCCTGGGAGGAGCTGTTTTACGTTTTCCTTTTACTAGTTTTAGTGGCGATGTAGATCTACGTCGAGTTCTTCCTCTTGTTTGCTTAGTGAGTGTGGGAGGGGATGTAGCAGGTGACGTCTTAAACCAATTTGTTGGCATTTTCATCGTCTGAAGCATTGGAGCAGTAGCCACTGTTGAATCAAGTTCTTTCAATGTCTCATTATTCAAAGCAAATTTTGGTACATTATGCTTTTTCAATAGTTTAAGAAAGTATGACCAACCAGGTGGAACATAGCCCTGACGGCGCTTTCTACGTGTCGCATACTGAATCAAGTCTTCATAACGTGAAGCGTCAATCACTTTATTTTCATCTGTAATGATTTCTCCTCTATCATTTACATTGAGATGGGGTTCAATACTATTGAAAAGAGATATGGCATGTGCGCGAGATGCTAAAGGTGTAGCAGTCGATACAGAGTCACGCATCTTATTCTTCAAGTTTTTCAATTGCTCAACAGTTTCCGATTGTAATAATACAGCACGATGTGGATCTTTGATGTGAACATTTTGCTGATAATCTATTTCTTTCCTATACATTTGATTTGCAAGAGGTTGCTTTACTTGCTGCATGGCAGTCAATTGTACATATTCATCCTGAGGAATAACAATCATGCGAGAATAAGAACTCATAGTTTGTAGATAATCATGGGAGTTTTCAAACTATCACTTCGAAATCTAAATTCTTCCGGACACTCTTGCGTAAAATCAATGAATAAGTAACCGTATGGTTTTTCAGTAGCTGCTTGAAAAATTTCAATTAAGGCTTTTGATCCTTTTGGTGCAACTTGTCGCGCTAAAATTTCAAATTGACTTTTATCTCGCGGATTCTTGAAAATAGCATAATAGTGTGTATTCAGGTTTCGTGTACGAGCTTCTTTTCCATCAGGAAACAAATTTTGTGTGATATAGATGATAAAGCACCTTTTATGATGTGCTGCGCGAGTGAACATATCTGTAACATCTTTTGAATTCTTACTTTCTTTT
Source organism: Prostheceraeus crozeri (assembly GCA_907163375.1). Taxonomy (NCBI): domain Eukaryota; kingdom Metazoa; phylum Platyhelminthes; order Polycladida; family Euryleptidae; genus Prostheceraeus; species Prostheceraeus crozeri. The sequence goes on along the minus strand of CAJQUW010005569.1, from coordinate 196,677 downwards.
AATAAATCATCCAATACAACAACATCATTAGACTGAAGTTTATCCACTGGAATAATTCCTTCATATCGAATAAAGTTGCGACTTTGCAATTCCTGAAACAGCGACGGTTGATAAATACCATAACACCAAATCACTCGATTGATAGGTTCCTTAAACAACTCCCTTCTTTTATCCAATAAATTCAGCGTGAAAACAGTTTTACCTGCATGAGATGGACCTGATACAGTCAGAACTTTATCACATTGAAGTCTGAAATCCATTTTATTACTTTGAGACTCAACATTTGCATAATTAACGCTTAGAGCCAAAGATATTTCCCAATAGGTTGCCCACGGCAGGAGCTATCATTGGAAGTATTGCTGAAAGGAAACCGCCCTTTTGTGTTAGAGTTTTCCTCTTTCTTTGAAGGGTGACTTTAGGATTGGAGATGAAACGCAATTTTGTGGCATATCGCTTAAGTAACTTTCGTTGTTTTGGCGCTAATGTCTTCGTCCTCAACTTTCTCACATGAGAAATAATTTCACGAATGAATTTATCGTTAGCATGTCGTATAGCATTATATCGCTGATTTGCTTTCATTCGTCGGAGAGCTTGAATGGCTGAAGAAAACTTTGAAGACTTTTTACGTTTCGCCATTTTCCGTGTTAGTCTTTGCTAAAACCTATCTTTACCACATTTTCATAGGTACTAACTATTGCGACATAAGTGACACTCGAAATGAGCAATGTCACAGTGGTTACATTTGCAAAGTTGAATGCAATTACGTATGAAACAGCGTTGACAAAAAGCATGCTTACATCTCTTGAAGATGCGCTTTTCGTTTCCATCCTTTCGCTTACATACATCACAACACATAGTTTCACCGTTACTGATGTCTATAGCAAGTCTTTTTGAAGATATGAATTTGCTAGCCTTTTCTAAATAATAGACACATGTACAGAAGGAATATACTTCGAGAGTAAGCAGACATAGCTCGAAAACCAGTTGTGCTACAATCAAGTACCACTGCATTTTCAATTTTTCTTTATGGAAAGTTGAATGTGAATATCTGAAATCGCTTCAATCACTAGACTGCTACCATGATGGATAAATGCGTTAAGACGTTCAGCAATTTTTATCATATGTCTTTTAAAAAATTCTTCGGGGTGATCTACCACTTCCATTGAATAAGAAGCAAAATGGAAAGAGCGACTTTCCACCTCTTCCTTTCCAAAATGACTAAACTTAATTTTCGCAACTAATCGCGCCATGATAATGCTATCAGAGAATGTATTCATTAACTCTAGAAATAGAGTGCTAGCATCATCGACCACTGCTTCGATGTCGGTCTCATCTTTATGAAAATTTATCACATAATCTTGAACAGCTCCTTTTAAACTTTGCCTATGAAAATGTAATGTTCCGCAGTCGTTTGAGAAAGACATGATCGCCCTTTAACTAACCCATCCATTGCATGAAAACAACTCTTCTCATAGTAACATTTATTGAATAACGGTAACAAGCATGCATTATAAATCAATGGTTTGAAAGAGATAAAATAGATACAGCTGGTAACTATCATACAGCGAGCAATGATAACCATACAGGACTTTGGCAGTGCTGAGGTAAGGAGGAAAGAAGCATTGGTTATGAATGTAGCTACTACAACGAACAGACAAAATAGGAACACACAAATCCTTAAAACGTTTCGTGACTTCATGATAATGTTGATTCACTCTACTATCCCAAGGTGGGAGCAAAATATCATCAATGATTAAATTAGGAAATACTTTCCTCTCCTTACCAGGATTATTACAAAAGATGCGTATAACATTGAAAGCAGCTAACCATCGTTTAAAGTCAATAAGAAGAGCACTCTCACAAGAAAAGCCATAATCTTGCAAATATTTCAGATTAAGTCCATGAATGTGTTTTCTCGCCCATTGATCAACATTGGGATTGCAGTTGGCATGTTGATGATAGACACTGACAATCTGATATGTCCAATTGTTCATAGCAATAGCACTGAGCTCCTGTACAGGTTCACCCTCACAATCCATAAAAATGATGATAGAAGCCTAAAACGGAAATTTACACATCTAAGGAAACGTTCTATAACATATTACAAAATGAAGAATTACATCGATGCTTTTCACGACAAAATACACAAATGATATGATGGCAACGAAGAAGTAAAATGTATCTAATAAGACCACGTCTACGACACTCAAAGCACATAAGCGAATTGTCATAGGGTAGAGTTAGGAAAGGACTAGTAATTCTCCTTCTTTGATTTGCGTTTTGATGCAGCATTCTTCTCCGACTTGCGCTTCGTACCACTGCTGTTAAGGATTTGATCAATTATGTCGTCCACGTTGGGTGGTTTTGGAATATATAGGATGGTTTCCATATGCATGGAGAGAGAGGCTATTTTATTATCCTTATGCCGACCATAATATAGCCCATTCACTTTGAAAAGGATATCCCAAGTACCTTCTCCGAGCTCGTCGCATGTGATGGGTGTTGAATGATCTCCCTCCTTCTTATAGTAAGTGCACCAATGTGATACCGGTAGGCAAATGTGATTACCATCCCAAATCTTTCTATAGGGAGTATCCTTGTCATCTCTCGCCTTCCACTCTTGAGCAAGAGGAGTAGGAATGTCCATATTTAATGTCACGTACTCCTCAATAATATCAAGTTGGTTGCGAATGTACGGACTCACGGGGATCAGTAAGTAGTCTCCATACTGATTGTGCATTATCTTGACATCCGTGGAAGGGAGCATTCCCGTTTGGAGTACTACGCCATGATCGTCATAACGCAAGACTTGTTTAAATTTACGCTGTAGCGGTGTAGGATTATGTACCTTGGTTGTTTCTTCCACTGGCCTCAGTTGTAGATGATCTGATCGTAGCGAACCTTGTAACGTTTGACCGCCATTTTGTCCTACTAGCGCAGCAGATGGAGTAGATGCCTGAAAATGGAAAAGATTGTATTAAGTTTACGTTCAAGGGAGGAGAGGGAGGAAAGTAGCGACTTACCATTTTAGTTGGATAATAGAATGGAATAGAGAGAGGAAATGTGCGTCCGTCACTCGTGTGATTCAACGATGGAATGATTCTCACTGTGGAAGGCTCGCTATTTATATAGAAATGCTTGATTCTCATTGGATGATGATCCTCATTGGACAATAACATCAAGCTGATTCCAAATCTGGCCTCCGTTTACCAATCCGAGCCTTCATTCGCCCGCTGGAGCTGTTTCTTGGGAAATTCTAACTCTGTCGTTTTTCGTCAATCTCCCAAAATCTTAAATGGCGTCTCACATCTAAACGAAGACAGATAGGAACAAGCCGATTCTTTCAGTGAATTTGTCTGACTCTTAGCTTTCAAACGAGCTATTGCACGACTTTCTACGATCTCTAGAACCAAAGTTGGAAGATCGGTGGCGGGGGGGGGAACGTCAGCGAAACTTTTTCTCTCCGATTGACTTGAAACTCACCATACCGATGCAGAATTTCACGCTGAATCCGAATCTGGCCTCCGTTTTCCCATCCGATGCCTCGTTTTGACGCTACAGCCCAAAACGTCCAAAATTCTAACTCTGTCGTTTTTCGACAGTCTCCCAAAATCTTAAATGGCGCCTCACATCTAAACGAAGACAGATAGGAACAAGCCGATTCTTTCAGTGAATTTGTCTCACTCTTAGCTTTCAAACGAGCTATGGCACGACAAAATCCGTCCACTGGAAGCCAAGATCGAAGCCAGCTCTCCCGAGGGGGGGGAGGTCAGTGAAATTTGATGAAAAATGTTTTGGTGACGGTCCCAGGTCGAAATTCCACACTTTGGAAAATTTTCAAAATTTTACCCATACAAAGCCACTCTGACACTTAGGATTTTTTCAGGTGAGCGAGCTCCGACCTAAAATCTTGTAACCGCTCTAACTTTTGAACGAAGACAGATATGAACAAGCCGTTTCTTTCACTGAATTTGTCTCACTCTTAGCTTTCAAACGAGCTATAGCACGACAAAATCCGTCCACTAGAAGCCAAGATTGAAGCTAGCTGTCCAGAGGGGGGGGAGGTCAGTGAAATTTGATGAAAAATGTTTTGGTGACGGTCCCAGGTCGAAATTCCACACTTTGGAAAATTTTCAAAATTTTACCCATACAAAGCCACTCTGACACTTAGGATTTTTTCAGGTGAGCGAGCTCCGACCTAAAATCTTGTAACAGCTCTAACTTTTGAACGGCTGGTCCGATTGACTCGCAACAAAAAATGTTGTCGAGCAGTTTTTTCTCTTCTTTCAAACGAGTAGCCTTAAGACAAAATCCGTTCACTAGAACCAAAGTTAGAAGATTGCTGTCGGGGGGGGGGGAGGTCAGTGAAATTTGATGAAAAATGTTTTGGTGACGGTCCCAGGTCGAAATTCCACACTTTGGAAAATTTTCAAAATTTTACCTATACAAAGCCACTCTGACACTTAGGATTTTTTCAGGTGAGCTACGACAGTCCACCCTCCCAACCTGGCCGGCACACCACGCCAACCTAGACACCACATCACCGCGCGCTATACGACGGTCGGCCAGAGGGGGAGGGGCGTCAGAACCAAAGCACCACGGCGGCCGACCACGACACTCTGCCGTTCCAGAGGGGGGGGGGACGTCAGCGACGGCGGCTACCTTGCGCTATCCAGAAGTGGAGTTTTACTTACTACTCACTCATTCTCGACCGTAATTTCGTTAAGAACAAACCGGCCGCCGAGAATGACCTTTCGGATTCTACCGATGTTGGAGGTATCGATTCCAGGACTTGTTTCACCCGCTTGAGGATCATTCCTGTGTCTCGAGACCGCAAACCGCAAACCTAGCTCTGTCTGAACGAGCCTTTACTCGTTATTTTAAATCGTTGTGATTTGTCTTTCAGCTATCAATTTACGAAGTATTTTCAGTTTACAGAAGCAATACTAGTAGCAGTGTCACAACACTGTTTATTAAGCGTCTGAACGGTTTGTGTCACGGCATTGATTTAGCCCAGATTTCGCGCTGCTCCTCGGCACTAATGTCACGACACTAGTGTCATCGTGTGAACGAGGCTTAACCAGCTGGCTCGGCAAATACAGCACATTGGCAATTTATCAAACTTGGAACATAAAAAATTTAGATGCATTTTCAAAAAAGCCATTGACTCTCTTAACTATGTCACTTAGAAGGAACTCAGGGCCAATCTTTCAAATATCTCGAAATACCTCGAGATCTCGAAGACGTAATCCCGGGATTTTTAATCTCGGAAATAGGGTCGAGATCCCGGGATTGTAAACCCTAGTCGTAAATCATCGTTCATTCCAATGTGTACACTGAGGTTCAACAAACAAATTGATGACTTTTGACTTTCTCACATATTTGAAATTACTTCCTAATTATCTTTTGACCGACAATTTTCTGAAGGAAATTTCCTTTCATTCTATATGTACCACGTACGTCAACTCGCTCTGTCCAGCTTTCTACATGTATATTCAATAAACGATTATTGTTATTTAAAACCCTTCAACCTCTAAATGCACAGTGTGTAATGATGGCATATCCAACATAGCTATCGTAGCCTGTAAGCGAGAGAGCTACAAATTTGAAAAATTGCGATTTCTAAATGCACAGTACGTAAAATTATGCAGCATGATAAAGCCCATCAATTTTTATCTCTATGGTTCTTCAAAAATTCAGCGATTGCGAGAAAATTTCAACTGTCATTGGCCTACGTCTCACGTGAAAATAATACGATTCCGTGATTTGACAATGTAATACATCTAGCGAATGCATTGCATAGCGCCATGGAGCTGCAAAACGTGTTTTAATCCAACATCATGTCAGCACCAAGCAGAGCGCCTTTAAATGCTCTTCAAAGGTTGCATGGATATTACTGTAGACCAAAGTGATAATGAGGCGGATATGCCGTCAGCTGAAAATGATCAAGAAAACGATGTTGGAATGGACACTGCTACTTCTTCGAGTTCAAGATTGGTGGATATGCCGGAGACGACGAGAGGGGCATGGACCAGCGTGCGTCTTTGCTGGTGTTTCGGGTGTAAGAATCGATTTGAACCCTGTATTTACACTAACGATGAAGAAATTATGCAATACAATGGCATCTTTAACTCCACAGTCAGTGGACATGATTAAATTTTACTGGAGTGGAGATGATTAGATCAGTACAAGTAAAATTAATTAAAATCTTCAGGAGACAAATAAATAAGGTTTTGCCAATTGGAAAGAGATAATTTCAGGTACCGCATGTCAAATATGCATAACTATCATTCCTCGTGATTAATTCTCCATCATCTATTTTAACCGCAATTATTTCTCATTGGCGATTTGACAGTAGCGTGTTAAAAGTGATATTTAACGAATACTCATCGTAATTTCACTAGCTTGTTAACTGCAAATCTAAACATTACCCGGGCATGGCTGCAACTTTAAATAGGGAGTTGCGTCGATGTTGAGAGGTGTAAACTAGGCCTGTTGATGACTCGTGATATTGGATGACGGCTACTCAGGTCTGTTTCTATTTTCAACTAATGATGCAACTCAATATTTAATTATTCTATCTCCATTGTACTTACAAAAAGCAGTATTACTGCAGGCTCACTTACTCGGACGATTTGCCAGTAGTGTGTTAACCCCTTCACTGCGGCATGGCTCGCAGAACGAGCCATGAAAACTTTCTCTGTGTTGCGGCGATAATATTTCTTAAAATTCTGTTCTCTGCGGCAGTGTTGAGGGGCTGACGACAGAGGCGTTCTTATCTCCTTATCTCCTTCGGTCCTAATCACATATCGCCTCATCGGCGGCTCCGACACCGATATGCCACGTCGTACACCAGGTTCCCTCTATTGAATTTACCTGTTTTCTGTTGTTTGTCGATTGTAATATCAAAGTAACAAATGAGTGATCAAAACGTTAGAATGTATGAATGACGGCCTTCATCAATGAAATCGCCTTCGCTTCTAAAATATAATCAAGGAAGCTTTACAACGTTCATGGGACAAACCATTAATCGACGACGAATTTGAGAAAATTTTGAGCCAAATATCCGACCCAGTAAACAGAAGTCGCTTGCTTTGCGTATCTTCTCCAGACGCGGGTGCATGGTTGAATTCAATCCCAATTTCATGTTTGGGCCTCAAACTCAACAACGAGAATCTGCGAATTGCCATCGCTCTACGACTAGGAGCTCCTGTGTGTTTTCCTCACAAATGCAGATGTGGTGCCGACGTCGATCTTTACGGCAATCACGGTTTGAGTTGTAAACTGAACAGTGGACGAATTATTCGACACAGTGAAGCAAATGACATTATCAGACGATCATTTGCCACCGGGATACCTGCTGTCCTTGAACCTCACGGCCTTAGTCGTGATGACGGCAAAAGACCGGATGGCGTGACTCTGATACCTTGGAAGTCCGGTAGAGCTTTAATGTGGGATTTCACATGCGTGGATACACTCGCCACTAGCAACATCCCAAATTCAAGACAAGGTGGAGGAATTCTGGCATCGAAAGCAGAAGACAAGAAGCGACGGAAGTATGAGAGTCTAGCTCATGATTTTTGCTTTTGTCCTTTTGCGATGGAGACTCTCGGAGCATGGGGAACTGACGCTCGAGCCCTCGTGAGGATGCTCGGAAGAAGAATAAGTGAAGTCACCGGAGAGACCAGAGCAACTCAGTTCCTGAAGCAACGTCTGAGCTTAGCCGTTCAAAGGGGAAATGCAACTAGCATTATGTCATGCATACCTCGATCGAGACCTCTTAGTGAAATTGACTATGTCTTGTGACTTTTAAATTTACTCTGCCTGTAAAAAGAACTTGATTATGTATTTTCAAAATAAACGTTAATTATTCTTTAAAAAAAAATCAAGGAAGAAGTCAACTGCGAGGATGGCCGAAAATATATGCACAGAAATAATATGTACAGAGTGCTAAAAAAATGTCGCCATACTGTAAAGTGAGAATATGCATGTAGGGCTGTAGGTTATAGGCTCAAATTAAAATGTTCAGTAAGAGAATTCATTGCATAGACATTTTCATAATAAGAATAAATTCCAGTGGCATGTATAGTATTCACAGTATTCACTGAATGCCTATTTATTTTCTGTGAAAATTTGTGAATTGATTCCATCGATTTTTGTGATGTAGTAAACTGTTTTACGGCTTAGTAATTCGGTTTGATTCCAAAGTACATATTGTAATAAGCAACGATATCAATCAGCGTTAATTTTGATTCCACTTCTTGTTTCTTGGCCGTCTCCTTTAACAACAATACGACGTTCCTTAGCAACAATAACACTTATATTAGGTGCGTTATCGCAAGACTCATTAATTAAGACACCGTGTCGACGCTTATACTATCAGCTTCAATGCTACAAGCATGAGGCTTCTATTCAACCTGGCGGGCTGAATAACATTGTCGGGATAGAGAATGCGGGGCAATTGAGCAGCAGCTGTTTTTGCCATCATTCGTGTAATCATGGAATCATACACAGTTATACAGAGACAAATGCAGAACCGCTGAGGATGCTTTATCATATCCACTATTCAACGAAGGAATTTGAATATTGAATTTGAATAGTGTTGTTGAAATAGGGTAACTTTCAGTTGATTCAGATACGCTTTGACAACTTTTGGTGTGAAATCTCAGATCGTTTGGAGTACTTGAAAACAAACAAGAAATTGATATGAAATGTTATTCGGAAGTAATAGAAAAAATCTGTTCATTGAACTTTCATCAAAACAAATTTCCTATGATTTTGATGAATTTTGCAAAATAAAATAGCGTTTTCGTGATCTACGTTTGTATGTGTTTAATGTTTGGATTATAATTATGGAGTTCTTCACAAGCAAGGTATCATTTAACTTTTTCAATTTGTTGATGTTTAGTGTTTTTGATATGTGCAACTGTGCATGCATATAGCGGGCCTACATCAATACAAAATGTATGCGGAGCATAATTTGATTAAAGGCGAAGTTTTGCACATGTCCGTGTACAGTAGGCTAAATTATATATAATTGCTTGTCTTATTGCTAAAACATGGAGTAATGCAAAATCCCGGTTTTCTTGGACAGGTATCACAAAATACGGTAGTCTTTTTTAATCCTACCAAGTGAGTAACACACACGGCATCTTTTAGTCGGATGAATGCTATTTCCTCTCCAAGTTATTTCTCAATAGATCTATATGTATATCATCTTGAATTTTCCGAGTGGGCGGTCAGCTATAGTTGACTAATAATTTTGATGTGGTTGAATATATCTGAACTACGAAATTTAAGTATGATTATAATTGAATTATAATGTCTCATTTATTAAATTATTGCATGTAATCAACTGTGATATACAAGTAGTCAACATACGTACGTAATTTTAAAACTATACATAGAAAACAAGGCGGACAGAGCTACAAGAATTTTCTGAATTTTTCATTTTTGTCATTGGGTTTAATTCACTCTAAACATAAATATTTATCTGGATTGAACTTCAGGAGTTTATTATTTGGTTATTATATTTGTATGAATAAAGAAATTTCCTTATGTCTCAGTACTCTCAGTACATGTTCATCGTATTTCCGAAACCACCAAAATCGTACAATGAATTGAACGTTATATCACATTGATTACAAATTTTACAAGTACGTTTAGACTCTAAATTTAATCAAATAGGGCTACATTCAAGTCGTGATGGAGCACGCGTTATTCTTGAGCTTCTGTGTATCGTCTGAATGGTTAACATGTCGTCAGTCACATGATTAAATATTTCAATAAACCCCATGAAAGTAAAAATACGAAGTGAAAAGAAATTTATTTTGAGTGGTAATTACCAAAACATGGAGTAATGCAAAGACCCGGTTTTCCTGGATAGGTATCACAAAATACGATAGTTTTTTTAATCCTACCAAGTGAGTAACACACACGGCATCTTTTAGTCGGATGAATGTTATTTCCTCTTGGATGAAACTTAGATGGAAAATGCGAGTTTGAAGCACACGATGCATTTCGAGGTATAAGAGGTTGCCTCCCTACCCCTGTTTCACACAGAAAGAGGCGAACACATGACATCAAAAAAATTTGAAAATTTTCCTTGCCCCCGTAAATGGAATAAACAATGTGGGCATTGAGGCACATTCGTTGAATAAGATCAGTAGTAAGAAAACGGCGAACACCAGATAGCGCAAGATGGCCGCCGTCGTGTCTGAGTCCCCCCCTCTGGTCCGCCAGTGTCGTGATGTGCCGGCGAGGTTCCGCTGCCGTCCCCCCCCCTCTGGACCGTCAGTGTGTGAGCCTTGGGTGTCTGTGTCCGACCGCCTGGTGGACTTGGGCGACCGTCTAGGTTGACGTGGGCGACCGTCTAGGTTGTCTTGGTTAAACTGTGGTATGTTTTGGTGTGTAGTGTCCAAACGCAGCCTCGGATGTGAAAACGGAGGCCAGATTCGGATTCAGCGTGAAATTCTGCATCTGTATGGTGAATTTGAAAGCAATCGGAGATAAAAATTTTTCGCTGACGTCCCCCCCCTCTGGACAGCTTGCTTCGATCTTGGCTTCTAGTGGACGGATTTTGTCGAGTGAGGTGTCATTTGAAAGCTAAGAGTGAGACAAATTCACTGAAACAAACGGCTTGTTCCTATCTGTCTTCGTTTACATGTGAGACGCCATTTAAGATTTTAGGTCGGAGCTCACCTGAAAAAATCCTAAGTGTCAGAGTGACTTTGTATGGGAAAAATTAAAAATTTTCCAAAGTGTGGAATTTCGACCTGGGACCTTTACCAAAGGTTGTTTCATCAAATTTCGCTGACCCCCCCCTTTGTTCTAACTTTGGTTCTAGTGGACGGATTTTGTTCGTTCGACTTGCATTGGAAAGAGGATGAAACACTGCTCGACCGCATTTTTCGTTGCGAGTCAATCGGAGCAGCCGTTCAAAAGTTAGAGCGGTTACAAGATTTTAGGTCGGAGCTCACCTGAAAAAATCCTAAGTGTCAGAGTGACTTTGTATGGGAAAAATTAAAAATTTTCCAAAGTGTGGAATTTCGACCTGGGACCTTTACCAAAGGTTGTTTCATCAAATTTCGCTGACCCCCCCCTTTGTTCTAACTTTGGTTCTAGTGGACGGATTTTGTTCGTTCGACTTGCATTGGAAAGAGGATGAAACACTGCTCGACCGCATTTTTCGTTGCGAGTCAATCGGAGCAGCCGTTCAAAAGTTAGAGCGGTTACAAGATTTTAGGTCGGAGCTCACCTGAAAAAATCCTAAGTGTCAGAGTGACTTTGTATGGGAAAAATTAAAAATTTTCCAAAGTGTGGAATTTCGACCTGGGACCTTTACCAAAGGTTGTTTCATCAAATTTCGCTGACCCCCCCCTTTGTTCTAACTTTGGTTCTAGTGGACGGATTTTGTTCGTTCGACTTGCATTGGAAAGAGGATGAAACACTGCTCGACCGCATTTTTCGTTGCGAGTCAATCGGAGCAGCCGTTCAAAAGTTAGAGCGGTTACAAGATTTTAGGTCGGAGCTCACCTGAAAAAATCCTAAGTGTCAGAGTGAGCTCCGACCTAAAATCTTGTAACCGCTCTAACTTTTGAACGGCTGCTCCGATTGACTCGCAACGAAAAATGCGGTCGAGCAGTGTTTCATCCTCTTTCCAATGACGTCAGCGAAATTTGATGAAAAATGTTTTGGTAAAGGTCCCAGGTCAAAATTCGGAAGTTTTAAATTTTTCAAAATTTTCACCACACTGGAGCTCCCACACTTAGGAATTTTTTTCACTTGTGGCATGTTACATGGTCATGTGCTGACACACCAACTTCCCGTGGTCATATGAGAATGGTTCAGGTGTCATATTGTAAAGAATGATGAGACAAATCGTTTGCAACAAACCGCATGTCGCTACGATGAATACTTTCGGAGATAGAGCCATTTTAAGTTTTCTTCCGAGCATATATAAACCCCCGACAACGCAAGTCTGATCACTTCATCGAAAGACGAGGTAAGCGACGGTCGTCGCTCTGAGCTCCCGATATCGGGTTGCAAAGGACTCTATCTTTTGAAGTAGGCAAGCTATCTTCTTACTTCAAAGTTTGTGTGATAGAGTTTGATAGTGTCTTTACTACTGATAAAATTTTTTAAAAGTAGTATGAGTAGTAAAATGCGGAATTTTTTAAAAATTCTTAATTTTCAGTTTTTTCAAAGTTTTAACATGTAGACTAAGGTTTTCAAGTATGCTGAGTTCAAATCTGCTATCAGATTTGAAATGTAACTAAGTCTAAGGCAGCTTTGAGGGGTTGGATCCCAGCTACTGATCACTACCTTTGACTCGGCGTTCCTGTTACCACTTCGGGGCAGTGACAATGATGTCTTCAGCTGTAAAGAGCGGGTATCGGGGAAGATCTCTCACTTCCCTAGTGATCAGTACAAGGCCTTCGGGCTGTCGACGGGATCTAGTGCCACTCACTACACTCAAATCTATCATTCCTCACTAAGTGTAAAATCATTCTTTTCCGTTTTTATAAACTAGGAATCAATCGTTTGCTATCAAACGTTTACGGAATTATAATCATTGTTTTCCCCTTTTCACTTCAGAAAATGGTTAACTACAACAATGCAAAGACGGCTTTTAAGCTTTGCGTCTGTTCAAAGATTTTTCGTAGCGATGCCTTTAAGAAGCATTCTTGTGCACATAAGCGAATGGTAGGGGGCATTCGATACTTTTGTAGCAGCCATAATGCATCTCGCCTTGTCGAGACGCTACCGGAGTGGCATGCGAAGCACAGCAGCTGCAGTCAACCAGAGCTGACTGAGGAGGCGAAGCAAAGTCTCTTCAGCTCAGAGTTGAAAGCTCTGGAGACTCAGTGTGCTATCGAGGCTATCACGTCAGCAAAGCCTCCCTCATCTTGTGCACCAGCAAAGGCTCTCTCGCCCACCCCGATTCTAGAGACTCAGTCTGCTGTCGAGTCTATCACGACAGCAGAGGCTCCATCTTCTAGCATGCCAGCAAAGGCTCTCTCACCCACTCCGATTGAGTCTTCTCCGAAGTCGAGTAAATCCTCCTCCTCCTCCTCTAGCGATGAGTCGGCTACAAGTAGCAGCGACAGTGAGGAAGAGGAGGAGGATAAAGGCTCGACGAAGGTTGACCTAGTCGAGAGTGTCTACCTCGATAGCGAGGTAGAGGCGGTGAGGGACGTTGACCTCGATAGCGAGGTGCAGCCGGCTAAGTTATCAACCAGTGGTGGGATTGCGGCTCAATGTCGCAACTTCATTATGCGCCCACCACTGGTTGATAACTATGACAAGCTGAAGAATGAGTTGGAGGTGTGGAAGAGGGACTGTTTCTTCTATAAAGCGAGTTCCGAGAACCTCTCGCGAGTCACTCAGGAGCTCAAGAAGACTCAAGCTAGTCTTTTTGAGAAAGAAGGGGAGCTCGATCGCGAGGGGTTCTCGCACCTCGCTAGTAAGGCTAAAGAAGAGCAGCTCCTCATCGAGAGAGAGAGTCAGGAGAAGGAGTTAAGAAAGATGAGGGAGGAGGTGGAAGGGCTGCGAAAGCAGTTGGGGAAGGTGGTGGCGACTAATCAGGAGCTGCACCAGCAAGTGATGAGTAGCAGTACTCGACGATCAAGTCGCCTCCACATTCCCCTTGACAAGAAAGGACGTGTGCCCGCAAGACCGCTCCTCTGTGAACGTGGCAGAGACGAGATGTGTTATAGCAGGGCTAAAAAAGGTATCGAATGCCTTCACTTTACATTCGACCACAAGGAGGCGATCACAGGATTCCTGTTCGAGCCACGTCCTGAGAAGATCTGTAAGTTTAAAACAAGTAACTTAGTGTTCAAGATAATAACTAACAACTTCTTTCTTTACAGATATCAAAGAGAAGCGACCACCTGCTTCCGTGAACGAGCCGGAGGCGAAGCGGCAAGCTTGAGTCCTTGAATTATCCCGAGAATGAACCATCGGCTCTCTTAAGGGCCACCTAGGGGCAAGACATGATAGAACCTCCACGCGGTTTGCCCTGGGCAGTCTTCGGACTGGCGAATACTATCATTAAGTTGAATCTGCTATCAGTCAACTTGAACGTTGCAAATGAAGTTCGGTGTAATACTTCCTTTCGACGGGCGTTCCTGTAAAGGGCGGCGGTGAAACCCGTAGCTATGTATACCGCAAGGGACATTCGGCAATGGTCAATCTTGTTAAACCTCTCTGCGTCATGTTTGCAAGTGATTGCCTCTGTCTCAACGTAGTATGCATTCGCGCCAGGGCGACATTTAGCCAACTGTCGAAGGTTGCCTAAAACTTTCCATTGCATACGTTATGAGAGCCATGAGTTCTACCTGTCTCTATCAATGAGACGAATTGATGAATGGAATGAAAGGGAGGACACTCACGCGCCACACGCAACATAACACACTTCTCTCTTCCATAGTCTAACAAGCTCTTTACACATGGATCGCAGTCGATTGCTATCCCAGAATCATGTAAGCTATCTTAATTTTATTTAACACTATTTCATCTACCATTATCACCCATATGAAATGTTATAAGATTTGCAAGTTAAACTAAGCGTGCTACTATTTCCAAATGAAAAAGTATACATGGTTAAATTATTCACTAAAGCCCCATTCAAGTAAGTCAGTATGAAAGCAAAGATAATACGAAATAAACATTTATTATGGCATGTATTTTAAAAGGTCTTCATCGTCAATATCGTCCCAGAGTCTGACTTCACATAGATCACAAAAACAGTTGAGCTGCTTTAAACGTTCTTCTGCAGCGTCCCTCACGTTGTCAATGTACGCCCACTCCGCCACGGTTCGCGGTTGGGAGTTAGGGGTGTACCACTCCCATATTTGATGCAACTGCGACTTGCTGGTCATCTCCATCACCCCTTCGACATCATATTGTAAATATTTCCACCGTATGCCTGTTAGGTCGGGCAACTCCTCTTCATCGTCCTCCGATAACTTTCGTATATTGTCGAGATTGTATGTCTTTTCCACCTTCGCCTTTCTTGGTGCATTTGGTGTAACGAGCACCTTTGCTGATGTGCATGGAGAGGAGAACTCCAATGCGGCATTTGGTGTTGTTGGAGGACTTGTCATGTTGTCTTTGAAATGCTGACTTTGAATAATGATAACTTTAACATTTTTCTAATTCTTAAGTATCAACAAGCAACCAATCAGAATGAACAGCCAATGAATGATGAGCATGAAAGGATATAAGCAAAGTGACATCCGTGTCATTTCACTCTGTCTTTGAGACGTATAAGTGAAGTATTCTCTAGCGAATTCTGCTATTATTTGAGGTGTACAAGTGAATTCCAAATTTGAGACATATTAATTGAGTGAAGTCTCTATCTTATTGAAGCATCAACCTTAAACTTGATTTCATTGAAATGGTAAGTTGAAGATTTCCTCTCTCATCTCCCTCAAACGTGTGGTTCATAGCATCTTCCTCAATTTCAGGCATCAACTTCATCACCAACGCCCTCCCTTCTCGAGGAAAGTTTAGAGTTATTGAGTCAAGGTAGGTTGCAACAATACACTGAGGCTTGAACAGAGATGATAGAATGATTTCTCTTTCAGGTGATGTGAGTTCCAGCTCAGAACTGTCGCGACATGGTAACGAGTGGGAATGTGCTGACTGTGGGCACATCTTCACGAGGAAATGGGATCTCACCCGACACATCAAGCGAGGTGTTTGTCGACCTAAGCCGGCATCAATCTCCGGAGGTGGGGATGATTCTGTTAACGTCGTCTCCTTTTCTTGCGACTTGTGCGCTCAGTCTTTCGAGACACGTTTTGAACTATCTTCGCACAGACTTCAACATACACACACGAACGATAGCTACACCAACGGTACCTCCTCTATCCGACTCACTGAAGTGTCCATAAATAATTTAGTGAGGAACTACCAGATGGACTCCTCAGAAACCATTGCTAACTTTGAGGAATGGTTTCATCAAAATTCATCATTGATAGAAGCGCTCTTCAACAATTTAGACAATTTTAGGATGAAGGCGCTCATCTATCTTAAAATAAAATATGTAAAAATCGACCACCATACTGGACAAATAATAGAGAGGTTGGAGTTTCACATACCCTCCTCTCCTGCAACCGAGGTTGTAGACTATGAGTCTTGGATAAATTTTCACATCCAAGGATTAAAATTAAATATTGATAAATTTAACGAGCGCGATAGCGGTCTCATTTTTGACGGCATTGAGTCCGCCTTATTTAAAATCAGTTTATTAGGAAATCATAGTGGTCGAGGCTCCTTTAAACTTCCAAAAAATTTAAAAAACAAAACAGCAGTCATCAATGTCGATTGCGAATCGCAATGTTTTAAATATGCTGTCCTCTCCATTCTCCACTATAATGACATCAATGCGAATCGAAATCGTACATATAGCTATAGGCAGTGGGAGAATGAATTAAACTTCGATGACTGTAATAGTGACGATATGAAAATTAAAGATATAGAAAAATTTGAAAAATTGAACAACATTAAAATAGTTCTCCATGTTTGGGAAAAGGGATTGAAGGGTGTGCGCTACAACTCGCGTTCGAGTTGTTATGATCATGTTGTCAACCTTTTATTAGTAAGACAGGATGATAGTGAGGAATGGCACTACTGCGGCATTCCCAAAATCTCTCGCTTATACCACCACTTAAGAAATTCTACCTCATCAGAGATTTATTACTGTGACAGATGCATTCGGAACTTTAGGAGTAAAAACAAATTTGAAACTCATTATGAGTGGTGTAAGCGAGGTAAACTGCAAATGGAACGCATGCCCAAAGATAAGGAGTTTTCATATAGAGAGAATGGCGATGAACTAAGTCCTCTTCGTGTCATCTATGCTGACATCGAATGTTATATCGATGATAACATCCATCGACCAGCAGCCATTTCCTGCTATGAAGTATGGCATGACCATTTCCAAAATAGAAAAAATAAAATGCACGTCTGGCAAGGTGAGGATTGTATTTACCAATTCCTACAATTCCTCGAACAGGCTGTAAAATTTCAACAAAAGTATGATGGTGAACTCTATCGCAGATCATTGCATATGACAGCAGATGATCAAGCAAAATTTGATAGTTGCAACGTTTGCCCCAAATGTAGGAAAACATTTGACGATGATAAGATTAAGAAAGTGCGCGACCATGACCACATCACTGGTAAATTTAGAAACGCACTCTGTTCAAAATGTAATTTTTCGCTGAGGATGAAGCGGCGTACATTACCCGTCATTTTCCATAATTTCAAGGGCTACGACAGCCATATGATAATAAAAGGAGGTTTAGGTCAAATGAAAGAGTGGAAGCTTGATGTAATAGCACAAACGAGAGAGAAGTTTATGGCCATGACAGCAAAAGTGCCTGTCGATAAAACTAAAGAAAATAAGACGGTCTATTTTGATATAAAATTTTTAGATTCCTACCAATTTATGACTGCATCACTGGCCTCTCTCGTGCAAAATCTAAAGTCTCTTCCACTAACACAAAATCTTAAGAAACAATATCCAAATCTAACCGATGAAGTCATCACACGGAAAGGAGTCTTTCCATATGCATATTTTGATGCAATTAGTAAACTCGGCGAGACTTCTCTTCCGCCCATAGATAAATTTAAAAATGATTTGAGCGGCGCAGAATGTAAGACCGAAGATTATGATCATGCACAAGATGCATGGATAAAATTTGACTGCCATACATTTGGTGAATATATGATTGCCTACCTTAAGTTAGATGTATTTTTGCTGGCTGATGTATTTCAGGAGTTTCGACGAGTGGCATTAGAAGAAGATAAGTTAGATCCCGTCCACTTTGTCAGTCTGCCAGCCATGTCATTTAAGTCTGCTTTTAAAATGACTGGTGAGACCATTCATCTCTTACAAGATCCAGAGATGTATAATTTATTTGAGCGAGGAATTCGCGGTGGTCTCACATTTGTAAATAAACATAGGTTAAAATCAAAAATAGTAGGTAATGACCAGACTCATCTGAAGTATTATGACCAAAATAATTTGTATGGTAGTTCATTATCCAAACCGCTACCTCACTCTGAGTTTAGCTGGTTAGATGATAGTGAAATTCAACATTTCTCCAACCCTTCCAACATACTAGCAATTCCAGATGAAGGTGATTGGGGATATTATTTTGAGATAGATCTAATCTATCCAAATAATATTAAACATAAAACCGTAGATTTTCCACTCGCACCCGAATCAGGTGAAGTGAGTAAAGATATGTTTTCCGACTTTATGAAACAATTTCATAAAGATTTAGAATCATGTGGACAACCCAAGTATAAGCCTTGCCGCAAACTTTTACTCACTCAATATGATAAGGAAAACTATCTAGTCCACTTTAGCATCTTAAAATTTTATTTAGAAATGGGCATGATTTTAAAAAGAGTTCACCGCATTATTAAATTTAGACAGAAAGCCTTCCTCAAACCCTACATAGATAGTAACAGTCAGAAACGTGCACTAGCCCAAAATAATTTTGAAAAAGATTTTTATAAATATAAGAACAACAGTCTATTTGGTAAGACGATGGAGGATGTTAGAAAGCGCGTAAACTACAAACTAGTTAATGATGATCAAAAGTATCACAAATTGATCTCATCACCTCTATTCATCGATAGAGACATAATCGATGAGGATCTTGTAGGTATTAAAATGATAAAATCTGAAGTTGAGTTGTGCAAACCCATCTATATTGGTCAAGCTGTTCTAGATTACTCCAAGCTTGAAATGTATCAACTCTTCTATAAAATACTAAAACCGTGTCCTCTCGTAAAAGAGGTTCGTTTGTTGGGTGGTGACACAGATAGTTTCTTTTTAGGTATTACCACTCAAAAAGATTTAAATTTTAATGAAGTAGGAAAATCTTTAGAAAGATATTTTGATACATCAAATTATCCTGCTAATCATCCACTATACTCCATCAAAAATAAGGCAAAACTTGGCTGCTTTAAGGATGAGACAGCAGGGAAGGAGATAGCTGAAATGATTCTCCTCCGCCCTAAAATGTATTCTATGAAATTAAAGGATAGTGATGATAGCATTAAGCGCGCTAAAGGCATATCAAGATCATTGGTCTCTAACATGAAACATAAGAATTTCAGGAAAGCCTATAGAAATAAAAATATAACGTTTGTCAATATGACAATCTTAAAATCTAAGTCGCATGAGATCAAAACTCATACTTTTAGGAAACGGGCGCTTTCAGCATGGGAGGATAAGAGGTGCTGGCTAGAACACAACATATCTCTTCCACATGGACATCCTGACACAAACATACCACCACCCAAAAGAATTAAACTCACACTACCACATTCAGGAGACGTCTTAGCATAATCATCCTTAACTTAGTATTTTGATGTTGATTTCTGTAGATAAACATTGTTGTTTTATGTATCGCATGAGATTGTTTTTTCCTTGTGAATATGTGTCCACATCTGTACATTCCCCATGTGATGACTTTTCCACTGAAAGACATTTTTCCTATCCCTGTATATTTCCACCCTTCACGAAGTAAAAAGACTTTTTGTATATAACAATGTTTATTGAAGTGCGCTCATGTATATATTTTCAGTGGATGTTGTATAAAGTCTATTCCTTCACATTCATGTACATATTTCAATAAATGTTGTATAAAGACTTCACTTTGTTTTCCGAAACACTAACGTTATGAGGGATTTAGTATCTTTCACATGGATGCACTCTTGTAAACCATTGGTAATTTTGATAGCAATAGAGGGTATAGTTTGTTTGACGACGGGATGATAGAAAATAGATTCAAACATCTTCTCGACTATTCCATATGAAGCGTCTTTATCATGAATGAAATCACGTAAAATGTATTCTTTTTTCTCACCAACAGAAATAGGTAGAATCAAATCACTTTGAATGTAAAGGTGCTGTTCATGTTTATCAAGTGTCATTGGTGTTTCTATACCAATCGTATGCGCAGCAGCAAACACAGTTTGTAGCATTGAAAAACCAAAGAGTTTTTTCAAATTTTTACTCAATTGACATTGAATGTCATCACCCAGTCTCAGAACAACGCGTTGATTTTCAATTGAAAACGAAATGTGGTGTGTCTTTACATCATATTTACTTTTCATCACATGCTTCAACTTCTGTTGTATATAAGGATTTACTACATGAATGAAGCTTTCAACTGTATGATATAGACGCGGCATTATATTGATAGCAACTTTAGATTCTTCATAAGACTGGTAAATTTTCTTGATGCGATCGCCATAGATGTCCACCCACCATTCATCATTAACTGAATCAGCTTTAGTGTGATATTCATGAGAAGCATATACCACACCGCTTCCAATAATAGGTGTATAATGTCTTACAAAATGACGCAAGGTTGGAGAGAAATAAACTGTAAGTTTGTCATTATATTTCTGAATAACCAACTTATTTTTGTCCGCCATAATTTTCTCTCCATACTTCTTACCCACAGTCTCATTCCATCGTTTTACTAACTCAATAAGTGATAAAGGTTGAACACCACGCTTTTTCAAAATGATGCGTTCTTCGCATTCTACAACATCTTCATCAAATATTTTAAATCTATAATGAAATTTGTTGATTCGATTTGAATAAACTTTTCTAACATTTGCAGTAGCAATTGACGTTAGATGTAGTCCATGACCAAAACCGAGATGCGGATAGAATTCACTATCCAACCTCAGCGTAAGACCTTTAGTAAAAGAATGAAAGCGGAGGAACTGTCTCCCACTCCAATGATAGATAGTAAACTCATAAGCTTTCTGATTTTTATTCTTCATGATGGAAGTATTACCACTGTTGAATGCCTTAATAATTTTCTCATTCCCAAATGGCTCATAAGAATCTGATTTTATCTGAATCCATTCATAGTTCCACTTTCCATCTGATGTTAAATTGTATGGGAACTGAAATGCATTATTCATCGTTATTCCATCATGGGTGCGAGGAGTCAATATCATTTCTTCCAAATCATTCACATTCTGAATATTGCTATCATAGCAAATACTAGAAACGCCAACCTCCCATTCACCTTCTAAATGCAGTGGGCGATTTAATTCTACTCGATAGTCTGATGGTTTATTTTTGGGAAATTTATTCATAGAAGCATTACTGGGCAAGTAGATTAGAAACGAGTCCTTATTTTCACTTTCCATATTATTCACATTGGAAAAATATATTAGCATACGTTTGCATTAACTCTTCATTCGGAAATGGAGTGTGATACTTGTCACAGCATCTTTATGAAAAGGAATCAACGCACCAGCATCGTCATAAATGGCAATATCAATTTGTGGGATGTAGTTTGATTTCAGCTTTGTATAATGCACTTTCTTGAAAGTATGCTCAGATAAAATACTGCAGCTCTTTGGCTGGTATGGTATCATTGCTAACAATGGAGCTTCAACATCTCCCACACGTACATCTTCACCAATATTGGAATATATCTGAAAATAGTTAATACGACGCGATAGCGACATGTCTGCGCTAGCTTTGGTTACAGTACCACTTTTAAAGATATTTTGGTCAAAACCCAAAATGTCCATTAGAGTTTTATCCATAATTAGTTCAATACCTTTTCCACTTATAGTGAGAGACAAAGTACCTTCTTTTTCAGAAAATGAAATATGTTGGTCATTAATCACTTCATTTAAATAATCTACAACCAATTTAACTGAAGTAATGATGCGAGGCATCAGCACTCTTGTTTCATGTAAGATACCACCGAAAGGCTCTACACACTTTCTGTATAAAGATACGCTCCATTCTGTATCAAATTGATTTGACCTTTCACATGGTAAATGTTGCATATTAAATTTTCCATGAACAGCTGCAGAATGATGTCGCAAGAACTGATGAAAATCTTTTGAACAAATTAATACTAGATCATCATCATTTAATTTACTTATTGCAATATGATTAGATGATTTAATATAAGTCAATGTTGCCACTTGTTTACCATCAACTCGAAGGAGATAATTAAATTTCTTCAATAATGTTTCAGGAGTCATGTTTGTCTTTCTTGGCTTAATCACAATCTTCTTCACCAACGTCTTCTCATTTTTTGGAATAAGATCTACATAATAAGCTTCCTCTCGATATATTAACTGTTTATGAGCACTTATGTGGTAATTAACGTTAAAATTATCATAGCTTGTCAAGGCGCTAGCGAGGTAACCTAAATCATTTCTTAAACTTGGACTTAAACCAACAATCCAATCTTTCTCAACTACATGATGTATATAAGTATAATCATCATTGTGTGGAGTAAATTGGGCAATATGTTTACACGCTTTATTCAAGAAATCATATATAAACTTTTTACATGATAAGAGATCTTTCTTTGGCCACTGTGGAATGTATACTCGGCAGCCCTTTTCACATTGGTAAGCAGCTGTACGTCTCATATTAATAGTCATCACCTCATGATCAAAAGTATAGACACAGTTGCTATAAACAAGTTGAGTGACACCCACTTCCCAATTCCCATTTAGCTGTTGTGCATGATCAATGGGAGTAGAAAAGACTGCGGCTCGATTACTAGTAAATCTCTTTGTAGCCGCATTGCTAAGCAAAATATGATAAAACGACATTTTTATATTGCTAATCTGCAACTTTGCATAACATCATGAAGACTTGGATTTTGGACTCTCTACAATATATCAGAGTTGATCGTGATGGAAACGTACATTTCAAAAATTCTCATGGTCATACATCAAGAGGAATTACATTAACATGGCGACAATTTGTCAACCTCAATGATATCATGAGGGATTTGGAATATTTTGAAACATTAAGATTCATCTCCCTGGGTGATCAAGTTTGGCTTCAACATTACAGAAATGAAATTCAAATCTACCATTCTCATTCCGCAAACTGTTTCTCATTTCGCAAATACAATTGGGAGAAGTATAGAAGATACATACATCGCTCCATCATGACATTTATTCGTCGTGAGTTCATCGCCCTACTATGCAAATCTTAATCAGACATGACTATCACGCACCATGAGTTGGAAATTAGATTCCCTACAACGTATTGAAACGGATCATGATCGAAACGTCTATTTCAAAGATTCAACTGGAAATGTGAGAAGAGAGTTTGCTTTATCTTATCGCCATTTTCAATCTCTACATCATATCATGAAGGATTTAAAATACTTCTATATGAAAAGACATTCACGTATTGGAAATCGCATCTGGTTGCGCGTCAACAATCGGCGAATTCAACTCTATCATTCCCAACTTCATACTAACTTCACATTTCATCAAGGTAGTTGGGAAAAGTATAAAAGGAAGGTACATCGCTCAATTTACTCATTCTTTCATCATGAAGCGCCATCGCTACACCATCGTCAACATTCTCCGTCGCTTCAGACTCTACACCAAAATCGATCTCACAACATTACACCAACAGCTTCCAAACAGCAAGTATTACCCGGGTCGTCCTCAAATGTTAGTGGTGAAGATGAACAATTCACGGAATCTTCAACTCTTCCCAAATGGGACTGTACAGATTCTCGGCGCCCTTTCTCATTCATCGGCGCAGTCAATGCGCTTAGAGCTACAAAGACTACTACGTCGGATATGGAAGAGGGAGAGGTGTGTGATGTCGAATCTGACTGTGGACAATATGGTGATCTCTACTCAATTGAGTGACAGTCTATCATTTTTGAAGATTCGTACCAGCAGTTACAGTTTGTGTTATGAACCCGAACTTTTTCCTGCAGCTCTCATTAGTTGTTGGTTACCTGTGCATGTGGCAATCTTTCATAATAGTAAAGTGATCATTACTGGACTAAAATCTCATGTACAAGCAAATATGATCCTAGACTATCTCATTGAGTATGTACGTACCCAGCGGATTGTAAAATAAAAAACAATTTTTCCAACATGATGTTTTTATTTCAAATCATGATAGAACTTACAAATCATTTTTTCATTAGAGGATGGATTACATGAAAAGTTTTGAATAACAGATACAAATCGAGATACATGTAAACGTCTTAAGATGAAGTACAGTACAAAAGCACCACACGTTGATGAAAGTGGATGTTGTAGTATGCGTTCATTTCGCTGATATTGACGCGTATGTTTTCTCAACCACTGCTGTGTTGGTATATTTGGAGGTTGAGCAAGAGAGTCAAATAGTTCACCACGTCGGTCTTCTCCAATAAAGATCGCTTTCCAATGCTCACCGCCTAAATTCTGTGAATGAGTGTTTAGCACAATAAAGATGGGATAGTGATTTACTGCAGGTGGTAAGGTATCGAGTGAATAGACATTATCGAAAGCTTTCAACGTCGCTTCGTCTGCATTACGCTGCACTTTAGTCTTAATATCGTCAGCAGTCAACCAACTCATTAACGATTATACTGAAGAATCACGTCACGATACTTTGTAATTTCAATATTTGAATCGAAGACTGCATAAATTAATACATTGATCGTCTCAGGTAGTGTTCTTTTGAACGTCAAATCCAAACGAATATTATGAGGCACGTTCGCTTGACGATAGGGTGCACTAATATCGCTGTCAGCAGTCAAATCAAATGCATAAATAGTATATCCACTCTTAAACTCTTTCATAGTCAGTCCGTTGGTGTCATCCGTATTGTAAAAGCCAAAAACATCCATAAAATCAACATAACTGCGCATAAATTGATCTGAAGCAAAATCTGGTTTGTAGGGTGGACCAGGATGACTCACACCATTTACACGTAAAGCAATTTCACTTAACTGATTGTGTTTAAAATTGAAAGGATTCTTCTTTATATTACCATTAAATGCATCATTTTCAACCATTGCCACCATGAGGAGCTTCGGTGCTTCCGATGGAAAGAGGCCATCTTTCATGAAACTCTTTTGATCTTTCGGAATTGTAAAGGTGAGAAGCTTTGTATGCTGAATGGGGTAAATGGCATTTTGGCGGTTAAGGCCTTCAGCATGCCCTCTAATGACACTTGGATTCGGTACTACTCGACGAATGTAAAGTGCAATATCTTCCACATGAATTCTAAAATTGTCAACTTTAGCAAATGCATTCAGCGCAAATTCAGGCTTATTCAATGTCAGCTTGAGTCGCATGCTGGTATTACACAGTAAAAACTTTGACTGTCTAAAGAAGTCTAAATTCAGCGGACCATATAGCTGACATACTCTACTATCTTTAATCATAGCAGATCGCTTTACAAAGCCACTGTTTGTTTCAACATCAAATTTTCCTGCTTCATCTCTGTACCATCCCATGGCTTCCATATGACTTTTTTGTGCTGCTGGATGAAACTGTGATACATGATTGAAATATGATTTATAGGGATAATCGCTTTGACCACCTTCCACTTGCTGCTCTCCAATCGTTAGAGAAACATCACGAAGTAATGTAGTCAATGGTAAATTGTTCAGTCCAACTTTATGTGCATCGTCAATAGCAGTTCCATCTGCTTGCTGAATTCTAAACCTCAAATCAAGCATCGCATAACTCAAATCTATGTAGTCATCACTACCACCAGGAATAACAAATTCAATGGGGCCAGCATTCTCAGCTGTTCGAGGATGATAATCTACAATACTTGAACTAAGAATATCTGTCTGTATGGCTTGTTGATCGAACAAACAAAAACCGGAAGTTTTACACTCCATGATTAGAAGTTATAGCAGCGTCGTCGTTTAGCGCCTGATGAATGATTAGAGCCTCTGCGACGTTTGCGTGAATGCCTTTTGACTGAAGATCGCACCTTACCAGCTCCGCGATGTTTCCTCCTTCCTTTATTCATTCGTTTAGGTGATTTCTTTCCTTGAGTAACACCAGCAATGGTCTGCTTCAATGTTTTTAAACCGCGTTCCTTCCCACGATTCAACAAACTGCTCTTAAAACTTCTACCTCTGGAAAGATCACTAGCAACATCACCAGCAAAGCCAACGGCATTACTTAAAACATTTCGTTTTAAAGATCTACCGACATTGGATATGAGAGGTGCTACAACAGATTTCAGTGCACCAAGTATGCTACCTCCACGTTGGCGGCGAGCACCGATGTAAATTTGTCCTCCGCCACTTACATAGGAGGGTCGTGAATAAAATGAGGCAGTTGGATTCATAGCTCAAACCCTAAACATTGTTAGTTACAACTTTGCATGAATCACTGTCGATCACTTAGATGAAAGATGTCGGCACGACGCATCCAAGAGTTCATACTTGAAGGATAACCAGTCCATTTAACAAGACACCATTCTTCACCTTGCCGTTTTTTACATCGAATGATTTTCTCTACCAAATATGTTTCACTTTCAGTGACTACCTCAATCTCATCGCGGTAAAAGCTACCCTCAATTTCTTCATTATCGTAATCTTTCAACTTGTAGGTGGTCGGAGAGTCTTTTTGATTAATCCTTGATACTGTAAATACCTCCTCTGTCCAATTCGGAAGGTACCCTTTAGCAAAAACACTTTTCACTTTTGAGATACGAACTTTATCGCCAATTTTCACATCACTTTTCACATGAGTGCGTTTACGTTGGAATGATTCGCGCACTTTATCTACATTGTCAGCATTTACATCTACTGGTCTGAGTCCAATAGAACGATGGATAGAGTGATTGTAGGCATGGAGTGTATCTTGTAGAACCTTTGTCCAATTTTGTGTCAAGTTGGCAGTAAAATGTCGCCACAAGCGATTTTTTAATGTGCGATTAAAACGTTCAACGAGTGCAGCTTTATAAGCGCTCTTTACACTAAACAACTCAATGTCATGGCTCTCAAATAATCTTGTCACATGCTGATTTTCAAACTCTTTTCCTTGATCACTCTGAATTCTTTTTGGAATGCGACCTTCTCGAAAAATTGTTTGGAATGCTTTTGCTACTCCTTTCCCTTCTTTAGTTTTTAAAGGTTGAGCCCACGCATAACGCGAGAAAATATCAATGACGGTTAAAATAAAATTATTGCCCGAGTTATGTTTTGAAATGGAGGCAACATCGCACAAATCTGCTTGCCACTGTTCATCGATGTCATGAACAATATAATGGCGGGTGCGGTACTTCTTTTTCGCTTGTTTGTGGAGTGTATAGGTAGCCTGACCCTTTAACCATCGTTTCACTTGTGATTGTGGAAGACCACTCGCTTTTGATAATTTCTTGATAGATGCAAATCCTGCCGGATGTTTTACATCATAATAGATTGACTTCAAACGTTCAGTCGATGACGGCTGACTCTTTTTCCTCCTTCTCATCTTTTTTCTTTCTTGCCTTTCTACATTTACAACAACTGCAGCATTTAGCTTTAGCGGTTTTGCGATCGTGTTCACATTGCTTAGGGGTTTCATTATGAGAGCTCGCGCAGCAAGTGCAAGTGACAACGACATTCACCTCTGGCGGCTCATTACATGGCAAGCAACACATCTGCTTCATATTAATAGTCTGAGAACATGTATTTCCTAGGAGGAGCTGTTTTACGTTTTCCTTTTACCAGTTTTAGTGGCGATGTAGATCTACGTCGAGTTCTTCCTCTTGTTTGCTTAGTGAGTGTGGGAGGGGATGTAGCAGGTGACGTCTTAAACCAATTTGTTGGCATTTTCATCGCCTGAAGCATTGGAGTAGTAGCCACTGTTGAATCAAGTTCTTTCAATGTCTCATTATTCAAAGCAAATTTTGGTACATTATGCTTTTTCAATAGTTTAAGAAAGTATGACCAACCAGGTGGAACATAGCCCTGACGGCGCTTTCTACGTGTCGCATACTGAATCAAGTCTTCATAACGTGAAGCATCAATCACTTTATTTTCATCTGTAATGATTTCTCCTCTATCATTTACATTGAGATGGGGTTCAATACTGTTGAAAAGAGATATGGCATGTGCGCGAGATGCTAAAGGTGTAGCAGTCGATACAGAGTCACGCATCTTATTCTTCAAGTTTTTCAATTGCTCAACAGTTTCCGATTGTAATAATACAGCACGATGTGGATCTTTCATGTGAACATTTTGCTGATAATCTATTTCTTTCCTATACATTTGATTTGCAAGAGGTTGCTTTACTTGCTGCATGGCAGTCAATTGTACATATTCATCCTGAGGAATAACAATCATGCGAGAATAAGAACTCATAGTTTGTAGATAATCATGGGAGTTTTCAAAATATCACTTCGAAATCTAAATTCTTCCGGACACTCTTGCGTAAAGTCAATGAATAAGTAACCGTATGGTTTTTCAGTAGCTGCTTGAAAAATTTCAATTAAGGCTTTTGATCCTCTTGGTGCAACTTGTCGCGCTAAAATTTCAAATTGACTTTTATCTCGCGGATTCTTGAAAATAGCATAATAGTGTGTATTCAGGTTTCGTGTACGAGCTTCTTTTCCATCAGGAAACAAATTTTGTGTGATATAGATGATAAAGCACCTTTTATGATGTGCTGCGCGAGTGAACATATCTGTAACATCTTTTGAATTCTTACTTTCTTTTAATAAATCATCCAATACAACAACATCATTAGACTGAAGTTTATCCACTGCAATAATTCCTTCATGTCGAATAAAGTTGCGACTTTGCAATTCCTGAAACAGCGAGGGTTGATAAATACCATAACACCAAATCACTCGATTGATAGGTTCCCTAAACAACTCCCTTCTTTTATCCAATAAATTCAGCGTGAAAACAGTTTTACCTGCATGAGATGGACCTGATACAGTCAGAACTTTATCGCATTGAAGTCTGAAATCCATTTTA
This sequence comes from Prostheceraeus crozeri, assembly GCA_907163375.1. Lineage (NCBI taxonomy): Eukaryota > Metazoa > Platyhelminthes > Polycladida > Euryleptidae > Prostheceraeus > Prostheceraeus crozeri. Next base: position 167,911 of record CAJQUW010005569.1, on the reverse strand, counting down.
TTACTTTGAGACTCAACATTTGCATAATTAACGCTTAGAGCCAAAGATATTTCCCAATAGGTTGCCCACGGCAGGAGCTATCATTGGAAGTATTGCTGAAAGGAAACCGCCCTTTTGTGTTAGAGTTTTCCTCTTTCTTTGAAGGGCGACTTTAGGATTGGAGATGAAACGCAATTTTGTAGCATATCGCTTAAGTAACTTTCGTTGTTTTGGTGCTAATTTCTTCGTCCTCAACTTTCTCACATGAGAAATAATTTCACAAATGAATTTATCGTTAGCATGTCGTATAGCATTGTATCGCTGATTTGCTTTCATTCGTCGGAGAGCTTGAATGGCTGAAGAAAACTTTTGACTTTTACGTTTCGTCATTTTACGTTTCGCCATTTTCCGTGTTAGTCTTTGCTAAAACCTATCTTTACCACATTTGCATAGGTACTAACTATTGCGGCATAAGTGACACTCGAAATGAGCAATATCACAGTGGTTACATTGGCAAAGTTGAATGCAATTACGTATGAAACAGCGTTGACAAAAAGCATGCTTACATCTCTTGAAGATGCGCTTTTCATTTCCATCCTTTCGTTTACATACATCGCAACACATAGTTTCACCGTTACTGATGTCTATAGCAAGTCTTTTTGAAGATATGAATTTGCTAGCCTTTTCTAAATAATAGACGCATGTACAGAAGGAATATACTTCGAGAGTGAGCAGACATAGCTCGAAAACCAGTTGTGCTACAATCAAGTACCACTGCATTTTCAATTTTTCTTTATGGAAAGTTGAATGTGAATATCTGAAATCGCTTCAATCACTAGACTGCTACCATGATGGTTAAATGCGTTAAGACGTTCAGCAATTTTTATCATATGTCTTTTAAAAAATTCTTCGGGGTGATCTACCACTTCCATTGAATAAGAAGTAAAATGGAAAGAGCGAGTTTCCACCTCTTCCTTTCCAAAATGACTAAACTTAATTTTTGCAACTAATCGCGCCATGACAATGCTATCAGAGAATGTATTCATTAACTCTAGAAATAGAGTGCTAGCATCATCGAGCACTGCTTCGATGTCAGTCTCATCTTTATGAAAATTTATCACATAATCTTGAACAGCTCCTTTTAAACTTTGCCTATGAAAACGTAATGTTCCGCAGTCGTTTGAGAAAGACATGATCGCCCTTTATCTAACCCATCCATTGCATGAAAACAACAACTCTTCTCATAGTAACATTTATTGAATAACGGTAACAAGCATGCATTATAAATCAATGGTTTGAAAGAGATAAAATAGATACAGCTGATAACTATCATACAGCGAGCAATGATAACCATACAGGACTTTGGCAGTGTTGAGGTAAGGAGGAAAGAAGCATTGGTTATGAACGTAGCTACTACAACGAACAGACAAAATAGGAACACACAAATCCTTAAAACGTTTCGTGACTTCATGATAATGTTGATTCACTCTACTATCCCAAGGCGGGAGCAAAATATCATCAATGATTAGATTGGGAAATACTTTCCTCTCCTTACCAGGATTATTACAAAAGATGCGTATAACATTGAAAGCAGCTAACCATCGTTTAAAGTCAATAAGAAGAGCACTCTCACAAGAAAAGCCATAGTCTTGCAAATATTTCAGATTAAGTCCATGAATGTGTTTTCTCGCCCATTGATCAACATTGGGATCGCAGTTGGCATGTTGATGATAGACACTAACAATCTGATATGTCCAATTGTTCATAGCAATAGCACTGAGCTCCTGTACAGGTTCACCCTCACAATCCATAAAAATGATGATAGAAGCCTAAAACGGAAATTTACACATCTAAGGAAGCGTTCTATAACATATTACAAAATGAAGAATTACATCGATGCTTTTCACGACAAAATACACAAATGATATGATGGCAACGAAGAAGTAAAATGTATCTAATAAGACCACGTCTATGACACTCAAAGCACATAAGCGAATTGTCATAGGGTAGAGTTAGGAAAGGACTAGTAATTCTCCTTCTTTGATTTGCGTTTTGATGTAGCATTCTTCTCCGACTTGCGCTTCGTACCAGTGCTGTTGAGGATTTGATCAATTATGTCATCTACGCTGGCTGGTTTTGGAATATATAGGATGGATTCCATATGCATGGAGAGAGAGGCTATTTTATTATCTTTGTGCTGACCATAATATAGTCCATTCACTTTGAAAAGGATATCCCAAGTACCTTCTCCGAGCTCGTCGCATGTGATGATTGTTGAATGATCTCCCTCCTTCTTATAGTAAGTACACCAATGTGATACCGGTAGGCAAATTTGATTACCATCCCAAATCTTTCTATAGGGAGTATCCTTATCATCTCTCGCTTTCCACTCTTGAGCAAGAGGAGTAGGAATGTTCATATTTAATGTCACGTACTCCTCAATAATATCGAGTTGGCGGCGAATGTACGTACTCACGGGGATCAGTATGTAGTCCCCATACTGATTGCGCATTATCTTGACATCCGTGGAAGGGAGCATTCCCGTTTGGAGTACTACGCTATGATCGTCATAACGCAAGACTTGTTTAAATTTACGCTGTAGCGGTGTAGGATTATGTACCTTGGTTGTTTCTTCCACTGGCCTCAGTTGTAGATGATCTGATCGGAGCGAACCTTGTAACGTTTGACCGTCATTTTGTCCTACTAGTGCAGCAGATGGAGTAGATGCCTGAAAATGAAAAAAGATTGTATTAAGTTTACGTTCAAGGGAGGAGAGGGAGGGAAGTAGCGACTTACCATTTTAGTTGGATAATAGAATAGAGAGAGAAAATGTGCGTCCGTCACTCGTGTGATTCAACGATGGAATGATTCTCACTGTGGAAGGCTCGCTATTTATAAAGAAATGCTTGATTCTCATTGGATGATGATCCTCATTGGGCAATAACATCAAGCTGATGAAACAAACTTTGGTAAAGGTCCCAGGTCGAAATTCCACACTTTGGAAAATTTTTAATTTTTCCCATACAAAGTCACTCTGACACTTAGGATTTTTTCAGGTGAGCTCCGACCTAAAATCTTGTAACCGCTCTAACTTTTGAACGGCTGCTCCGATTGACTCGCAACGAAAAATGCGGTCGAGCAGTGTTTCATCCTCTTTCCAATGCAAGTCGAACGAACAAAATCCGTCCACTAGAACCAAAGTTAGAACAAAGGGGGGGGGTCAGCGAAATTTGATGAAACAAACTTTGGTAAAGGTCCCAGGTCGAAATTCCACACTTTGGAAAATTTTCAATTTTTCCCATACAAAGTCACTCTGACACTTAGGATTTTTTCAGGTGAGCTCCGACCTAAAATCTTGTAACCGCTCTAACTTTTGAACGGCTGCTCCGATTGACTCGCAACGAAAAATGCGGTCGAGCAGTGTTTCATCCTCTTTCCAATGCAAGTCGAACGAACAAAATCCGTCCACTAGAACCAAAGTTAGAACAAAGGGGGGGGGGTCAGCGAAATTTGATGAAACAAACTTTGGTAAAGGTCCCAGGTCGAAATTCCACACTTTGGAAAATTTTTAATTTTTCCCATACAAAGTCACTCTGACACTTAGGATTTTTTCAGGTGAGCTCCGACCTAAAATCTTGTAACCGCTCTAACTTTTGAACGGCTGCTCCGATTGACTCGCAACGAAAAATGCGGTCGAGCAGTGTTTCATCCTCTTTCCAATGCAAGTCGAACGAACAAAATCCGTCCACTAGAACCAAAGTTAGAACAAAGGGGGGGGTCAGCGAAATTTGATGAAACAAACTTTGGTAAAGGTCCCAGGTCGAAATTCCACACTTTGGAAAATTTTTAATTTTTCCCATACAAAGTCACTCTGACACTTAGGATTTTTTCAGGTGAGCTCCGACCTAAAATCTTGTAACCGCTCTAACTTTTGAACGGCTGCTCCGATTGACTCGCAACGAAAAATGCGGTCGAGCAGTGTTTCATCCTCTTTCCAATGCAAGTCGAACGAACAAAATCCGTCCACTAGAACCAAAGTTAGAACAAAGGGGGGGGGTCAGCGAAATTTGATGAAACAAACTTTGGTAAAGGTCCCAGGTCGAAATTCCACACTTTGGAAAATTTTTAATTTTTCCCATACAAAGTCACTCTGACACTTAGGATTTTTTCAGGTGAGCTCCGACCTAAAATCTTAAATGGCGTCTCACATGTAAACGAAGACAGATAGGAACAAGCCGTTTGTTTCAGTGAATTTGTCTCACTCTTAGCTTTCAAATGACACCTCACTCGACAAAATCCGTCCACTAGAAGCCAAGATCGAAGCAAGCTGTCCAGAGGGGGGGGGGACGTCAGCGAAAAATTTTTATCTCCGATTGCTTTCAAATTCACCATACAGATGCAGAATTTCACGCTGAATCCGAATCTGGCCTCCGTTTTCACATCCGAGGCCGCGTTTGGACACTACACACCAAAACATACCACAGGTTAACCAAGACAACCTAGACGGTCGCCCACGTCAACCTAGACGGTCGCCCAAGTCCACCAGGCGGTCGGACACAGACACCCAAGACTCACACACTGACGGTCCAGAGGGGGGGGACTCAGCGATGGCGGCCATCTTGCGCTATCTGGTGTTCGCCGTTTTCTTACTACTTAGTTAGAATGGTTCATCTTTCATCAATTTCTGGATGCGTTTACATTTACGTTATGTCCGCAAGCTTGCCCGGGCCCGCACCGTTTCCCGTAGTTCGGTTATTGCTCCTTATCTTCGAATGTCAAGTTTGTAGCTAACATTTTTTTCCGAGAAGCGTGGAAGCTGGCAGGATGCTGTCACATCTGACATCGCGAAATAATAGAAGCTGAGCTATCGGGTAAGAATTCACAGATAAAGCCATTATTGTACATGCCCGTGCCTGCAAGCAGATGTCCGCAGTGGGCCCCAACCCAGCTGATGATTACTAATTGACAGCGAGGTGTGAGATATGACTACTTAACCTTCGATATTACAGGGATATTAAAGTGTTCGTGTAAGAAAGCAAATGCTCGTCGCAGAGATCAGGAGTTTCCATTCTTTCTTTTCAGGTAGAGCACAGATTGCATCCACAGACGCTACAGTACTTTTATTGCATTTAAAGCATTTTTTGGTTCTTGGATTGTCCTGGTTATCAGGCCTCATTGCACATTAAACCCATTGTGGCTTCTTTTTATCATCCAACAATGTAATGCAGTGTTTATTTCACATAAAACAGCTATGTTCAGAATGTAAATTGTTTTATATTTGTTCATGAAGCGATTGTCACCCTCTACAGCTCATATAACTCATATTAATACAGCGTTCAAATGCTCTTGAAACAGCGGTGCTGAGTTAGTTATGACAAATCTGGATTTCCATAAACGTCAAAAAGTACTTCTTCATCATACATTGGTTGAAGCAAAGACATTTGACTACATGGAATGTAAAGCTTTGAAAACATTTATAGCACATGATCTGTACACAAAATACCAATGAACAAAAAGATGAAGGACAGCATCATGACACTGAACAATCTTTTATACTTTGTGCGCCGTCGAAACAGCTTAAGAAAATAAAACAATTCTGATAATACCTCCTAACGGAGTCTTTCTTTCGTCGAAATAGTTGACAAGAAATGTCAGCAAATATAAGTAAAAATGAAAAATGTACAATTCATAAAATATTTTTACAAAGAAATTTTCAATGTGAACAGCTAATGCTCAAATTCTTTCGCACATAAATGCGAAGCCGTTCATTATTAACAAAATTAGTTCATATCCATCAATTCTGACAAATGCAGTGATATTACGTCAAGTTATTTGGTTTCAACAAAGACAAAAAGTCATTCTAACTATTGCCTAGTCAACAATATTAATATTCAATTTCCATTGCTGTTGCATATGGAGTCATATCATTATCAAATAGTGAAGAATCAAATACTTATGAACAGAACTATGCAAATGCGACCTGGGAGAAGGGAGGGGTCGATGACGCGGACGAAGATACTGAGGTTGTGGAAGAGTTCGTAGTGGTCAGCATGTCTATCAGCAATTTTTCAATCGAAATGTCTCCTACAATGCGCCGGAAGAAGAGATCTTCAACAACTTTTTGGTTCACGTTCTTCAAAGCAGGTAGCAGAAGCAGGAGCTTGCCGAATCGGAAGGGTTGGGTTGGGTACGTGGCTTGGATATGGTGACTGAGAGATAACTGAGCTTGGTCCTGATAAGCAGCAACCCGCAGAGGTTCATGAAGAGATCGGATTTCGCCTCCTTTCGAAGCATACGAGTCATCGCCTGTGGAATCTGTAAGACAAAGGATTTAACATGAATATGTGTAATTATATCAATGTCAAGCAAAAATGATCATTCAGCTTTCAAATTTTGATTTAATATTTTCAGCTTTTCCCCAAGTTCTTCAGACGAAGTAATCTCTGCGTACATCTGATTGATGCCTCTCAATTTATTTGAGGTCGGTGTAGCATACTAAGCAAATTCTTCGTTAACTATAGTGTAAATTGCGATGCTTCAATCTTTTTTGGTCATGATCTTTAATTTATGCCTGAATTCCAACGAACCAAAACACTAGCCATTACTTTGCAGAGATAGCAAATATAGAGTCAGCATGGATAATATTTCTATTCAATGAATTTGTCACAGAAAATACTGGCAAGAATAACTTCTTTCTTTTATAAAGTCACCTCGAAATACTTAACTTCTCAGCTGTAAGGCGTGAGCTTCACGCAAGCGAAGCCGATACTTATTCTCCAGTCATGTAGGCTATTTCAACCAGACTCTCTAAAGAAACACATTACTAACGTACAGAACAGCTAATTTCTTTACCAAAAATATTCATCTGAATTGCCTTCAAAATTGATGTTCTTACAAAATGCTAATTACGACGTTGATTACGATACATGAATATCTGGATGAGCAAGCCTATTTGTATTCACATTTGATAGGATTCACAGGACTTAAACCTTATTGACCATCGATAGTAAAATATGGCCGTGGAAACACAGATGGGGTCAATAAGGTGACTAAGTTTGCAGAGAAAGTCAACGTCGCCAAATCTGTTACCTAGCTGTGAAATTGACTTCGGAAGATATACAATCAGAGATTTTGCACCATGAAGTTTTCAAAAGATAGTTTCCATCACGATGAAGTATTTGTCATGTTGAAGCTTTTTCTTGTGATGAATAGAATAGACATTTTTCATCTATTGAATAGATTGATTCCTATCTCTCAATATCATCACTGATTAGGGTCAGATTTTGGAGATACAATCTCTCCTTACAGCAACAAGCACCCTTGACTTTTCACAATTGCTGAGAAAATCATGATGAGGAAAATCCAATCTGATTCTTTAATACCATTTTGTTGTTTAGCATTTTAATCAGTGGATGAACACCTGTCCAATAACGACACGTGCATCTCAAGGTCTATGATGAACAGCAACAACAATACAGAAATTATTTTCAAAGATTCCCACTGTATCGTAACTTTTGGCTTTCACAAGTGGCAATCATAATGCGCTGGTAACTGATTTAGACACTTGTCGTTTCATCTTTTCAAAACTACATCAGTAAATGTAATTTGTTTTGTTCAAAGGAAAACTTCCGACAGGAATTTTCCCACGAAATTAGAATAATGTAAAGAAATTAAAGCAAAGGCCGACAATCGTTTTAATATCACTAACATCTACTCATATATAGAATAGGTTTCAAGGACGATGGATCACATTAAATGCGCAATAAATTCTTTCATAACAGAGGAAGACGAGTAAGATATTATCACAAAGTTTATTAACATATTTTCTCTTTGAATTAGTTCGTAGTAAAATGTCTATCCACATAGTTTTCCAGCGTCATAGAAATCACAAAATGGAAAAGTAATTGTATATATTTTAAATATTCTAATGTATTTTCAACACAATTTCTCATCCAAAATCAGCTCCATTTGAACTTAACTTGGTCAATATTTATAGAAATCTGACAGTCCACGATAATAATAATAATAAAAGACTAGAACGGACATCCACATTGAAAACAATGCTATGTCGTGGGCATGTGTTGTCATAACAATGGGGGCTAAAAGATGGCAACTTCCAGTGGTTGACAGCGGTTGCTTTAGCGACAGTTTACTATCTCCATTGCAACTGCAGAATGACAATATGTTGTGAGTAGAGGAGATTCAGTAGCTCTTAAAAATCCCTAAATCCCCGGATTTTGCTCGCGGGATTCTGGGATTTTTTTATCAATTTAGTAGTTCTGTTAGTAGTTGAAGTTAAACTTTTAACTGCTTTGTGCGTGGAAATTGGATGTGTAGGCTAATCGATTAAATTTTGTTCGATTTCTTGAATTTTGTTCATTGAATGTTCATCTTATGTCAAATACTGCATGTAACAGTAGTGTCGGTGCACATAGGATTGATTGCATATTTGCGCCCTATATGTGAACTTAATCTCATCGCACAATGGATATTAAAAATAATCACAGAAAATTGTGCAATAATGAAACTCACTATTTCCAAAAAGGCCAAAAAGTAAATCTGAATTTTTAGTAGTAACTGTTATGTATAGGGACATAATTCGAGTAAACATCAAATTACACTACATTACTCATTTGGCCCACATTAATTCATCAGATTATGTGAAGCAGCAAATTCTGCTGCTGAAGATCACCCAGAAATCACGCCATCCGTAGTTCTAGTGTTAAAAGGCAATTTTCTTCCTAGACTAACAGACCATGAAACGAATTTTTCGTAAACCCGGAATCCCCGGGATCCCGGAGTTGTTCTTTTTTCGCATCCCGAAACTCCCAGTTTTAGAAAAGTACGTCGGATTACAAACCCTGCTTACGAGTCAGAGACAATGAAAGAAAATAATTTGGGAAGCCCTGATTTAGATAGTAGACTATTATAGGTTTTTAAATGTGTGCGAAGATCTTAATCGGAAAAGATCTCGATCTGTTTTTGGCAGCGTATATGCAGATTTCCAAGTTTATTTTTTTTGCTGTTTCAACTTGCGAAGCAGATTATCAGATAAAGCAGTGTAGTGCACTTGATACCAGCTATGGTGATTGGTTTTGTGTTATTGAAATCATCACTGTCAGAATCAATTGTTCATCCTATTTTCATGTACTGTACGCAACATTGTCATCAAAAGAGAAGTCAGAGGATCCGAAAATCGTATGCTGACGGATTATCAGCTTTGTGCGTCTGAAAATAAAGTATCAAGACATCGGCACTGTTTGATTTACATTTAACAATGAAAACAATCAGTTAGGAGACAGGTCAGGAACGAATATCAAGTATAGAGAAAAAACGTCACTGACTCTAGAATGAATGTTAACCCAGAAGTTAGTAGCTGGTAATGCTCGACTGTGATCTTCGATCATCAGACGGATTAAGGAAGAATTAATTCAAAATGTCGCCGCTTTTGCAATAACTTCGTAGTTCAATTGAAGTGTAGGCGAACCCTGACTACGAGTGATTGGGTGCATTAGGCCTACATAAGAACCAATTTCACTCATAAGCCTTTGATAAAGGATTGTGGAGTGTTAACACTCTCCGACTGACGTTCAAGCCAGCATGAAAAGTTGAATTAAACATGTAAAACAAATTTCATTACGGAGATGCAGAGATATCTAATCTATTAACTGAAATATGCGTGTTGAAATCGCGTATTGGCCTGCAGTACACTGAATTTGGTACTTATGGGCTATCCTCCCAGGTTTTCAAAGTTGTCTAAAATCTGCAAAAATGCATCAATTGTCACCAAACTTCATGTAGACGTAATCAAGCATATGTTCTACCTACACACAAAAATTCATGCAGATAGGACAAGTGCTTTCTGCATTGGAGACGATAACATGAAGTGTAGCAATGACAACAGCTTTGAATTCGTCTGTTCGACGCATTATTGTTACTCGTGTGTATATTGTTCTCTCCCCTCTTCGTCTCATCCACTCATATTTGAAATCTTCCCACGACCACTACCTTGTCACACTTTTATTAGTTAATAATGTTATTGTAAGGGATGTGGTATGGCCAATATCACTTCATGAGTTGTCGGGAATAACATTGTGGACCTGAAGTGCTTTCTTCTCAGACGATGAGGTCAGAAGAAGTCAGATCAAGCTGCAGACATCGCTGCACCTTAAGTTATCGCCCCTAATTAAAAAACTACTTGTCCGATTTGCACAAATTTTTGTATTTGAGTAAAAAATATCCTCACTTAGGTGTTTCATGACGATTGATTCATTTCTATGGATTTTAAATAAATTTGAAAACGTGGCGGAGATAACCCATAAGTACCCTGATTTTATCAACTTCATTGTTTCTACGAGTTTCACAGTAACCTTATAATTCAAAAAATTATTCATTTGACGCTCGAGTTATTCATTTCCTCAGCTCTCAAAGTCTTAATGCAGAGGCTGCCCCACCCGCTCCACCGGTTCCGCGCGCATTGATATATTGAGAATAAGTCACAGATGTAATCATACATTAAGTGAGTGGAAGCTAGGTGAATACACATACCATAGAATGGCGTGTTGACCTTAATGCTACTAGAATCATGCTTTTGTGTCAATGTCACGCTTAATTTCATGTCGACAAACTTGACTTCACGTTATGGCGTGGGAAGTTTCGCTTGAGCAGAATCTTGCAGCATAAGAGACAATATTCCATTAACAAGTGGGTACAGGAACAAGTTGAGAATGACAGCAATCTAGATGAAAGAAATTATGTCATTGTGTTTGTGTTTAATGAGTTTCACTAAATTACTTCTAAAGAGATAAGAAATCATATTATGACTGTCACTGCTACTGAAGAATGGATGCCATTCTCTCAAAGGGACATGCCTTTTCCAGTGAGCTGTGAATCTCTTTATATTCACATGGATTATATCATATATCATGACTTTGACTTTTTCACAAAGATGCACTGAGATAAATTTATTTAATTATCTTGCCTATGGTAAATGGCACAACTACATGATTTATGCTTTTAATCTGTCGTCAAAAGTTACCAAAAGACATTAAAATGGCTAATTAGCATTGACTTACACGCATTCAGTTAGTATTGTGCAGAAACTTTGGACAATTTCAACTGGAAATGAATATATTATCAAGCATAGTCAATTGATGACACCCATTTGGAGAGTGATATTTGTATTTGTAACATATATTCCATGAGAAATGTAGTGATCGAAGTGAAAGATGATAAAAATATATTCCGACATAGGATAGTATAACATGAGCCAATCTATTTTTCACATTTGCTTCCATAAATTCACATGAGCTTACGATATCTGCCTTCATGGCCTATGCTGACTTGTGACTTGGAGTACTGTGTCGCTTAAAAATTATCTGACGAGTAGGAAAATGAATAGTTATCAAAGTAAAATTGAGAGGTCTCTGCAGTTCATATCCGCTTACAAAAAGCAAGTTATTTGCTTAAATCATCACATTGAATACATTTCTCACTTTCTGCAAACTAAATCAGTGAAGAAAGCCTAAAAAATTAGTATTAATGGCGAATATATTAGAAGCCAGCTTGAGGAACTAGCTGTTCCGTCAGTTTTGTTGTCACTAGTTAGCTTATCAGATAGTGCAGTGATCATTCATGCAATATAAGTAGAAGCCTGTGTCCAATGACATACAATTAACATTCAAGTATAAGAGAGAGTGTCCAAATTCTGTCGTCAGCTGATTGCAAGTCACTGTGACAAATCATTTTCGCATTATTGAAATAAACCTCTCTTTATAAATTTCTTATAACTCTGCTTCGAAAAAGACTAACTAAGGAATGCGCATTAAACAACATAGATATTTCCACCTTGAACATTCTACTCATTAATCAGTTGTTGAGCTTGTAAGTAGAGTGATATAAGTGTCTCATTTATATTGCACTTTCATCTACATCATATCTCAGAAACCATTCTCTAAATGCATCTGTCAATCAAGGAACCCGCATGATGTTTTCTTGTAGCTGTACTTTAGCTGTATTAAATAAAGCGTCTACAAAATTCCCAAAAGAAAATTCTCTGTTGTATAGCTAAAACAGCTATTCTGCTGATCCAGATAAGAGATCATCCTCAAAGCATCATTCATGGACCAAAGATCATGAACTATTCGCGGTCGTCAATCGTAAGCTAAAGATAAGGAACAGTAATTTATACTTTGGAATGAGCAATTGGAATTTGCTATAATGCTTCTAACGGTTGCTGAGGACATGACATCTTTGAATGATGCTGATCATGTATCGGAATCTCTTTCACTTCACCTGTAAGAACCAAAGCCCAGCAAGACCATGGCTACCTCATGCAGCGATGCACATGTTCTACCGAGCAACATACTGGACCACGAAAGAGCTCCAACAGGGCTTCGTACCGCCCCTCTAGTCAGACCTTAGAACCGCCCAGGCGCCAAGCCCTGAACTGTCAGTGTTTCTCACGCGCGGTGCGCGTCAAAGAGTGGCAGTTTCATCGAGCGACCACAGAGCAAAAGGTAGTCTAATAAATTGCCCCCAACCCAACTTTATAGATCAGTCAGCACGCTTACCTGCAGTGCTGACATAAGTCAGTAGTGGAGACTGTGGTCTAGACAAGGTTATCATTAATTTTATCGCTTCGTTGAATCACAAAGGAACATGACCAAGGCTGTGCTTTCAGCACGCCCAATTTATGATTAATCAAAAAGTAGGTATCTGTGTGTAAGTTAGTTCACTTTGCATGAAGAATTACAAATTGTATGCTTCCGACGATGTTAACATGGCATAAAAAGAATTCACAAACAATGAATAGATATTGACATTGCTTGTGTTGAGAAGCTTCAAGAGTAAATTAGTGCCTTTTGTCGACAATTTAAAATTATACAATGCCAATTGTTAGAGAGCTCCACAAGTCAAAAATTGACAGTGGAGACTTTTAGCCGCACTTTAACTCACATTAGTGAAGCTGGTTGGTGAACGATGGAGAGGTGCAAGTGGCCCATGGTTCAAAGATCTAAGAGGCCTTTCAAAGGAGAGCCTTCGCCAAAACACTCACGTTTAAGGAGGTAGTATTCACACCAGGTGCGGGGCCAATATCCATTATCGAAGCTATTAATTATGCAGTCACAATTCCAACATGACGTCTAGTTATATGTGACATACCTTGGAGTAAATCAACTGTTCATGATTTGGCAAATTCTATTAATTAAGTCAGCTGTAAAAAAAGATGATGCCAGATAGATACGGCTTTATGCTTTCTTATATTTTTTACTTGGCCTATATGGCATTTCTATTTGCGAACTAATTATTCATCTTTTTCTTTGCGTGCTAAATTTTGTCGTCTGTGACTGAAATAATCTCTCTCTCAAATGAGTTCCCCAGACTATACCTATCGGCAATTTGTTTGATGCGCAACACGATGAGTTTGTGTCTGGTTAAATGGTGGGATCTTTATAATGGGGGCAAGTCCAAATTCAATATCCAAGAAATCTCCCATGAATCGTCGCCAAGAGTGCGTGACGGGTAAGCGGTAAGGGCACCTTGTGCCAGGCGCTTGCATCAACATGCACTCTTTTGTAAAATGATCTATATCCTACCACTGAAAGCTTTCAAGACACTTAAGAGCCTCAATCATAATCAATCATAATTGCTGCTTTGAAATCAGCCATTTCTGATTTGTACTCAATGAGCAATCTTTTCTCTTTATAAGATAATACTATGGTAGTGACGGTATCATAGAAGAGGTATAATAAGTGGTTGCTGATGTTATCGGTCCGAATCAGTTATCAAGTTTTGCGACAATCTATTGAAGCCAGCAGTTTATCAGATCTTCTTGGTATAAAGTAACAGTAAGTTGATTGAAACAAATTGACGAGATTTAAATTGCCTGATGTTATCGCTGAGGTCATCTATGTAATCTCTACTTGATTGCACGACCCAATTGTCTTCTAGCTGTGAAGACACTCGGACTTCCTGTGAATTCATTTTTTTATGTAAACTTGGTCTATTATTGAATGTCAAGAATGACCATAGATTTCAATTGCCGATCATAATCTCTTAATTTGACCAATGATTACTGATGTGGAGCGGACCGCAAGATCTCGACTTCTGATGCGATTAAATTTCATTGATCATTATCTTTGACATTTGATTGACTAAGTGGAGGAAACTCTTGAATGATAATTCAAGAATTTCCTATATCGATGAATATATTCTCACATTTTACAATGACATGCGGCATATTTGTTATCATTGAATAATAAATTAATTGCCTGCTTCTGTTTTGGTAAATTGGCTTTCAAATAATGCAATTTAGATTCTGCGGAATGTAACCGTAAAGGTAATTCAGTTCATTATGAGATTCACAAATTTTCCGTTTCAGCGTATGGAAATTATTCAAAAGAGAGTGAACATTGATGAAAGACAAAAGAAAAAGAAAAACGATGCAAGTATTCATGTGCTCAAAAAACAAGGCCACAGTGCTTTAGTAAAATATCACATGCTAAAAATGCATATTTACCTACAAGTTTAAAAAAATCTGTATCAGTCAGTTGACAGCTCTTACTTTGTAGCTATGATGAACAGTTTGAAATTCAATTTGATTCATGAATGAGAAAATTTGGATCTAAGCGTTACTGTTCATGTTTCTTAAGATTACGGCTAATACTGCTGATATACACATTTGCATGCCACAATACTTGATGTCGCTATGATTTGTTACTGCTCTTCTACTTGTGAACGTACCAGTGACTAAGGCAGTTTTCAATTAATGGGTCAAATGATTACAAGATCTAAATCGATAAACTTGTCAATGTGCGATCGATCTCACAATTACAGATTTCATGAATTTTGTTCTAGTCATTTGATTATTTATCATGTTACTTATCACCTGACTTTAACACCAGTCACTCAAATATTTAGTCCGAAGTAATAAGTAATAAATGAAAACAAATCTCCAAGAAATTCAACTACTAATAAGCAATACATTCATGGATGAGACTAAGATGACTGATATTAATTCTTAGGCTATCATTTATTAAAAATTGGAATTAGATTCTGTATAGGTGTTGTAAAAGCAAGTTGTTCAATTCCTTGAATTTCATTGCAGGGTGGATAAATTAAACAAAAACAAATAAGACTCGACGGTTCGTCTCACATTGACATAATCATGAGCAATGGAACTGTTTGACCATTGCTCATGATTATGTCTGTGAGACAAAACGTCGGGTCTTACTTACTTGTTTTGTTTAATTTTTCCATCCTGCAGTAAAATTCAAGGAGTTGAACAACTTGATTTTACACTTGCTAAGAATGACCCGTCAAAAATAGTTGACAAGATTCTATATATGACTATTTACTCAATATATTGGATTCAAACTCAAACACTCTAGTTTAATGTCTTATTGAAAACTTTCATGTTCATCTAATATCTAGCTCACACAAAAGCACAGGGGAAAATTGATACACTGATAAACACGACTAATCCTCAAGTTGCATCTATGAAACTTCTGGCAGTAGTATTCAACAACAAACTGAATTGGGACTTTCATGTTGAATACTTGCGCTGTAAATGCAGTCAGAGACTTCATACTATTCGCAAACTAAGACTCATGATTCCGCTAGACGATCTTCATATAGTGTGCGAAGCAATATTATTGTGAGATAAATAATGGAATACTGCTGCCCTTTATTTATGGGACTACATGACAAGCAAGCAAAGATGTTGAGGAAAATCCATAATCGTGCGAATCGTATTATGTACATGGACTACGATATTCAAAATTGGTCGTGTTCTTGTGGTAGAACTATCCTTCATGACCGACGTGTACATGTAGCTACGAACTTGTGGACTGTAATATCAAAAGATGCACTTCATCCGCTTAGTTCTTGTGCCTCCTGTACTCTTACATTCGAAAAAGTTCCGTATTCCTCTCTGTCATTGTAACATCTATGCGAATTCTTTTTTCCCCTATATGTGCAGACATTTTAAAACTTGATATATTATTCCACTTCTGTAAAATTATATTGGAGAATCACTTTTATCTATTTTGAGTAATTTTGCATGTCAAGATGTATTTTTCTGATTTATATTTCATCAATAAAAATACACTACACTAAACATCACTCATCGAACATGCAGCACTTCTAAAACAGATGATGTATGATGTATCACAACAAAAAAATATTCGCATGTGATGACATCAATGAAGTCACTTTTTTCTGTCTATTTCTCAATCATTTTTCTCCTCAAATTCATAGAAAAAATTGCTAACCAAACGCCCACAAAACCGACGTCGGAGATGTCGAAGGAATTCTGACTGGTTGATTAAATGATGCTTCAGTTAAATAGAAATTCAATGAATTTTGTGTTGACGTTATCCACCTATACGACCAATTCACAAATATTAGCAGATCAAAACATATCACTAAGTGAAGATAGTCAATATTTCAACAAAGAGGCCCCGCTTCGGCTGCACCACGACGACAAATCAAAGTTTGTTTGTCAAAGCCAAAGAGGTGTTTTGGTGCCGATTTCAGCGACAGTCCAACAAAATATTGACTGATGGCTCCTGGTAGATATCACTAACATCTGTTTAAAATCAGTTTAAGCATTCGATTTCATTTACTAACAAAAAGCATCACTTACTGTCCCCAACTATGAGGGTGGAAAATCAATTGTTAAATAAGAAATTATATCAAATACAAATAGAGACGAACACCTTTTACGACGTTGGAAATTGAAACCATGAATACGGTTAAATTGGCGGTTGACTAACCTCGAATCTACACCAGAAACTGTAAAGAATGTACATTTCATTTTCAAATCTCTCACTGACATCTTATCTACAATCATAATAAGTTAATTGATTAAAGAAATTCTGACAAAACATCTCGGTCACTCGGTGCAATCACCTACCACAAAATCAGTCCAGACAGCATATTGGATGCATAGTCAGTTAGTTGATGTAAGGACCATGTAATGTCGAAGATAATGGACGTCGAGTGCCTATCTTTAAGATTGTTTAGCAAGACCCCTGGCTGGGTGGTCACTTGTTAAAGCCAAGTCAATGTAGATGGAATGTTTCCACTTCACCTTGGATATTGCTATTTGAGGGATTCAAATTGTAAACACTTGTTACGGTCTGAGATGTCTATGGAAGTAATCAATGATGCAGATGTTAACTGTATTGCAACTTAAGCCTTTAATCTAGCACAAGTAAAGTTTTAATCATGCCATCATGACAGGATGAAATTCAGGTGAAAAGGGTATTAGGCACGGCTTAGAGAAAAAGCCAGGGCCACTGTTTAACACCATGAGAATGAACGAGATGCTCCGGATCTATTTATCAGGGCACACTACATTAAGGTTCATAATAGGAGGCAGGCATTCATGCACATGGCCAGGCAAATGCCTTGAATTAAATCTATACGTCCTGTGATAAGTCTGTCAAGCAACTAAAGAGCTCATTAGCTCCAGTTGACCGTGAGTAAAACCGTTGACTGAGTGCAATTGATATGGCGCGTTTCTGCTCCATTGAGAACTCCACTCACATCATATAGAAGATTTGCGGTTGGATAAGGGGCGCTCATTCTATTTCTGATAGTCTGTCACTCACAGAAAGCATTGACTTTAGACATTTCATCGTAGAATCAGCAGCACGTATATATTTCCGGGTCACAAGCAATGTAATGGATGTTAATATGCTGATGTTAACAATTGATTATCTTTGCAGTCAATTTCATATTTTAATCATCTGAAATTACGCAATATCAGTGCGCACACAGCACTTCATCACCTCATCTGCACTCCAAATCATTGAATTTCTCACAGGAAATAAGAAACGAATTGTGTCATCATATTACCACATTCAGGTATCTCTAAGTAATCTCACTACCGTTATGTTTACTGAATGGATTTTGTGAAGCACAAATTGAAGAAAATTCAGTGTCAAATTCAATTATGTTTCAATGTATATTGACAGAAGAGGCACTAATGAGATCCACTGCTTTACAAGGGGGAGTTAGATTGTCTAATGTTTTGACTGCATAAAGAAGTACATCACATAGTATTTGGGTCTGAATTATTAGTGCATCATTTGGAGCTTTTAATTACATGAGCATGAGAAAATGCATGACAAATAGGAAGTCTAAATGATTTTGTGCATTGACTACTCTCGCTCTCGTGAGCTCTCGCTGCCCCTTGCTAGAGCAGATGGCAGAATGAAACTTTCACATTTTTCATGAATTTATAGATAGGCGCATAGTAAGAATGCGAAAATATCAATCAATATTTTAATAAATCATTAATAGTGTATCAAAATTTTAATATAAAGATTTTAGTGTTTTCTTCATATTTGCTATAAAACGGATACTTACTTCCACGAAACAATGCAACACCTTTGAGGCAAGTATATTCAGAGTGGTCGAGTTGTAATACTTTGAATTTGTCTAATACATCTTCGATAGTTCGCAGGTCGTTGCTGAGTTGAAGCGTGCCTTCGTCACTCAAGTTCTTGGTTGCGGCATCTGGAATATATTATTGCTTTCTTTAGAATCCCCATAACAATAGTTTAGTTAATTCATAGGTTATGTAAAAAATGATTAAATTATCTACCTGATGGCGGTGGCATCAATATTACAAAGGAACGGAGTCGAAAAGAAAACAGTCACTTAAAGCGTTTCATTTGCACAATTTGTCGCGCACTTTCAATAATCTTACGCAAACAAAAAAGGCGATTCAAGTGGCAACAAGATATTTTTCTACTTCATCAAGTGATGATTCGAAGTGTCTAATAACATTTTCATTGATTTTCAAGGGTGAGGCGTAATGATAATGTTTAGAGTCCCCTCTGAGCATCTTCAATGAAATTAAATCTTTGTCTATTCAGATGGCTATCGACCTCTGGAATTCAATTACTTGTATTATCACTTTGTTACCGAGTAACTAACGTATCAGATTCATTTAAAAAGAAATTGGGAATGATTTAATTCAATATCCTAACCTGCAACTTGCGTTGACCAGTGTGTTTTTGTACCGTGATGTCGCCACGAGAGGCAACATGTCAAGACGAAGCTGACATTCATGTTATAATTTTTCTATACCTGAAGATTTTTTTAGATTAGTAATTTTGAAGACAAGTCAAAATCCCTCAGTCAGTTCTACATGCCTTCTTTTTTTGCTGTTCCATATTTTATATTCTCTGTTACATGCATGGACCTATTTGTGTATTTTACTCACCAAGTAGTTGAAGTGACACTTGTCATAAATACATACAATGTGCATATCATGAATTTCACTAAACTTATGCATAAACTCAGCTATAATGGCATTTTTTATGCTTTTAGTTTATCATCTTTTCTGCTCTTATATGATAGATTCTCATGGCCTAAAAGTCTGGTTCATCCGTCGATGACTGCCAAATGTTTCCCAAAGGCTACAAAGTGCCAAAGACAGATCCACCGTGACTCTCTGAAACGCAATGCTGACTAAAAGAAGATCTCGATCTGAACAATTAATGGTTATTTTCAAAGTGCGGAATGTGATCTCCCCGGATAGCCTTGGAAAAAGTTCACATAATTGTAAATGATCTCAATCTTATTGTAAATGGCCCTACTGCTATCATAGTTTTCGCTGTTTTTTCTTATGCGAACCATTCTCAGCTTACCTAAAACTTTTCTAATATATTTGAATTAATATCAATATTCGTTCCGATATAATATGCATCCCTTTCAATGACTGAACTAGCATTTGTCCTAAATACCCTTCTGAACAGATTTTTCAACATTGTGCACTAGCACACGGTCAGAGTCAAGCTTATCTTACGATTGGTAAATTGATATTTGAGTGATTTTTAAGTTTGGAAAAATTGCATGCAGCTGAAAGAAGCATGTGGCATGTTGATATATCTGCGTGTATTGCACCATGTACATGTAAAATATCTATGCATTCCGTCATATCTGTAATACCGATCTGTCAATGAAAAGCTTCAGTTTTCGTTTGACGTATTATTGAATTAATATAATTTTTTTAATTCAATTTAAAATTTTGAATTAATTTGAAATATGGAATAAAGTTTCATATAGTATAAAGCTGGTTAAATTGAGTCAGATCCTTAAAATGCAAAAATTGCCATTGAAAAAGTCTTAAATTTCTGTCATTTATGAAGCGGTCTAAACATAGATATCCACAGTTTGCTTGAAAATTGACTTCTTTATTCCGGCAAATAAGTAATCTTCCAAAAAGTGGTCTCCCGGTTTTCAAAGTCTGCTTACAGTCATGAAATTATTTAATTTTTATAGTTTGAATGACTGCGCAAATACGATGGAACTTACCTTGAGATTCTAAAATACTTCTGGCATCAAATGGGATTTGGAATTGAGTAAGACTAAGGAGGAAAAGTTCGCACCAACTGTTGCCAATGAGAACACTTTGATCATGACGATCTAAGGTGGTGAATGCAGGAATCATCTTAATCCAGCGAATGTTGAAGAAGATAAGTCGAGCGGCAACTTCACACATGAGGTCAGGATTGGAGAGGGACATTCCTGATGGCCAATCACACATCGGATACTGAAAGTCAAATGAAATCATTGCTGAGGGGATCAGACATTGTTGAAAATACGTGACTTTTCAGTTCGCAGTATACGTGGCCTGCTATTTTAAACAATGCATCGAAAGTCCGTGAAAGTATCAATTCTCAGCGGGTCTTCACCGAGGAAAACACATGGTAAATAATAATTCAATGATAGCAGGGCATATTGCGAAAGTATTTAGATTCTAAAACATTGATACTTCATAGCCAATTTGCTAAACCGCCAGACCAAGAAGGACAAATTTTTTTATAAAAAATCTGCGTCGTATGAGGTTGATGATAATAAAAAATGGCTACTCAACACATTAATAATCACTCATTTCAAGGTCACATGAAGCACAGGATTTTAGCAAAGCAGTTGCTGGATGTCACATGTATCTATGGGTGTGGCTTATTTTCCTTGAAGAATTTGTGATTCATAATGAAAACTCTAAAATTAATTTTTATTTAAAAGTACAGAATAGAGTTCAAACCTTTTGACAACAGAATTTTTGTGGCATTTAGTAATGAAGGATGGTATCCTTTTCATAAGCTGGGTTTGAAGTTATAAAACGTACTGCTCTCAGACAAATTAATTTCAATGAAGGCAATATCTTGCTGTTCAGTGACATAATTATGAGACCTTTAATGCTAAAAACAGACGACAAGGTATGTCATCCAGCAAGTAGGTCAGATACTATTTTAATTGGGAGAAGCCGCGACTTTCGACATTTACGGCATGAGATATTTAGTTTCATGTTTATCCACAGTGCTCGAAATAAAGATAAGAAACGGGTCAGATTTATAGTTTTAAACAAATTTGAAGTGATGTCTTTATCCTCATATGTCCCCTGTCCCTTTCACTTGTCTCTTTGAACTTAGGTACAACCTGCAATAATAGAAAGAAAGGTTGCCTTTCCATCAACTAAACTAACTGCGAATCAGACCAGAAAATATAAGCCTCACTAAATTTTGAGTAGAATAATCTAAATACGAAGTCATCCCGTTGTCATGCATGCCTACTTATAAAAGTTGCTTTTGATAAGTAAAGCATTTCCCCAATACAATGATGAAAGTTAAAGATGTATGCAAGTACGTGTACATGTATGGAACCCTCGTGCTTGAAATTCTCTGTTATTTGGATATTTACGCTCGTATATTGCTTTCATTGAATACCTTATTTCTAGAATGAACTTTCTTTTTTCTCAATTTTTTTGTTTTCGATGCTAACAAATCTGCATTATATTCGTAGGTTCGAATCCTACCAGCCGCACATCTTTTGCATGGCAATTTGATCTATTGTTTATTTAATTTCATTGTTGTTAATTGGAATAATATGTGATGGTGCGGTTTATCGATCCAATTTAAGTCACAAAAAAGATTCTATTTTTGGGCAGCTGCTGAGAAAATATGTTTTATTACTTCATATTCTATTTGAAGCATCGCGTATGGTAAAAAGCATTTACTATAGAAAGCTGTCTTCATAGTCGCATATGCTATGTCATGAATGATCAGACTTATCACGACATGTCATTAACGTCTTGATTGCTTCCAAAACAAATTCTCATTGAGGAGGCACTGGACACTACATTTCAGTTCCTTTTTAAAGTCAACAGACTTCGATATACCGATATATTAATTGAGGATGACCAGATATCAGACGAATTCACGCCAACATGACTATCTAAAAGAATATAATTGTTATTATTATATAGTCTAAATATTTCTTTTACAAATGATAGCCATAGATACTATGAAGACAACAGTCGAATCAACTACTTGATTACGAAAAGGATAATTTGATTTTCGAATAATTTTGCTTTCCTTACTGAAATCATAACGTTGGCATAAGGCATATAGATTAAAGATCAACAGTCCTGCATGAACAGAAATTTGACATTGCTCATTTTTGTTGTAGGAGAATAGAAGGCCTGCCGTCGAATTTCCCTGAATAAACATGCGGTGTCACACGTCTTGTTCAACCACAAGCTCAATGAAAGAGCTCAAGAAAGCTTGCCTTTTCGGTCAGAGATTCTTGAGGCAAACTAACATAACAAGATGAACTGTTGAGACAGTTATTGAGAAACCATGCTCCTTGCTTTTCACTTGATAATGTCAGTTACTGTCTTTCCTTGAGAACTGCCCGCTGAGCATGTTAACAATAGAAACTCACCATTATCACGATGGCCAATAATTGGCAACACAGCTTTTAATTTGACGGAAACTGATGTTTGCAATCAAGGATAACAAACGGCCGAAATTCCCCTTTTCTCATCTGTAAAATCCTGCATTGTTCAATAACGATCACCAATGATGAAGTTAGCGACTCAAGGATGAGTAGGGTTGAAGAGCAAGTTGGAGTGACATATTTGATTTCGTTACGAGGCGGAAAATCTAAATGTACAGAAGGCTTAAAAGGAAATTTGAACGAGGTCGAGCAAATAAGAATTCAGCAAAGGATTAATGAATGACAAAGAGCCTTTTCAGAGATACTTTCCAGATTTTCTTATAGAAGAGGCATAAGATATTTGTAACTTTACGACTTGATAATTTTAGTGAAGCTCTGATGCAGTTCACGACAGTTGAAGAAAGATATTATAATATATGACATATCTATTCATTGTTCACAATTGCTATGACAACTATGGTGGCAAGGGATAGATCCATCCAATTGACATAGTTGCATGTGACGAGTTTGTAGCTCAGTGGGTAGGGCCCACGTCTAGTTAACCTGGGTCGTAGATTCCAGTCCTACCAGCCGCACTTCTTTTGCATGTCAATTTAATTTATCGCTTATTTCATTTTACTCTATTGTATATATACACGTATATTATACTGGAAAATGCAAAGATAATAGAAAAAATATAATCACAAAATGCAGCATACTATTCATTGCAGATTACATCCTGATCCACAAACTTGCTCATATAATGACAAAAGGATTTCAATTTGAGATTCATATTAATGTCCATAAATAAACTTCACGGTTTATTACTATTACAGTTTTGGAGATGCACGTCTCACAGATGGTTAACTACGGTATTGTGCATACTCTTTTTATATGAATTAGAAGTAATGTAGTTTATTCAATATTTCAAGATAATGGACAATCAATGGAAATAACGGAGAACAAAGTGTAGATGTTTCAAAGTCATTGCTCCTAAAATATCGACAGCCTTTGGATTTTAAAATTCAAATTCAAATTATAGGAATGGAGCTACTCAAATGGAAGCCAACTTTCTTTTCCTTAAACATGCAGACCTATTCGGTTGTGTTATCCAAGAACACACGTGCATTGCTGCACATAAATAGCAATATAAAATATCAAAGTATCAAAGCAATTCCACTTTCTTTTTCCACAAAAAAGAAGCCCAAAGTAGCTCCAGTGATAATTCCTGCATTTCTAGGATACTTTTTAGCATCCCTCCCGTGCCACTTTCCATGAGGCCGTTTGTTCGCCTCATTTTGCCAAACCGAATTGCAAGACTCCACCGAAAATGCGCATTCTATGAAACGCTGCACAAAAAAGTCCTGCTGTAGAAAAATCTGTAAATGTTTTTGTTTTCGCATAAAATTGCAAATCAGTTTTAAAAAGAAACAGAATATTTTTCTTGGACTTTCACATTTAAAATGTCTTTTATTCCTCAAATGTCATTTAAAGACTATCCTGTTTCTCTCCATTTTATTGCATGCTGTAAAAAAGTCATGAATGTTTATCATAGCCAGTGGAAGATAGTACTCACCCGAGGACTTTGTTGACCATAGAAGGAATTGCTCATGTTTGCTGTACAAACAGGACTGCTATTGGTTGTGGGCAGTTGAGGCAGGCAGGAGGAAAATGGCATGCTGGTATGAAGAGGTGGTGTTGGGGAAGGAGTAGCGGCGGTGTTAAATACTGGCTGCGGTCTAACTAAGGATGCCAAAGGAGATGCCAAGGAGAGGGAGGTCATATTATTGGACGCAGCAACAGCCGCGGCAGCGGCCGCCATTGGAGACAATTCTGAATTTCCGTTCTCTCTAAAGTAAATCGCCACTTGACGGCGAAGTGTGGAATTGCGCGGACCCCGTTCATGCTGGACAGCTGCAAAAAATGAAGATGGATGAGATAAAATGATAGATGGATTACTTTTTTAAAAAAGTCTCTATGATTGTATACTTTGCATGCGGAGATTATTTTACATTTCAATAGATGCGAGTGAAGGCAGGAGTCAATCTCTAAATAATATCGACATTGATATGCTGTCTCGCTACAAAATCAATGCTGGTAACGTTCTGTCAATAAGATGTCGTTATCACTTGGAGATGACTTCTGCCTTCATTAGCATTCCTTTTGTACCGTCAGCGTGGTCTGGTGAAGAAGATGCGAGCTCGTCTCCACCGTGGACGTCGGTTCGATTCCTATAGAGGTCAGGCGAGTGTTGGTCGGGGAATCAAGGGAGCTGGTGTCTTAATCGTTGCAATTCTCTTTAGATATTCAATTTACTGCGACAGACCTCTATTGTCAATGAAAACGTCTTGGGAATTTACATTCATTAATTGAAAATAAAATTATTTGCTTCCCAGAGAACGAGGCTCCATAAAAATGTCACATTGATATCTTATATGGGCTGTTCCTACTCTATGCCGGTACGTACACTTTAGATGCTGCGCAATTTTATGAGTAATTCTGAAGCAGCTATTGACAAAATTGTTGTTCTTCAGCATGCAAACCTTTGTTTCCACCATTTAGTATCTGAAGCCACTTTTGATTGATTTCAAACATGCAAGGCAGGTGTATGAACAGACAAAATCACGGTCAATATTCCGTAACAAACTGCACGATTAAGTCAAGACTGAATAAGTTGGACCATCAAGGCTTAAATTTGACTTGACACGCAATATTTATTAGAGGTTCAGTAACTAAGACGACTTTCTTAACTTTTTCCATGCAATTGACATCTGGGTAAGTCTACACGCGAACACCTCGCTAGTCAGAGACTTTCTACACTTCCGTTATATATCCTGTTTCCTATCGGATCTTAATTTTGAGATGATCTCAGCAGGCCTTAATTGTCTGATTGACGGATAAACCATAATCTATCTTCGTTAACACGCTCATTTCCCGTCAGTCAACTTGTTGTTACTAAGTGGCGTGACCAAAATCAGGTTCTTCACGACTCACACCTTGCCCCAAGACAATGAGAGTGACCAAACAATACTGTAATTGGCCCCTGGGGTACCCATTCATAACGCCTAGAAACTTGAAGAAATCTCACTTTCCAAGCGTAAATGTCCCATTAGTTAGACAGCGTGGTGGCCATTGCGAAATTGGACGCCATGACGCAATAGAGTCCAGAAGAGTAGGAAAATGATCTGTGATAACTGGAAGAGAAATTGAGAACAGACGGTAAGGAAGCTCACTGTTAGAGCACTAGCTCAGCGTCTATTGCAAAGGATGGCTCCGGATAACGTTTAACCCAATTAGGCGGATCAGCAGGAGTCCTGAGCCAAAGCAGACAAGTGAAGATTCCATCCGGATGACACTGTCACCCAGCAACTATATCTGAGCTTCTTGACTAACTGATTAAAGGGAGTTTTGAATATGTCTGAGGTAGAATGAAAATCAACCAGCGATGACATGTGCAGTCACTCCCACTTGCTAAACGCCTCTGTGCAACGTTTTCTCTTTCGTTCTAAATTTCATTCGAAATGATTTTCGACAATTAACCGTTTTCCAGCAACGAATTCCCTTTCATTGAGTAGCCGTTACAAGCGTGAGCGCCTCATCCAGTTTATGGCTCCTTTAACGGTCGTAGGTGTGAGCCACAAGACACCCCACGTGTCGATTTTAGACATTTGAGACGGAAGAAAGAGAATCGGAAGTGGTAGAGCTTGTAAGACCAATTTAAGAAGACTTTGAGAACGTTAACAAGCGGACATGTCGACGAAGGAGCGATTATATGTTTAACATCGTAGCCGTTATTTCGTCCTGACAACTGAAACCAGAAGATGGAGTTGATAAGGCGAGAAGGGAAACAGTGCTTCCAATTTGCATAGAATAGCGCGTGTCATGAAAATTGACAAGAATAATTGCCGAACTCGATTCTCATTGTAAAGAAATCTTGCAGAATACTTGAAATCAAACTTGAAGTCACACTCTTTTGATTCTTTCACTTGGTTACAACTCGTCACAGAAAGTTGACAGAAAATGTATGCCAAAAATGAGAATTCTATTTCTTGAGGGAAAATTTTAGAGATAATTGACATTATTCTGACAAAAAGTTGGCTGACAATAATCCACTTATAGGCGAAGATCACACTGCAGAGTGCAATCATTAATTCATTTAGATAAAAAATATTGATAAATTTAACTTTGCCAATGATAGTTTGCTGTTTGATTATCCCTTCCAGAAATGCAGGCCACTTAAGTTTAAAAGTGGTTCTAGGTGCTAAAAATGTAGATACAGTGGAAAATGTACCCTATACAATGCAAAGTGTATATGAAAGCTTATTAGATTTCGTAGTCTGTAGCATCTGGTGCTCATGGACCTACATGAATGTACTGAAAGATAATACATGCATATCAAGCTAAGAATCTTCAGTGGAATTGAAGACGCACCAAAGGTATGATTTTCGTCAACCCCATCCTTCCAATGCACAATTTTCTTCAGCACCAGTGGTCAAGTATACTGATATTTTGTCACAACAGTATGCTACCATTCATGGAAGAAAGACTGCATCTCGTCGGCAGCACTGCGACAATATTATTTCATGTCAGATCGACGATGAAACGATTGGCGTTGGGCGATATTTTGTCATTCGCATGCGTTTTCGTGTGATAGTCAGATTTCCATCCAAAGTTTTAAATATTTGCAACTTTGAGGGAAGAATTATAATGAACATTTTCATTGGAATGATGAATAAAAAATAAATGCATTTAGTCTACTTATTGGATATCGGGAGGACTTTTCGTATATTGTAGGACAACAAGCTATCGATAGCACTTGGAGATAACTACTGCCTTCAATCGCATTCCTTTTGTACCATCTGCGTGGCCTAGTGAAGAATGTGCGAGCTCGTCTCCAGCGCGGACTTCAGTTCGAGTCCTGGGTCGGGCGAGTGCGGTCGGGGAATCAAGGGTGTTGGCGTCTTTATTGAATGAATAGTTGTCAATATCTTTAGATATGGAGTGTTTGTTTCAGTAAACAAGTCGAAATTCTTGTTGTTTACATATAGGGTTTTGAATTCATCAGATTTGTATCCTGCAATTCATTTACAAAACGTTTTTAATAGCTTTGATTTGTTATAGACTGCATACACATAATTTGATGAAATAATTTGAGACTTAAACAAAAGACAAATTTAGTCAATATGGGAGCAACTTAGATTGAAATCAGTCTGAATTGATCCTTACACAGCAGGTAAAGTTATACGATGGAAACGAAATCTCAGAGGAGTCTTCTGACGTGCACATCCAAAAATCGATCAGGTAGTGATGTATCTTGCCTCCACGCTGAGAATTTTTCTCACAAGGCAATTATTTTGTGTTCGATGTACGCCCGGGGAGTCCACTTGAAGACCTTATTTCTGACTCTTCAGCACCATTGCCTATCCCTGTCCTTTCATTGACTAATTTAATGGAATCGTCGACCGCAAATCGAAGAATCAGTATTTAGCAGAATTTTTCTTCTAAATTTGCGTGACATCTTCAGGCATTGTTGAAGTGGGGCTGTCAATCAAAAAATTCGCAAAGTTGCAACAGTTAGTGACTTTTCAGCCCTTGTGTGTTGATAGCTGCTAAGAGTGGCAAAGTGCCACATGAATGCGTCCAACTTGATGAAGTGAACAGGCGTTCAAAGATATCTGACAGAGGTAATAGGTACCTTTCTCCCCGTGTGAAAATGTCAGTTAAAACTCATAAAGGTTGATTAAACATAAAGAAATATAGGAGCAATTTCGTAAGTAAACACAGAAACGCAGTTAATAACCTGGTTTTGACTGACATGGGAAACCTGTAGCCTTCTGATACAAAAGCATTGTATCCCATTTCATTATTATAATATCTTAAATAGGGAATTTCTTTGTTTTCAAGTATAAAAAATATACTATTGTATTATACACTTGGACACTGCCATTCGAAGCAATAGAAACAATGAACCTGCAAAGATGTTAAAAATTTCACTCTTAAGATAGAGAAAATCATGAATAAATAATTCTGAAATAATTAAAGACAATTATATGCGCTGGTTTCTAGATGCTGCTAGTATTAATACAGAATGAGTATTAGGACTTAAGACTGATTAAGAACTGATGATTTTACGGAGAGAAATCCAATCTCTCTTTGACTTACCAGCGAAGTACAGCTAATGTACTTTACTCAGTTTTGAGCTAGTTTCCTTATGTTATAGTTTACTGAATCACTAACTTTTTGGGATTGCCTTTCTACCGGTATATCAGATAAATTCGTCTACAAGGTGTTGCTACGTGATATTCATTTGTTTAGTTGTAATATTTTCTATAAATTCTAGATATTTTGATATAAAGCGAGCAAAATTTCAATGCATTTCAAAAGTTTTCGATATTATAGACCAATACACTGTCAGGTGATTATGAAAAAGTCTGAGCATCTTGTTTGCAACCTTCTTTGTGTAGGTTTAAGGCGTTCTCAAAGTCACGACTGGCGATTGACTGCAAGCGTGATAGTGAAAATGTGAAAATGTAGCGTTGGAATATTTTTTTAATATTTATACAAATGTTACCAACAATTTGTTTCAACAAACAAATGTTTCCTTTCATCTGTTTAGCAATTTAACTATTGAGGAGCACGACCACCTTCAGTGATGTGGGTCTCCTGCCCAAACATTGTGACTGTTTTTTACTTCTGACCTAAATGCAAAGGGCAGTCCAAGAGCGTCAATATCACGAAAGTTAAATAATGAATTCACACGACATTGACACGATAACAAGGGCCAAGTCATCATCAGTTCAGAGACTATTTGCTTCGTGGGCTGAAAGTTGAGTTTCCTCATAACTCAAGTGTGGTCCGTTTAAAGCATGTTGAGGCTATTCACTCACCCTAGACACAATATCGTTTATTGACCTGAGTTTAATTCACAGAAAATGTATCTTTTAGTATTTGCTTAATATTTATTGAAATAGATGGGCTGAAAACTTGAAGTAGCTAATTTGTCATTGTGTTTGTTACCTTTGATTCTTTGATTTTCTCAGAGTAGTTACAGATTTTGTATTCTCACAAACCAAGCTACTGATCAGTTGGAATATTAAACTTAGCATTTGCGAGTATATAATATCAACTTCTTAAATCAACGTCATTAAGTGTGTGACTATTTGATGATCTGTCAAACTTGAGACGAGTTTCCAGCTAGATCTACAAATACCATGAAATTTGATTGAGCACGAGTCGCACAATCATTTACGACTCTCATTAGATAAATGCTAAATGGACAGAGCAAACATTATCCATGGTCATCATCACAGTTACAAATTTGTTTAGCTTAATTTTTGGCGTGAATTCTGACAAGCATTTGTTAGATCTTACCCACTTTCTTTTAGTCAATTTTGTGATTGTTTATTCACATTTTTTACGATTTGTTAACATAAAGAGGGTATCATGAGTAGCTATTGACAGTGCTGCATTGATATTTTCAAAACATGAATTTTCAAATGTCAAAGATTCATCCGTTCATTTCATGATCTTTCAAATGTCTATAATCAGAATATGAAATCAAGGTCTTACCATTTGAGTCACGTTTGGAATGCTTACTGATGCCAACAATTCAAAAACATCGCATTCATATTTTATTAAGTTTCTCTGCTTGCTAACTTTAGGGCATTCATTTGTTTGTTTTTTTTTCAAAAAAATAGTGCTAGCAATACGAAAATGATTCGAAGTAAGAACGAAGAATTTCTGAACATTTAAATTTTGGGAGTTGATGACCATATGCTTGACAAATTAATTAAATACCGACAAGTATTTGTTAGTGAAATTATTGCAGTTAATGCAAATGAGAATGTCGGCACATGTCGCTACATTGATACAAAATTCTTAGAACCGTTCTAGCATATCAAATTTCATTAGCATTTCATGTTTAAATTACCATGTCTGGGGACATTCAAATTTTCTATGTAATTTTAAGTATTTCTGTAGTAACTTTTAATCGGATATTGATAAATTCTCGTAAAAATCTTCAATTAGTGCAGTGCAAGAAGACCACTGGCATGATGTTGGAGATGATTTCTTGGCATTCTAATTTTCATCAAATTTGACCTGATGTCTGTCATCTTCCAAATTACAAGATTTTCTTCAAATTATATAGTCACCCCTCCTCTGTAATTCACCTTTTGTCAAACAACGAATTGCTTGTTGTTTATATAGAAAATAAAAATTATTTTTAAAAAATATGCAATGACTGTTTACCATCTCTGTTCATCCCCGCTTCCACACATTTCTTCAATCGACAAGCTCGACATTGATTCCGATGAGTTTTATCAATTACACATGCAGTTTGACCTCGGGATTTACAGACGTACTGTCGATTCCTCCGAATTGACCGCTGCAGGATAGAAGATGGAAAAATAAATTTTTTGTGTTATGCATGAATCAAGAACAATGGAAAGTGAATTGGAAAATATTTTTACCAATAATAAGATCGTAGAGTTTCTTGAACATTTCATGGGGAACCATCTAGCTATGATAATTCAAATTACAATATTTCATATCAGCTTTGTTTGAGCATCTGTAAGAGTTAGATAATAATTGCTAACTTTGAATAAAAACATTTTGCAAACAGTCTCTACTGGTCTTTAGAGTATTTAAATTAAAACACGACATACTTTAAAAAGTCGAAGAATACTGGAAGCGGAAGAATATAAATTTAAACGAATACTCAAGTGGAAATTAATAGATCAGATTATTAAAATTCCAGTGCGCACAAATACAAATAGCGCTTAAAACATAGAGATCAAAACCATGGCAGAGAGTAAGATGCATATTACTTATATAAATGCTAGCCGAACCAAAATTAAGGAGAAAGGAAAAAAATAAATCAAAAATAACTATTGTTTTTTCATCATACCATTCTAATTATTGAGCTTTTAGAGAGTGTCGGCCATATGCTATATGATCAATAAGTTAAACATTTGCCATTCAGGATAAAATCAAAAATTGAGTCCTCAACTTTTCGCTGTGTCCATCGGGTATCCGAATACGTTATTTGATGCTTGTATTCCTCTTAAGTGTGCTTCACGAGTATATATTCCTTCTATGCTTCTTCAGTCAGATTCAGTTAAAAAAGATGTCTGAAACTTAGTTGTTATCAGTTAATATCTTTTATCCGGAGAAACGTTGTAATTATATATTAATTATTATTACATGATTATGTCATAATATATTATTGATTCCTGACATGAAATATTGGAAGATGCTTCAATTTCTAGATTGATCGATATTCCTTGTTTTTCTTAACACCAATAATGAAACAACATGCATGTACAGAAAATGACTTATAGAATATGAGTTTACCTACATGTATGTCATAGGCTAATTTGACTGCATTTGTATTAAGAAAATGAGAGAGAGAGAGAGAATCGAGATCTTGTGAAAATCCAGAAAAGAATAATAGTATCCAACGGGCCTAATTATTTAAAAGAAGCGATAGCTCACATTTATGCTATGCAAGTAATTAAGAAACAAAAATTGTACTATTAATTTTGAAGTAAGTTGCTTACACCAATGTAGAAACCACTTCTTAAACAAAATTTTCTCCTTCAGAAATTGGTAAAGGATTTACACGCGGATCAATCGATAGGCCTACTCGCATTTTTCAAAATGAATCTACATTAAATCTTAAGGCAATAGTATTGCCACTTACTACAAGTACGAAAGATAATTATCAAATATTCTAGACCTTATGGAAGAAAATGTCAAGTAAAATAGCATTTAACAAGGAATAGAAGCTATAAGTCAGACACAATTTGATGCATGTACAATGTTCCAACAGACATTAGTTTTGATAGTAACACAATTAGTAAGCAGAGGATAAAAATGGCTCTTCACTTTTTTGCAGCTTTACGAAGTGAATGTCGATCATAATAAAATGCTCAAAAGTGAATGAAATTTTGTATCACATTAAGAAATAAAAATGTCAGTGCAAATGTTCATGTGATTTTTTGTAATTGATGATAGACTCGCATTAATGTAATTCATGGAATAATTAAGAATGCGATTAATTTTTTAGCGCTTTTCCAAAATGACATTTTATAAATTTAAACGAAAACATAAGTCGATGGAAATATATGCAAAATTTTATAAAAAGATATATAATATGAAATAATACATGTACATATTGTTTAATATGCACCGGCATTCGGAATCTGTGAAATACCTTTGAATTTTGGGATGACATGATCAATAATATCTCTCCCCAAAGCTGCCCTGTATATGAGGAAATATTTTACAGGTGGTTGTTTAGTCACAAGCTTGTGTTAATAAAATAACTTAACAATAAGAATATTAACAGTGATGTCAATAATTCAACATGTTGATCATTAAATTGCTTAAAATTAATATAATTTTCAATAAGATAAATTGTGGGAAAAATATTGACATTATGGTGTTGGAAAAATGCACTAAGACGAGATCTCGATAAAGAGATATATATTTTTTAAAAAATCCATTTTCAGGAATAATTGCTCCTCTGTTTAACGGGCATCTGAATGGAATATATCCTATTCTATAGAAAATTATCATAGCTTTCAACGAATGCTCTATCATTGAGTAAGTGGTGTACTTTGTTCTATATGCATGTATGTGAAAGCATTGACTGTTTCAGTTATACCAGTATACTCCGATATTCATAAAATACTTCTTGCATGCATTGCCAGTTTCCTTTCAGTGTCCATGCGGAATTTAATAGCCACAAATTAACACAAATTAATTTAACAACGACTGTACATCGACCGAGAGGGCGCCTGTCAGATTTTAAAATAACCACAAATCTTTGCAGAAGAATTTCAATGGCAGGCTGAAATCTTTGACAACTACTCGAACACAAATTTGAGCTGAGTTTAAAATGATAATTATCTACATGTATTGTATTAAATGTGGAACGACTTAAAACCATTTCAACGCTACGCCTTGGCCAAAAAATAAATATAATCGATTTTTGCAACTATAATAGAAGCTGCTAATCAAATGTCGAAAAAATAATAACATTCTTTGATATATTTAATGTGCAACGCGTGACAGCAGATAGGCATATGAAATTGATATTTTGCAATGTGAACTTTGACGTTCAATTCTATTTTAATAATAATTATCAAGTGGGAAAGTGTCATATGATTTCATTTTGACGGCGCATTTTTATGAAGATTTGAAGCGGAATACTATCAATGTACAGTAGTTTGTAACTCACCTTGAAAAATCCTGCGCAGCTGAAAGTAATAGAGACCATTTAATTAAAAAATATATTATCAATTTAAATGAAAACACTACTTACCCATCGCATGCGTAGATTCCGTAATGCTTCCCCGAAGAATGATCCTGACACACTTTACATGGTACATCAATCAAAATTCGACCTGAAAAAAAATGATTATGTGCATTCCGTGGAGGCATTGTCAGAAGTATGATCCTTCCACGATCGAAGCAAATTTGCACGTGTTTAACTTTTGATACAATACCGCCCTTTAAGCCTCTAAGTACGAAGAGATTTTTCGTTCACACGTTTACCTACTACCAATTATAATGATGCCTTACCGACTTTGAAGCATCTTCTTCAGAACTTGTGAAATTGGCACCTCAGAAATCATAAGTTGAAAAGTTAATCGCCTTTCAATTCTTCAAACGAGCCTACGGTGTTCATATTCAAAGGATTACTGCTACCGCACTTCTTTTATGACCGAAATGATGTCTTAGATCGAGTAAGCTTTCAGAAGTTAGTGACTATCATGTATCTATTACCAAAGGGCTGTAGTGAACCTTATGCAATTTATTTTGAATTTGACATGTAATTAGAAACTTTGGGACTTCCATAAGTAATTTGAAAGGCATTTAATTTGATTTCACGAAATGAAATCAGCAATAAAAGTAGCAAATGAACGATAATTAAATATCTATTGCTTTGATGCGCACACCAAGACAGCGTAAGTATTGTTGGTGATACAGTTCAAATACTTTCAAATGCTCTCAATAAACTGCAGTTCATGAAATTGAATCGAACGAACTGATGTATAAGAAGACCTAAGAATATTTCGAATTCTATAGCAAATTACATGCTCAGAAAGCTTCAAATTACAGTCTACTAATAATTTAGATTTTAGCTGAAAATGTAACCATCGGAAATAATTAAAAAATTGTACAAATACACTCGATACTTGCACCAGAAAATAACATCAATGAAGCAAATCAAAACTATCATTTTTGTCATCGATGTATTCTGATCATTTTATGTCCTACATGTAAACAGACCAAGCTTGATTTATTGCTTCATTTTCTGCTGAATTTTACAGAATATGTCACACTAGCAGTTTTTATGTTGACATGCTGAGAATTTCTGATCACATCCAACATGGACCTTGTATGACTGCTTGCATGGAACTTTTTACTGCTTGAGTTGCTTCCAACAAATACGTGTAGTTTCTGCAAATTATTATTTCACACCATTTTTCATTGAGTCGCAAGATCAAAACATGAAGCTGCATTAGAAAATTGAGTGCTAAATATGTGCTCTGCTCAATACCAGTCAATTTATTTTGAATACGAATCAACTGATCTAGCAACTCTAACAAACTAATGTTATCAAGTGTATTTTATACCTAATTTTACTCACATTTATATGCACACGAAGATATGATGTGAAACTAAATTCAAGCAGCAAAAAAGATCAATTTGAATATATTTCGAAGTTTACTGTGGAAATAATGCACACCGACAATGTAGTGAGCCATTCAGAGGAGACGTATCGCGAAAGATTGGTGATTGAAATACATCTACACTTGTGAACCATTTGATTGCTGATTGTGAAACCAGCTTTGCTGGAAATTGATTAAAAAACACTCATTTTTTATCACAAGTGTGTGATTTGAATAATATGTAGGCCTGCTTCTTGCATATCCGAGAGATGGAATGGATAAGAGAAATATTGCACAAATTGTACAGCTTAAACTATTATTTCAATTCATGCCTAGACGAATGAACAAACCAATCTCTGGATCAAAGCATTTAAACAAGCTCATGAAAAAATACTTGTATGAATAAGCCAGAATTATAAAGCAATATAAATAAGCACATGAACATCTGTTATGGCCGAGTAACGCAGACAACGCACACAATGAATTCAGATGCTTTCAGTATTCAAAGTTTCTATGCAGTTGTATAGCATTTATGAAATAACTCAGTGAAATTTTAAAGTCAGACAAAATAAGGTTAATAGAGGACATGTTTTATTCAAAGGTGAATGTTCATTTTCTAAGTAAACTAATTTGGGAACTAATTTGGGTTTTCATAATTATACTTGCAGTCGTGACTTAAGATTTACAGTCCTTAGGCTCTACATGTACATGTATGCATAAGATGACTTAAGGGTCATAGGAGTTATATCATTATTAATCTGCGAGTTCGAAAGACCAGCGCGATAAGATCAATTAATGTGGCATGACTCCGACAACCAGCAAACTAATCAGATAATCAAAACGACACAATAGAAATTGATCAGTAATCACCATTTCATTCAACACTTGCTACGGCAAATCATAAGTTTCTGGTGTGGTGGAGTGGTAGATTATATACTATCTATCTATCGTGTCCAATTTATGATATAAAGTGGTAGTTATTTGCATCTTCAGTAATAGCTCACAATAGATAAATTCGATAAAGTCCGAACCGATTTCCTTAGAATGGGAGCTCAGAAAGCAGAAAACTTCCTAACTATTCAGAAAAAATGTAGTACAAGTGCAGGAAAGCTCGATTATCCTGAATAGGAAAATAATGATCAGAACATTTCTACCAGATGCTGAGGAACTGTATGCGACACGAATTCTTTCAAAAGAATGTGATGTGAAAAAAATTCTTGAAATTCAAAATTAATATTAGACAATTACTTCATGCTGTCGCATAACTGAAATATTCTTCTTTGTTAGAATAAACTACCTAAAAATGCAAATGCAAGGAATTGCGGAAGCAATTGTTGCGCTCCTAGAAGGTTCTGTAAAAGGAATTTGAAAAAGCGGTTTTATTTGAGAAGTCTTGTTCAAAGTTGAGCTTATATTATAAAGGCTTTTTTACATTGTAATAATGCATTCGTTTTTCTCAGAAGCCATCTGATTTTTACTTTCAAATTTCTTCTTCGACTTCATTGAATATTGATTTTTTTAAAAAAGTATCTTCTGACATTTTGGCCACAAGAAAAATGCCTCCGATTTCATTTTATTTAGATGACTAATAATCAAGCTTATAATAATTAGAGATGCTGATAAGTTGAGATTGATTACTAAAGGAAGCAAAACTTTATAAAAGCATGTATATCTGGCAATCAAGCCAGAAACGGCTAGAATCGATCGGCAACTGGTAAAAAGTGTTTTTTCTTTTGTATAAGTATTTACATACTTTATAACATTTGCATTATACTTTTAAGTGCATATAAATATATATTACAAATATGTTAATTAAAAGAAACTTACTTGAAGTCGGCAATGGGGAATGCACCTTTTCCATAGAAATCCAAGAATTCTGTTTACTTATTCCGTGATAGTGAGAGATGGGCACAAACTCCTTGAATTATGACAATGGTATCAGTAACTGTGCAATGATGAGGTCCAAATTTAACTGAAAAGAAAAAAAAGAATGCCTTCTCGACACTGGTTGGTTCTTATTTAACAAATGGTTGCGACTTTAAGCATCTATCAGACTTAACGCTTAACATGATTCAATCAGAAAGCGTTGTCATCTTGGCGGATAATTTGTTAACGGGCCATCTTAGATAGGCGCATGGGTGATCTTAACAACACTGAACAAACAATAGACGGCTAGCCGATGATGGACCCTCCACGCAAATAAATCGAAGAGTGAAAATTTTCTCACTCGACATGCACCTTCTCATCTCTTATTGTGTTAATCTGTGAAAGTGATGTGGAGCCTGGTTATGAGGTGTGCGGGGGAGAGTTTATTTTGCGTAACAATCTGTGAAACGCAAATATGGAAGCGACAGACTTAATGATGGACATTTAAAAACGCTTCTATATCAGCGAACTCGAACTCTTCGAAAACTCATGAGTGAAAGGAACCTATAATTAACTAAAATAGAATAAACAAAGACTTAACGTCTTCGAGACTCGCTCCTACTCAAAATAAGATAGAAGTGGCCAAGTGTGATGAGAAAAATTTCGTATTGAGGCGGGGCTTCCTGATTACAGATAGAAGCCGATTAGATCTTTCGCTCGTGCTAATTATTTGTATTGAAGTCCAAAGTTAACCAATGTCTGGAACAGTAGGTAAGTATAGTGTAGTTGAAGAAACCTCCACTAAAACGTATATTGTCAATTGAGATTCTTTGTCCATCATTAGATTATTAAAATATCTTTTGAATTACCTACAATAACGCGTTCACTTTTAGGAGTATTCAGTTTTTAAATGGCAGTCAACGGTGATCTAGCCACCATTCCCGTAAAAAGAGAACAGTAAGAATAGCGTTGTTCAGGTCAAATAATAGAAAGCATAGTCCGTTTAGTCCGTTATCCGTTTACTTTAGTCCGTTATCCTCCACTGCAGCACTACAGCTTTGGGCAACAAGAAAATGGATGCAGGACTTATTAATGAATTGGTCATTGTGGATTTACTTCATTGGGCTTTAACCTGTGCAAATTGGTCACTCGAATGGATTAATAAATGAAATTTTTGTAGAAACATAGTTACCGGTACATCATAAATGATTATTCAAAGATATTTACAAGTATACGAGTATTGTGTGTTTGAAAAGAAGATTTTCTTCAATTTCTTCCCATTTCATTCAAAAGTGCGCTATTTTTTCCGCGTGTTTCTGAAGACGGACGAAGAATTAAAAAAAATCGATAATTCAATTATCAAATTTTTGGAGAATTATCATAGATATGACGAAAATGTCCCTTTGAGATGAGTGATTTTCATGATGAAGTAATGAGTTGACAACCAATATGAATCGAGCAGTATTCCGTGGATTATCTTTCATATGAAATTTTAAATCTTAATTAATAATGTTTTTGGTGAATCACTCTCGATAAAAAGCAATCACTTAAGAAGCGCAAATTTATCGAATGGATTTATCCTAGGCAAGAGCCTTCATGTCAAGATTGCTGTTCGAATTTACTCTCTTAAATACCGGCATGAACAGTTTTCAAAGAAAAGATTTCAGGCATGATCAACTTATCTATTTCGAAGTAGACTTACGTGATTATCATTTCCTACAAGCTGAAGTTTGTGGCGATCACACCTAAGTTACAAGTGTTCATATTGCTATTCATGGCTGTTGTATAGAATCGGTCTCACATATTGTTACAGGAGGTTGCAAGCGCGAACCAATCTTGACTTTTTTATAGGACAGTGCCATTGTGACACTTTAGTTGATGGTCGGCGGTATCAGACCGAAAGGTCTCGAACCTGATTGTACGGACGTACATAATAAATTTTATCCAGATCAAACTGGGCTTCCCTCATACGAACATATTTGCACATGCACTTGAAATATTGATACTTGTAAAAAATCTTACCCAGGTCAACGATGAATTTACTATGCATCAAATGATCATTCTTCACTATACACGTATCTGAAATCCCCTATAATTGAATGTAATATATTATTTGCATCCCCTATACTATTAATGGCAGTGGGATTCCAACTGATGATAAATTAATAATAGTAAATACTTAATTCGATCCTGAAGCGCATTAAAAAAAGGGGAGAAGTGGCTAAGTCAGACAAGGTAAAACTCGTAAGAGTAGAAAACTTACGTATCGAGGCGGCTTCTGGATTGCAATCGAACACCGATTAGATCTTTCACGCTAATTATCTTAGTGATGTCCAAACACGTACGTACTTTTCTCCGTTTTAACGCGTAAAAATAGTTGGACCGGCGTTAACTCAACAAACGATCGCACAATAAATACCGCTACTGCCCATGCATTGATAAAGCTAGCGTGAAAGCAGCATGAATAAAGTTTTTGACTTTATAGACTGTCGCCCAACAATTTGAACAACAGCAAATCTCTTGAAATCCGGCCTATAGAAGAGCTTTATCTATCGGCTCAAACGAATTATCGAAGACGCTAGCATAGGGCAATCAGGGCAGACTGTTTCACTTTTTGACTTCTATGAGGTATTACAAGCGAATTGATGCAGGTCATAACAGCTTAAAGAGTCATTACAGAGGTCAGAGTGAATGCCATAACGGGGCAGAACTGATTACGGATTAGAGATCAGATCGCTTGCACCACAGCAGACGGTAGATTAAGGGCTCATATACAGAATCTAACCCGCTCAACTTCCCATGCTATATCCAATTAACTTAGTCTAGTGGCTTTATCTCCTTGGGCTTAGACTGTTTATAACTTATTTAAGAAAATGTGAACCGAATGGCCTTAGATGGATCTTCTAAAATAGGAGAGAAATTGTTCAACTGCTTTTTCTAGCGTTGAAGAAGCTCTGAACTGACAATGTTTTCGAGCTATGGACAATATATTGCTTCTGTCAGGAGGTCTAAAGACGATGACAGATTATACACGATTATAAATGAAGTAGAACCTCTTCAATGGCTAGCTACTTTCCAGATGTAAAAGCCCTTGAGGCGCATCGTGGATGAGTATCTGACAAACAATTGATTATAAGCAGTCATATTGGCTTGTTGTGCTTTGCAGTTGCATAAAACCCTCTCCGAAGTTGGAACTTTTCGAAAATACTGCTGATCGTGAAAGTTATTACGTGTTAATGATCAAGTTTGACTAATCGACGGTAAATCTCGAACAGGTCAATAAAAGGTAAGAAAATGTATTAGCGATCTCTTGTTCATTCAAGCGAAGTGATTTAGAGAGATAATAAAGCGATGCGTTTTTTACGAATCTGCTTAATTGGCCCAAATCTTGTCATCAATTTCATTGCGGTCAATCTATAAGCCGATATACTGGACCATCAAGCTGAAGCTTTTGCTCAACAAAACCGACGTAGTTACGCGTGCTGGTTATTTGAAGTGATGAAAAAAAGCATTGTAAAATTGTAGTCAGTCTATATCTGAAATAACATCTGAAATGCGTGTAATTTGATCGGATATATAATCTGTCGCCGGTCTGGAAAATTTCTAACTTTTCACATCTCTATAAAGTTCCAGTCATGCAATAAGGCATTGTTCGCTGGGTCGGTCTGAAAACCTCGATCTGGTTAAATTTCTGGATAATACGATTTGCTGCTTAGGTGTGGAAAGTGTGCAAATTGATGCTTCTTTTCTAGCTAAACATCAAATATATATTAAAACAATATCGTTCTCTTATGAATTTTTGTATTAAGAAAGATGCATACAAAGTATGCGATAGTTTCGTAAAGAGATGTGTTCCCTGGAGCCACATTCCACTTTTGAACTGCTTTTATGCTGCTTCCATTATCAGGTGCTACATCTCCATCTATCTTAAATGTCAAAGGTAAAATCATTCATTTCAAAATTATGGCATCACTGTAAATTGTAATGTGCCAAAAGGTGAAACACATGGGGCGAAAAATGGTCTTCGCTCCTTTGGCTGATATTGGCAAGTTCGGTGAAACAATTGAATCAATGGCGTATCCCTAACAGGAGCAAAGAAGGTGACAAAATTGTCTAGTTAGGTTGAAAAAATTAACATTGCAGGATGTTGATATTCGCTAATATCTTCATGTATTTTCACATTTTTTCAATGACATTTGGCTGGTCGATTTTTGCACGCAAATTTTCACTTTATGATTAACAGATATAACCGTTGTCGCCTGCAAAGCTGCTGTGAAGAAATCCACGACTTGTAAAAAACTAACTTCAAATTTTTTTCGCGGACTTAATACTCAACGCGAAAGTATCTAAAGAGAACGTGTCAGAGTGCCCAAATACAAACTCCATTCAAATTACAAATGAGACTTCGTCGAAGACAGGCCCGTACACGATGGATTTGAAATCAATTATCACCTTCAAAATTCTCCAGAAGCTTAAATTTCAATTATCAGATCAATTATCAAATATCAATTATTAGAAATCAATTATTTACAGCTGTAATAAAACCGAATTAAAGATATTTTTCCGTTGACTTGTTATTCAATTTGCCTTTTATCTGGTCTCTCCAAAATTTTCAAGCATGACTTTACTCATTCCACAATGTTTACTTCCGTATCAGTCGATTTTTTTCGATTTCACAGAGCATGTAGATGATAATGATGGAGGTACACACGATGGGTCTCAATTCGATTACTACTTTAAAAAATTCTCCTGAAAACCGTTTGAATTTTCTGAACATACTAAGTCGGGGTAGTTAAAAAATGCAAATCTTAAAAACTCATGGAGATATTTTCGAAAAAATTCAAATTT
This sequence comes from Prostheceraeus crozeri, assembly GCA_907163375.1. NCBI lineage: Eukaryota > Metazoa > Platyhelminthes > Polycladida > Euryleptidae > Prostheceraeus > Prostheceraeus crozeri. The sequence goes on along the minus strand of CAJQUW010005569.1, from coordinate 125,795 downwards.
TGTTTTTTAAGTAGTATGGTAAAATATGTTTTTTTATTTCAAATAAAAGTTCTCCATGCAAGCTGTTCGCATTTTCGGGTATTCTAGCGTCTTAAAATTGTGAAATGAAAGCATTGTGACTATCTATCCAGCTACTATGAAATAATTTGAATTTTGAAGTTTATAAGTCGTATGAATAAGTATAGATTTTGAAATTCTTGAATGACAATACTCTTTCTTCCAAATGAAATTCATACTCTGGCGCTGTGGTGCATGCTCAGTCGATAAATGTCAATCTTATTCATTTCAGATTCTTTTGTTTTGATTTTCCCAGAGCATGTAGATGATAATGATGGAGGTACACACGATGGGTCTCAATTCGATTACTACTTTAAAAAATTTCCTGAAAAACTTTTTGAATTTTCTGAACATACTAAGTCGGGGTAGCTAAAAAAAATCTTGAAAAAACTCATGGAACTATTTTCGTGAAAATTCAAATTTTGAATTTCGCAAGCAGTATGGAAAATATCTTTCTAAATTTCAAATAGAAAGTAATCCCATGCGAATAGCCATATCATTAAAAAACTTTTTAGAAACAAAAAGTAATCTGAAATCAAATTTGACATCGAGAAATGATAAAGTTATTTTGAATATTCCGAAATGCATTTCGAGACAAAAATCAGAAAATCAGGAGATGAGACCTGTTGTGATTTGCAGTTACATGGGAGGTTGCCGAAGGAGATGTGGAACGTTCTCATGAAATATCTACAAATTCTAAAATTCGGAATAAATAAAAGTTGGGAAGGAATGAGTTTTTTCATAGAAGTCATCTTCTCAATTTCTTCAATGGGCAAATAGTGAGACCTCATGCTTTAGTTACGGCAACATCATTCAAAGTAGTGAAATGAGGAAGTTGTACCAGTAGTCGCAATCAGTTCTTGGAATTCAATATATGATATGATATTATACAATTTAATAAAAAATAGTGATTGATTTGGTTTTTACAATGGTACAAATAGATTGCTTTTAGAAATGAGCACTTGCAAGAGACAATAAATTGTAATTTGAATCATTAGACTTTTTCCGAATTTCTTGAACATCCGCAGTCTATAATTCAATTGCTTGAAATTAATATTCCGGTCATTAGCTCTAATAAAATATCTATTGTTTATATTTTCAAATTTGAACTTCATTTACATATGCTGGATAATATAAAAACCATTGTCGAGAAAAACCAAATTTATTGGTAGCTCCGTACGTATTTATATTTTGATCCGAGTAAAATATAAATACGTACGGAGCTACCAATAAATTTGGTTTTTCTCGACAATGGTGACTGTGCTCCTGAAAAATCTGATCAACCACAATATATAAACCTAAAATTTACTTCACTAATTTTGACAAAGTTTAATTAGAAATTAAGACCAAAAATATCCAAATATTTCTATTCATCAATGCCTGCATTTACATGTACAGTACATGAACTTTGATGAAAAAGATTGGTCTTACTACTGTGCATATCAAAACTGTAAATCAAAACAAAAGAATCTGAAATGAATAAGATTGACATTCATCGACTGAGCATGCACCACAACGCCAGAGTATGAATTTCATTTGGAAGAAAGAGTATTGTCATTCAAGAATTTCAAAATCTATACTTATTCATACGACTTATAAACTTCAAAATTCAAATTATTTCATAGTAGCTGGATAGATAGTCACAATGCTTTCATTTCACAATTTTAAGACGCTAGAATACCCGAAAATGCGAACAGCTTGCATGGAGAACTTTTATTTGAAATAAAAAAACATATTTTACCATACTACTTAAAAAACAAAATTTGAATTTTTTCGAAAATATCTCCATGAGTTTTTAAGATTTGCATTTTTTAACTACCCCGACTTAGTATGTTCAGAAAATTCAAAAAGTTTTTCAGGAAATTTTTTAAAGTAGTAATCGAATTGAGACCCATCGTGTGTACCTCCATCATTATCATCTACATGCTCTGTGAAATCGAAAAAAATCGACTGATACGGAAGTAAACATTGTGGAATGAGTAAAGTCATGCTTGAAAATTTTGGAGAGACCAGATAAAAGGCAAATTGAATAACAAGTCAACGGAAAAATATCTTTAATTCGTTTTTGTAAAATTTCAAGGGTAGTTTTCTAAAAGTTCATGAATGTCTATCACCTCAATTTCTTATCCTTAGTGTGGGTCAACACGTACTTTGGTGTAGTGACAATTTCTCCTGAATTATGGCTTGTCTGTGTGAATGTTAGATTTCACAGACTGAGTTCTACCAAGCCGCATAAGTCCCAAAGTCATAGACAAAGCTACATATTTGATTAATGTACCTGTAAGTGCTAATATTGTATAATTTATTAGTGTATGTTGTCTATAGTTATAGCAAACAGTCATGCATTGATTAAAGATGACTTCAGTTTCTCTTGGTGGCTATACCGCGACGATAAAAACCACAAATGAAGGCAGGTATATTTTATGAAAAGATTCTTTTTTAATTCACTTTAGACTTCGTAAATAGATGCAGTTTGTATGCAGATAAATTAATGACATAATTATTGACAAAAAAAATCATGAAGCTGATATACACTGTATGTAATCTGCTTGCATTTTGTAAGTGGAATTCAACTATACCAATAATAACTACATAACGGCGCGGTACTAACTCAGTCAGCGACGTTCCCCTTCGTCACCCTTGTTGTTGGCGACACCCCAGTGGTCGGCGGTATCCCTGTAGTCTTCAGTGACACAGTGGGTGATAATCACTGTCCTGTACCATTCTGACTTACTGCTTCGCTCTGGAATGATTGACTACGATTGCGCTCAGTTATTTTTCCAAAAGTATTGGAACGTTTGCGCTGTTAGATATTATTAAGACATTGTGTAAATGTGAGATAAAAATATAGATAATACAAGACTAGCCAACAAAAAAGGGAAGCCGGAAGTCCACGGGACTAGTAAAAATACTGACATCAAAGGAGTTCGACGCAACTTACCCAATAAAGAGAAGTAACCATCGAATAACAAGCCACTCAGAAGTTAATATCTACTGATAACCTTACAATCTTATTGATTTTATACTTGCAGATGACCTGTAGAGATCCATAACTTACATATCGTGATGAATGGGCGCCCGCCAGTTAGGAGTCGTAGGACCGTCCGACCTGATGGTTGGTTCGACGACGTTTGCGAGACATATTATGACTTTGAATGCTCGGCATATCGAGAGATTGATTGTTGGCGGGATTCAGAGAAAGAAAAACAGGCAATTGATGACAAGAAATGATTGATTAAATCTCGGCACCTCTTCAGTCTGTTCACATCGATTGTCGCTAAATTGTAACACGTAGACCGTATAGAAATGAATACGTTTGCCCTACATTTCACACACTTATAATGCGATGTCAAGTGGGCTTAATGAAGAACAACAGATGCGCAACTTGTCTATCACTATGTTATGTATATGATACTTTCTCTACCTTTGGAATTCATCTAACGACTTGATTTCGATTACAAACAAAGCTGTTCTAATGAGGACAGATCGATGTGAAAATAGACTTCTGACCCGCCATTTCTTTCGATCCGACAAAAATCTTAGTAAGGGAAATAAGCGAAATTCGATCAAATTACATATTGGGGTGTCATGGCCTATTGGACCTCATCTGTTGAATTGAATCAGTGACGTTGGAAGTAGAGAGCATGAACAGACATCTCCAGAACCGGGTCAAGAATCCATAATAAAGTGAAACAATAGGGTTGAGTGCATTTGATCACACCGTAAAAAATCGCACGACTTCTTTTTTTTGATTGTGTATTGTAATCTACACTAGTAACATACACTGTAAACTCTAGGGCACGAAATTTCGCTTGAATTAGGCACGAAATTTAGGCATCAATTCTAACCAACACAATGCACGAGTAGGCACGAAGATCATAGTGCCGAGTTCGTGCCCATTGATTTTTCCTTCTATTTCATTGGATAAACAAATATTTGGTTTGGTGCCTATTAGTACCTAGTGGTGCCTCGAGGCACTGGAAAGGCACTAACTAGGCACTAACTGACACGAAATTTCAGCTTCGTGCCTAAGTTAGTGCCCTACAGTTTACAGCGTAGAGTAAGTATATATAGGTAGAGTTTATATCAAATAATTCATTCAGTCCAAATAATTATTTGAAAGGTTTTTAAAAAAGCTCAATTTTTGCGAATTAATGCTACCGAGATGAAGCAGCTTTATAAGTAGTATGAAACAAGTTGGATATCAAAAGAAATGAATATTTGCTAATGAGCATCCTAACTAAGCTGATTATCAAGGGAATTTCATGAACCGCATTATAAAGGAAGTCTTCATGAAAAAGTTGGGATCTTATTGTGCATTCTTGGCTGAAATTTGAAGTTTTTAATTCAATTTTCATCGGCATGATTTTATGATTCACCAAATTCATGTTTCATTTCTTGAATCTTTGATGTGTCCCCATTACATCTTTACATCGTTCTGTAGTCACACCAAGGTTTAATCCTCGCCCAGTTTGAGATGGAGGGAATTTTGCCCCTTTCCAAATAATTTAAGAAACAGAACCTATTAAGAATAGGTATTGAATGCATTTGAAACATGAAAAAATCAATGGCGACATCCGTTTTTTGGAAATCACATAGTCTATATTTATGCTATAAATGGCATTGTTTGATATAAATTTGAAATTTTTTGAAAACATTCCTATCTTGGGCAACACATTGAAACTGAGTAAAAGAAAGTTTTCACAGTATTAGCTTTGATTTGAATTGTGTTATTATGACAGATTCATATCATCGTAGAAAAACTTGGATATGAACACTTGGATATTGACGCTTGGATGTTCTCTAGCGTTTTCTTAGGTCATATGACCAAAAAACCCATTTCAGGTGGATTTGGGATTTGGCAGAAGATGTGAAGGTAAACCTTTCATGCTTAAATTATTTTCAAAATTAAAGTTTTTTTTGAAAAAATAATGTTTTTCTTCAAATGCGATTTGCGGTAGTTTTAAGTATCGTCCCAAAAGATGCGAGTCAAGATGTCCTCAAGCGAGCACAACATGCATGAGAGGGTTAAAGTCCACCAAAACACACCTCAGTCGTGGCCTGTTGAACAAGCGACTTATCGCTGCTATCATATGGTTGACTTCTAACTATACATTGCCCCCATTTGAAAAGGAACTTTTTTAAGAATTGTAGAGAATAATTGACAGCGCTATTATATTTCTTGAATGCAAAATTCCTTTCATCTAATTCTTGTACGTTTTCAACTGTGATAAGATGTAGATAATGTAATCTATATATCTTAAGATCATAAACTTTGGAGTTAAGTTGCTTTCAAGAGTCAAGCGGTAATCTAATTTGGAAACGATCAAATGAATTCAACGTGTTATTACAACTGTCACTTAAACAATGCATTGACATCTGCAATGATCTTGAAGTCAAAATCTAACTGTAATTTAATTTGTTTTGATGAAACTGAACGCACAAATTTGATAATCATGCAGTCAGCATTTCACCTTTGATGCAGCATGGAAAATGAAGCAATATTATGCGCAGTACATGCACATTATGATTAAATAACGTGTATCTCAAATTTTTAAGGGATGCTACTGACACGAAATGTTACATTATAGCATTATATATACAAACATGTAGGCATACTTTGCATTGTATTTAGTATCTCAATTTAATACTCGAGAGAACATTGAAGCAATGTAAAACGAATGTTTGAGGATTTTAATTGTCTGAATTGTTTTGAATGTAATTATTAGTTTATTGATAGACACTTTGGAAGAGATTGTTGATGTACATGTAGATTGTGTCGATAACTTAGTGGTCACTGACTTGGGCAGTTGACTTGAAAGGAACGGATTTTAAACTATCAAAGTGTTCCTTTAAATGTTATTTGTTTGGATGCTAAAATTCAATTGCGATGAATGATTTTATTAGGGCACTAGTTAAATGATTAATTATTAGTGCATTGTTCCTGCAAAAACTCTGTCAATCGGATTTTCGATATAATGAAGTGTGTTTCAATGTTTCATATTGTTTAACTTCCTTGTTATCCGACAATTTATCACTATCCACAAGTGTGCTTCCGAGTTCTTAAGCCATCACCAAATTAGATTTTATTTTCCGACTATAGCAGTGCCCTATCGAAGAGAACATGCAATGATAAGATAATTTTTTGAATAAATGTGATTAAAAATAACTGATGCTGAGTTTTAGCACATGTACTAAAAGCTTTTGTACATGTGCACAGACAATGCAAAATCGGAACGATAAACAAGTCCGATGGACACTTTCGGGACTGACTTGATGAGGCATTATTATCAATTAACTCAGAATTTTGCCTAAGCTGAGACATCGAATACAAAGGAAAAGAAGAGAAAATCAACGACTTGGCGACTTCTGCTGAGCAATTGTATATATCTGTGACAATTGTCGATTTGTCCAACTTAGCAACAAATAAACTGTTCATTGACGGATGTTATTCATCAAATAAATTAATTAAAGAATCTGAATAGATGATTCAGAGCGTTTTTGAAAGTTGTGATTCTATTGTTTTGAATCTCTCAATCAACTCCTCATAACAGTTGGAATCCTCCCGACAAATCACAAGGGAATATTTTGCCTATTCAATATCATATGCTCCTGAATATTCCACTGGAAGTTACCAGGCAATTTGTATTGGAAACATTTGTCGTAAATACATTATTGGCGATTTTTGATAATTGAGGTATTTCGAATATTCTTATTTTTTGGCACACATTCATGTTACAACTATCGGACAACAAAGAATTTTGCCAAGTACTGATGATGCTCTATCTTCGCAATCTCTATCAAGTAGATCTATACAGGTTTTCCCGGACAAATTCGTGATTCGTCTTCAAGATAAGGCGTGAAATTTCACAGACAGTCAGACTACTGCAAAGAGATGTCATAGATTTCAATCGCTCATGTTCGTGATGCGTTGCGCATGTTCGTGGTAGCGCATGCAAATTAGTGAATAGGAGGACAACTTCATTTATCAATCATTCTATAGAAATTTGATGTTATTTGAAATTGGTTGCCGTATCTTGAACTTGAATACCTGAACACGAACTTGTGGACCTTTGCATTGAAACTCAGATGGCGCATGATTGATATTGATATCGCTATCTATGATCCTTGAAATTGCATGACTTAGGCCTCAGCTACACTGCGAGCTTTTCCAAGCGTTTCCGTGCAAAGCGTTTTGCAGCAAATATAAAGTCATCATTACAACAGTTTTAGACTGGCCACACTGCGAGCAAAGCAAACCAGAGCGATTAATAGCTTACGGGCATACGTTTCCTCGGGACGCTCGTGTTTGCTTTCCTTTCAGTGTGGTTGAGGGTTTATTATTGAACCAGCTCGGTCACAGAATTGGACAGGTCGTCTCTTCTTCTGTTTGAGTAGAAAGGAAACATTGGAACATGAAACGTTAATGAAATGGCACAATCTGCTGACATAATACCATAGCAATCGAACAATGAGCAGCCTGTTCAACATTCAACGCGCTAAATTGTGCGAAGTTTCAGTGACAGTTATAAACCACATCACAGAGCAAAGAGACGCAGACGATGTCAAGTTCTACAGAGAAGTTTGTGAACGATTTTTCGTGCGCCTGCTAACTTTTTCAATAATGATCGAAGGACGCAACATTATCTAGAAAACTTTTGCGCAATGATCTGAAATCTTCGAATTTGAAGGAATCGTGGCGATCGGAGCATTTTTAAGGTATTCACAGCAATCTGCAAGCGGCGCACGACTATTTTCCCTATTTCTGCAAGGTATCAAAATTTTATTTTGCCCACTTAGTAAGTTCCTGCATGTGCCATCGTTTTGAATCAGTTTGTACTTCTAGCAAAGTGATACGCTTAAACAATCTAATTCTGTGAGCTCGGGAAAACCTGATTTGCTCTATCAAGCAAGAGAAATAGTCAATTCATTTATTATGTTTTGATTCCAGAACACCATCAATTTGAGGAGACCCGATTCATTTACTCTGTTCTGTTTTCAGAACATCAAATTTTCAAGGTCGTTCTAAAAAACAGCTGATTAACTGTTCTGCCTCAGAAGCAGAACAAGGCCTGAGCGCACTGACTTCTACAGCAACAGTAAACATGTGACCTGTTAAAAATGAATAAAAGTAGTAAAAGATTGTATCATATACGATTATATTTTATAATGAATGAACATAGAGGAAAATTGCAACTACGCTGAGTAAACAGTTCGTTTCTATATTGAAGATGACTTCAAATCATACTCTCGCGTCAAGCGGCAAAGTGCCTATTACACGCAATGGGCTCATTAAATATGACAACAGACCAGGATGGCCATCTGTGTCACCTGTGAAGCAATTAATTAAGCAATAAAAAAATTAGTATTAATCAAGAAATTAAAAATAAGCAAATAATTTATCTCGACTAAAATGGTTCACGAAAGTTATCAGTATTAGCTGCAAACAAAAAAGGTGTCAGTGTTGGGTTGATTAATAGAGTCGTTCATCATTTATTGCAGTTTTTCGATGCGGAACTGCCGGGCGCCACCACACGTTTGACCGTGATGCACTCAAGAAAGCAACATTCGATGTTAATCCAGGCAATGGCACTTCTGAATGCGTTGGATCGACCTAGCATTCAGAAAAATACATTCCCTTACATATTACGTTCCTGGCCAGCACAGGAATTTCTATGTTTCCAGATATACAAGTAAATTTCTCCATAACAGCTGTTTATTTTCCAATAACCGCGTATTGATGGGATTCAAATGCGCGCCTTCCTGATTCATTTATTCGGGAACTTGTTCCAGAACCAGTGCAATTTTCAGTGCACTGAGAAAAATATATGAATGGCTAAAATAATTTGCTAATTTACAATGTTGATCACCGAAAGCATTTCAAATTTCAAATCTCCTCCGACATTGTTAGGTTCGTTATTTAATCAAATTATGCTATTACGCTCAGAGGCCAGATATTGGAGTGGACATGAATTGTAAAGTTAGGTCTTAGCAGGAATTCCATAGCTTGTTTTGCGGTGCAAATCATAAACTTTTTCATGTTTTTTGATATTTTACAGCTCAGCAAATGCTAATTATCCTTTTTTAATTTGATGGTGCTTGATTTCTATACTTACTTCCGTCCATCTGGTATTTTCGGGAGGATCCGACTTTTATGAGACTTGGTAATTAGTAATTGCTTATTCATAGAAGATGTGTTATTGAGTAAACTAAAATTAATTTTTGACGTTTAGTCAACTTAGCAGGAGAATTTATGGGAATATAGCCACACAACTAATTGGAATTAATATAAAAGGGCATCGAGATTGAAGACTTAAGAGTAATCATTGTTGTATCTATGAAAAAAATACAACATCGTCTTTTATCTTGTTACCACTTAGTTGTCATCAATTTAGTTCTTCCACGCATATTTCATGAGAAGTTGAGAATTATTTTCTTCCTCTGTAAAGGTCTAGGGAGAACTTTAAATGTGAAGAAAAACTGTGGGATATTATCAAATATCCTGAATTGTCAAATGCAGTGTAGATGAAAGTTATGTTAAAATCAAAAGTACACAGTGAATCAATAGGATAATCATAATGAGATTAGGAATGAAATTACACAATTCATGAGGGTATTATCGTTCCCATGAAGTAAGCTAAGCGAAGTAGGAGGTATGATGGTATATTCATGGCTTCATATATAGACTGTTGATATTTAGGAACTTTGACGTGTTCCATTTCGAGTATTACTTAAGATAAATTCCCCGTTTTCTTGTCATTTTAAGGACCAATCTAAATTATACCGGCACGGATAGCAATTAGCGGGAAAACGAGGGATTAAAGGTCATGTTCTTATGATAAAAGTGTATTCGCCGAAGAATTTTATCCTTTTGACTTAATATATTCCTACTTTTCTCGTTTTATAATGCGAATATGCCCCAGAATGTGGGCATATTCGCAAATGAATCGCAATTAAACGTAAATTCTTAATTCAATTACATATAGACTACTGAACGAAATTAACATAACAAATATAATGCACCTGTATTATCTGGTTGATAATATTTGTTCGCAAAACGCAGCCAGAATTTATTCCATGACGTTGTTCCGGCAAAAGTGATTCAGGCGAGCAGCTAGACTGCTATCGGTTGATCTTCGTGTAAGTGAAGCATTTGATTTCTTGGACATCAAGTCCTTACTCCTTATATATTTGTGCATTAAAGTCCATGTCATGAAGTGGATTATCAGCTGATCGGATTATCAGATATATAGATTCTGATCGAAATTATCGGGTGGTCAAGAAGGATAGGTCATCCGACTGGGTTTGCCGTTACTATTGGTATCCCCAAAACCCCAAAAAAGTGTACTTGGACCCTTGCTGTTCCAGTCTGTATATTCAATTTATGCCGTATTCGGACGTATGATTTAATATGCTGATGACTTGCTATATTGTTGCTGCACTGCTTTTGATAATAATTTGCAGATTGAGTGGAATATTGCCAATTGGTCAAGCTCCATTCAGCTTCCTTACAATGTTGATGAATACTTTTTTGATATCGTGGCAAGATGTGGTCTGGTTTGATCTACCAACCAGACCTATCGCTGTTGATGATTCTCCATTCCTTAGCAGCGTAGATTCAAAGAATTTTCTGAGCGCTTGGGCTTTTATACCTATTGAAATTGGAAAAAGCACATTGACTACTTTGTAAACAAAGTATGCAAAAGTATCAGTATCATTCGAGATCATAGTAGGGCTTATTGCCCAAAAGTTCAGTTTCTTCAATACTGCGCTGCCTCTGTTCAATCTGTCATATTAAAGTATATTTACATCCTCTCTCCGCAAGTATCAAGGTATCTTTTGAAAAAATGGTTAGGTGTCGATCATCGCCTTCGTCGCAATGTATTAAAAGTGTGGGGTCGGATCAGAGAATGGCGTCCATCCGATCCGATCCGAAATAATCCGAAATTTTCTGATTTCTTTGAATATCTTTGAATTGAAATTATTGAATCTTAGCGTATAGCTGCGGGTTGTGTAGGCCTAGATGCATTTCGAATACAGTTGGATGTGCAGTTGGTGACATGATAATAAAGTTGGGCATATGCATCATGTGTGCTCGTAGTCTATCATTGCTACCGGTCAAAATATTGTTCTGGGTTTCAATGTAAGGTTAGACATAGTGCTAATATTTTCTTGGTGAACAATTTTAATAATCATTCGGATTGGATTCTTTATGTGTATATATGATGGGACACGGGGTTCAACATTTTTGCATGGCTTGATTTGTGACGCTATGATTTGTGAATTGTCATTATTTGAAGGATATATTGCGACGTAATGTAGCGGCCTACATGAATGTAGGCTACTTGCATGATGCAGATGTATGGCAAGTGGAATAGTATCAGATACCGGTACCATAAATGTCTCCATGTCCCCATGTTTGAAATGTGGAATAAGTGCAGCATGTCATGTTTTCAACGCAATTGAAAGTCATCTGCTAAGTTGCATCGACGACAGAATACACGTAGAGATTTCTATTAAGTCGGATTAATTGGGATTTTTCTTGATCGGCCCTGTCCAATCCGATCCGAAGTTCATTTTCGCAGTCCAAATCCGATCCGATTGGCCTTACTGGCACATGCTCCATCTTCCAGCTCCAATTCACATGATGCGTTGGGTAATCGGACTTGTGAAAGTCTATTTATTGTGTGATATGGCTCAAAACACGAACTATCCCCTTCGTGAGATGCTTCTCTTCAGACCAACTTGTCATGTGAATTGAAATCATCTTCCCTTTCCCTGTCCATTTTCATGAACAAAGCGTTTTAGGAGAATTTTAAGAAAATTTTCAAACAGTATATTTTACTGTCTTATTTTTTTTTTCTTTTTGATTTCATAGTATACTAATTGACAAAATTTTTGAAACATTTACTTGTTTAACTTCTTTCATTTTTGACTGGTATATATACATGTATGTATGATACCTTGATAATTTAGTCACAATCACCAAATCGCTAGAACAGAAAAACAACGCATGTAGCAGATTCAACTTTAATAGCGCGTGTGCCCCCCTCTACCTCCAATACGTTCAGTAATCCGAGATGGCATAGATTCACAAAGTTTCTGAAGTTTCCACCACCATATCTGTCGTGTTCTTTAATACAGCATTGGGCAAAACGTTCACCTGGAAGACGATGCACTCTGACACGACCGTCATTGAAATCCAGAGTGAATCTCGATTCATCGGTTCACAAGACTTTCTGCCAGTGATGGTCATTCCATGAGCAATGGGATGACCAGGCAACTCGTCTTCTGCGGTGCTCAAAACTCAATGGAATTAGGACAGCTGGTCGTCGCGATTGAATTCCAGCTGCTCGCAATCTTCGGTAAGCCGTTCGAACGCTACAGTCTATATTTGAGGCACTCTTCCAGTGTACGACTAGCTTTGGGACTGACACAAATCTATTCCTCTTTGCAGCTAAAACTAGACGTGCGTCTGTCCTTCCTCCAGACTTTCTTGGTCGACCAGATCCCTTCTTCTTTTTAACATCTCCTTTTGCTTTCCATCGACACCACCACCTCCAAACAACGACTCTCGATAGTTGCAGCTCTTCGGCAACACTCGCACAACTTCTACCACAACGAATCATTCCAATAGCCATACCTCTGGTAAACTGATCGTGTGCCATTTTATTTTACAAAAGCTGGATTTCAGTTCACGTTTATGTTCAATTTGTAAAAGCAATTGTGACAGTTGTATCGATATCAAAATTTGAAATTTGACCACCATAGATCTTTCTCCATTCTCTAATGTGTTGAATGGTAATACATAGAAAGCGAGATATTGCATCATACCTGAGAAAAAAATGAAACAAACTTCAATTCAAGCCAATGACAGTTTGTTTCATTAATTATGTCAATGAGTATATTTCATTTTCTTCTGATGCTGTGTATACTGCAATTATTGATGTGTCATGTTCTCACCGGATTGTGTTTATGATGCAATTTGCTCACCGGATTGTATTCATGAGTCAACTTCAAAGATATTGTTATCAATTATTAAAACGCATACCTGCCAACCCCTGACAATGCAGAGAGGTTCAAGAAAGCTCTGTTGCAAATACTTGTTCATTTAATAGCACATTCTGCCTGCTTCGAAATTGCAGCAGGCAGAAGGCTAGGGTTGGCTTCATACCAGGGATGCGGAGTCCTATCATCCTGATAGGACTCCGACTCCGGGGGTTGATAGGACTCCGACTCCGACTCCGGGTGGCAAGTATAAAAAGCCCAGTTTTTTGAAAAACAAACCGGTAACCAACATCATAGATCATTATAGGCTTAGCTGAACCAATGTTGGTGATCATTGCTGCATCAATTATCAATCATTATCGATGAAAGTTTATCAAATGTCGCTTTAAATTGGATGCAAACGATTCGGCTCCTCCCATCTTTTTAATGTGTGCGTCACATGGTTTTTCTCCAGTCTCTACCAGGTAGGAAAATCCCACATCTTTCTCCAAAAATATGAGTACACTTTCGATTTTGATATGCGCTTTAGAGGACCCATCACACACGATTAACGTGAGGGTTAAAGGTAATGTTCTCAAACAAACTAGTGTTTCATTTTTGTCTCTGATGTTACCTTTGGCGCGTAGGTGTGATCGAGGCTAGGAAGGCTTGTCTTCTCTACTAAATCACCGAGTGAAAAGACAATCCTTTTCTCACTTTCACGGTTCATTCCCTCATTTATTGCAAGCTTTGCATGCACTGCTGTCTCTGTACTTTTGTTTGACGGAGAAAGTTGACATCAAGACAGTGACAGCTATGCACGAGGATAAATAATTTGTTTGTATTGTATTTCGGGTCTAGTTATAGGCCGAAGTCCTATCATTTGAAATCCCAGCAAAAATGATGGGACTCCGACTCCACATCCCTGTTTCATACAATTAAAATATTGTTATTAAAAGCATTTCGATTCCCAAATCGATTTTTTAATGCGTGAAATGTGCAATTTGGCTCTATAAGGTCTATCTTGTACAGGTATCTGTTGTACAGGGAGGTAACGTGCTCTCAAAGAAACGATGTTGTCCACTTTTCATACAAATTGCAGAACTCCTGAGTAAGATGTAGGTGATGGTCGCCAACAGGAGGTTTTTGCAATTCACAGTTTTAATCTTTTGATGAAAAGGCAAGTAAGTGATCACTCCTTTTTATTGACAAAAAGCCATGTAAAAAAGATGTACAAATGCCGAACGTTTCGGGAATTCTCACCTCCTCAGCGGCGTTAACTAAATCGGCAAAGTCCTTTGTGAGATAACCAGACTAATATTTATATCATCAGAGGCAGAGACCAGCAATCAGATTCAGAACTCCAGCTGCTGTTACAAATACAATTCACCGCAGATAAATCGCAACCGCGAACTTGTGGAGTTCTGAATCTGATTGCTGGTCTCTGCCTCTGATGATATAAATATTAGTCTGAGTATCTCACAAAAGTCTTTGTCGAATTAGTAAACGCCGCTGAGGAGGGGAGAATTCCCGAAACGTTCGGCATTTGTACATCTCTTTTACATTGTTTTTTGTCAATAAAGAGAAGGAGGGATAACTTGCTTGCCTTTTCATCTTAAGATTAAAACTGTGAATATTGAGTCAGAGCTTGTCTTCAGATGCAGACAGAGGGAAAGTTTCGAGGTTTTCAGTCTTTCAGTAGTTTTTAGAAAAATAATCTATTAGGAAGAAATTGTTAGTTGCTTCTTTATTTATACAAAGATTTGGCAAGATTATTTAGATACCTATGGCAAAAATTTATTTGCCAGAAATAATCAGAGAAATTAAAGTTTAATGGGCACACTACACGTATAGTACTTGTATATATTCATGGAGGACGTAACATATATTCATAAATTTAAAAAATCATACTTGTCTCATCAACTAGAATTTCTGCATGATGTAAAATGAAAATAAACACAAGCATTCTTTAGAGTTTGAATGAACTCTACTGGCAAAAAAGGACCAATTTTATTGTAGAGAAGACACGGCGAGCATCATTGGGATATTGTTTCAATTAGTTGAATCAGCAGATGAGTGACGCCTTCACATTTTTTGCTTATAGGCTTTCTCATTTTTAAGTCGTTTACTTTTGGTTGGCAATGGACTTCAAACTTCAACGTTGTTGTCAATGGACGAAGTTTTATGTGATTCATTGACCTGAAATCTGAAACTTGAATTCACGACGCATATGCATAATTACTTGACATCAATTAGACAATTATACTAATCATCATGTCCAACCTCTGATATATACCGGAAGTGAAACTCCTTTCCATGACTGAGTCACTTCTAAAAATAGATTAAACTAAATACGTTCGAAAGTGACAACTTTGCGCACTTCACACCTTACTGATTTTGGATCATGTCGTCTTCACTAT
This sequence comes from Prostheceraeus crozeri, assembly GCA_907163375.1. NCBI lineage: Eukaryota > Metazoa > Platyhelminthes > Polycladida > Euryleptidae > Prostheceraeus > Prostheceraeus crozeri. Next base: position 110,331 of record CAJQUW010005569.1, on the reverse strand, counting down.
TATTTTGATGCAATGGAGAAATCGTCCATTTGGATATGTGTATAATGATTGAAGCATAAGAGTGTAGAGTTTGATCTTGCTAATTCTACGTCCCTTGATGAATTGCGCTGTGTAGCAAATAAAACCTTGTTTGTAGTCTGTGAAGCTTTCTCTTAGCGTGAACAAAGTCACAAATTTGATTTTCCAATTTCCGTGTTATATTCCTTTCTGATGTTTGCTATTTCAAAGTCATCTATCTCTCTAACGGTCAATAAAAACATCAGCTTGTCTCTATTTGATTCAAGGGCCACTCATTCATGAATTAGGCCTACTCAGAGGCTAATTGAATAATATAATAATTAAACTGATTTTCAGATTAGTCTCTGTAAACCAAATGAAAAGTAGAAAAAAAATCATTAGATTTTTGGCCTGTTTCTGTCGACCGTTTGAAGGCGCTGGACGCCGAAGGCGTTTCTAGATTAATTTTTGATCAATACATTTTTCGAACAAAACTTTGGGGAGTTTTCTTTTTTACAAATGATGACAAAATGATCTAGGGTCTATATCGCTATAAATGCATAGACAGAATAAAAACTGATGCCATTATAACTCGATAGATCAAAGCCTGAAGGACGCAGCCCGCTGTTCCGAACCTGCTTGAAGAGCGTCGACTGCTGTTCCGAACTGGCCAGAGGGTCGCCGACCGGCCTGAAGGATGCCAATCGACGTTCCGAGCCGGCATGGTATTCTAGAATCTCCTACGTATTTTGTTTCCAATGGGAAGCAGAATAATAGATAGATTTTCCGGTGATGAATAGATTGATAGATATATTTTCTGCGGTATAGGTGAATGTAATTATATTTTAATTTTCCGATGATATAGATTTTCCTTCTGGCAGAATGCGTCTATCACATTGTTCGTCGATGCACTTTGTGTCATATGTTGAGAATGCTAATGTAATTAAGGAGTCATGTATAGAAAAAATAATGTCGTATTTTACATTTCCCCATTGAGATAAAGTTCCTTGAAAATACAATTCAAATAAAAAACAGCTATTTATCCATCTGTCATAAACTATTAATAAAAATGTTTCAAGTGTGTATTGTTTGCCAGTTTTTTCATTTTTTGAGTCAACTCGCCTCTAAGTGTATAGTTATTCCTATCTTATTCTGCTTCTATGATGAACACCACGTTGCTTCATGCTGACTCGAATTAATTTCCTTTCCGACTGTCAATTTTTTATTTCGAACACACACCTTCTCAACAACACAGAAGCGCTCATTTGTTTGATGTCTACTCTCGCACTATGCTTTCATTTATTATTTTTGGCCATTTTGATTTTTCTACTCATGTTGGCATATAACCATCATGCTTACTAAGCACAGCAATTACACGGAAATTCCAGCATGATGAGAAAATGTAAAATAACAGCTTATGTTGTGATTTTCAAGCACCTGGCGGAAAATTTACAATGCATCCGTTCAATGACGCAATCATAACACCGGCCTGAAGGACGCCGACCACCTTTCCAAGACGGTCTGAGAAACTCCGGGTACTGTTCCAGACCGGTCTGAAGAGCGTCGACTGCCGTTCTCAACCGGCCAGAGGGTCGCCGACTGCCGCTCCTTAGCGGTCTGAAGGACGGCGACCGCCGTTCCGAGCCGGTCTGAAGGACGCCGAACGCCGTTCAAAGACGATCTGACGGACGCCGACCGCCGTTCTAAGACAGTCTGAAGGACGCCGACCGCCGTTCCGAGCCGATCTGAAGAATGCCAAACGCCGTTCCGAGCCGGTCTGAAGGACCCCGACCGTTGTTCCGAACTGTCTTGAAGAGCGTCGACTCGCCGATCGCCGCTCCTTGACGGCCTGATGGATGCCGGTCTGAAGAGCGCCGACCGCCTGAAAATCTCGACCGGTTTCCATCTGTGCTATGCCATGCCGAGATGTCCTTAACTAGCGGCATCATTTAAGATAAAATGATCAGGTCATTAGTTAGACACGAACTCACGACCATCAGTTACCTCCTGCAAACTGTTCTGGGACACATGGGTATGGGAATCTTTGCTTATCATGCATCTCCAAGCATGACTTTGTAACACTAAACTGCTTTATTCTACGTTCGTCTGAAGCAAAGTCATCAATCACTGAAAAATGACCTTGTGCTCTTTAGAATAGGTTTTATCATAAGGATCAGTCACTCATCGAAAATAGTTGAACTTATAAAAAAATCTGGGTCTGCCTCTTAAACCGCATGTTCTTCTGCGTTTATGAGAAATAACTGTTAGTTTTGTATTTGTGTCAATCAAAGTTGTCTGACAAGGCCGGGGGTGAAGCGCTTTTGGCGTCGCAGAAGTCAGGTATTAAGCAAGTCAGTTCGCAATCAAAGTGTCACTCAATCTTAAGTCCACTACTTATTACATCTCGTGCTATGATACAGAATCTTCTTCTTGAATAAACAAAAACAAGGTGGCTGCAGTGAAACGACCATGGGTCAATGACCAAACGAGTCATGCTTACAGATGGAGGCCCATTATTTTCCTTTTAATCATTTCAAAATGACATAGAATCAACTGATAATGCATTTCCATCGCTTATAAGCTTCGATTATAAAGGCGTCAATCGGAAAGCTAAGGTACATCAATCTCAATTGAGTGATTGAAGTCTGTTAGCCGAAGGCCCACTTTAATAATAGTGTGGTTCTGGAATTTGGAATGTCATCTCGTGACGGTCTGTTTACTCTAGGATGACATACATGCCTCTAGGATTCCCACGATGCTCCATTTGAAATTAAACGAACAGAATGTTACTGGAACACTATCAGGAATACTGTGAATCGGATAGTTCAAATTATGTTCATATTTCTGGTGTCTGAAAGAGAATTTAAAGTGAATACTTTTCATTATTCATCAATCCTCATTATGGTCACTTGAAAGAAGAGACACATGACTACGTTCATTCCACCAAAGAAGAAAGCAAAAATTACAAGCGGCAAGTCACAGTGATGCACAGGGTAGCTACCACAAGCCATGCTGTCATTCAATTGGATAAAATGTTTTTAAAACGTTTTATTTGTAAATATAAAATGAAAGGTCTCAGTGCCCTATCAGATGCACTTCGTGAAGTCAAAGTGAAAGTCAGGTCACTTTGGCCTGAGGAAGTGTTCATGATAACGCACGAATACTCGCCTGCTATTTTCGATTTTTTACGAATTTCGAAAACTTCTCATTCGAGAAGCATTTTTTTCAATTAAACATAATCAAGTCCAAGCATATTTTAAAATGCTGTCGGTTAATAGCGGTTCGCCATTAATTTGAACATGGAAGGTGACATTATGGCGGAGGTGGCCCTTTTATTGATAGGCACTGAGCACTATTATCGAGTCAAAACAGTCTGGACTTCGACGGTTGTGGCCGCTGGCTCCACAGTCAGACTGGATAATTAACTGTAACTAAATCAGTAGTTTGAACAAGTCGAAGACGCTCTACTTTTCAAATGTGATTGGAAATCTCCAATCAGTAATAAATTATTTTCAATTTTGACACTGTTAAATAATTTCCGGCAGATGGTAGCTATCACAGACACTCCGTTGCTATCAATCTTCAATAAAACAAAGTAAGTCTTTTATGTCGTGATGCTTGCTTTATTCATTTCACAGAGATTCGAAATGACTGGTGATTTTAAGTACAGATTGTTTCATAAAAAATGGATCACTCTTAAACATCGCCTTAACTTCAACTTTGTCTAACTCCGCTAAACTTGAACGAATTTCTCTGAAATTTGGAAGATATGTCAGTTGTGCTTGCTAATATCATTGTTGGAAATTTCAAGCATGAATATTGAGTTGTTTTCCTGTTATAGATAAAAAAGTAGTAGATAATTTGATCTTCATTTAGCAATGTTACACAAAATCATACCTCACTCTTATAAAATTACATTTGTTTCCTTTGTTATGTAATATGTTGTTCTACAAGCCAAAATCTATCAAGCAAAACAAAAATAAAGAAAATCGGTCAATCAGAGCTAGTATAGCACCATTATTCATCAACAATAATGTAACTGCTACATGTGATTAACTGGACTTCATGTTCCATAGCTTCCTGACTTCATTGCGGTGGTGTTGGCAGCACTCCCGATTGCTTTCAGCTAGAAATCTATCTCTTACCGGTTGAAAACAATACAAAGTACAAATGAACAATAACGAGATCGCATTCACAAAAGGCACAAGTGTCAGCCTTGCTAGAACTAGAGTTTTCTTTGCGAGCTATAAGCAAGCGACTAAATGTCCCTTACACAAATGTGCATCGATGGCATAATGATGATTTTCGACTCTGTCGTAAAGAGGATTCTGGCCGTCCACGCAAAACATCCAAACGTAGAGACCGCCTAATTTTGAGATTTGTTAAAGTTGATCCAAGTCTCTCGTTAACTGAGATGGTTGCACTAGACGCGTCTATTTCTAAGTCCACTATTCGTAGAAGACTTCACATACACCAAGGAACCATGAATTCTGAACGCTATGTGAATGTTTTACGAATGAACATTGGCCAAATGACAGATCAACTTGGTGATCCATCGACTTGGTTATTTATGGATGATAATGCTACGTGCCACAGGAGTAGTAGAGTCAACTTATGCAAGTCTCAATTAGGGCTTAGGACATTATCTTGGCCAGCTCGTTCTCCTGATCTGAATCCCATAGAAAATGTATGGAGTATTCTAAAACGTAACGTTCGTCGTTCACTGCTACCTACAGATGGCGTATCACAACTTACGTCACTGTTAAAAGGTTAGTGGAGAAAGTTAGATCAGTCAAAAATCAACGATATCATCGAATCAATGCCTAGACGAATTGGTAATGTCATTGACAATAAGGGTAGGGCCACAAAATATTAGCTTCTTAAGAACCGTTACTGTATCATAGATTATCAGATTATATAAGGACATTTAAATATATTAGGAACATGATATAACATGAAAAATGCTTTCTGTATCATACTTATGTTTTATTTAGTCAAATTTTAGGATGATCCACTTTTTATGAAACGGACTGTAGGTTTCAGAAGTTTACACGATAATTTAGATAATGGTGCATGCTAACTACTGTATTGTGTATCTACCAGTTTTCAACCGATTTTCAGAAAGCGTTTGAAGAGTTACCGCATCATGTAATCGTTGAATCGCTGCAAAGGTTTCCTGCTTCATCATCCATTGTTAAATGGATTTCGAGTTTCCTCACGTGTAGGCATCACCGTGTCCTTGTTAATGGCGAGTCTTCCAGCTGGGTCCCTATTTCCAGTGGGATACCACAGGGAAGTGTAATTGACCCCATATTGTTTGCGCTTTCGGTAAATGATTTGAACCCGATTTGTGACAACACTTTCCTTTTGGAGTATGCTGATGATATGCTTTTTGTCAGAGGCGCCTCTGATGATTGTCTTCAGCTCGAATGGGAGAATATTGTGAGATGGTCAGACAGTATTCATCTGCCATTAAATGAGTCCAAATGTAAAGTCATGGATATCGTCACAAAAAAGAATATTTCAACTGTGCCAATTTGTGCTAGTGATGATGTAGTTTTGCAGCAGGTTGCTTCTCTAAAGATCTTGGGTGTTACATTTGCGTCTGATCTTAAGTGGAAGTTGCATGTTGATGTCATTGTCAAGAAGGTCTCCAAGCGTATTTTTATTTTTCGAAACCTAAGGAGGTCGCACTGCCTTGTTCCTTTGATGGTACGATGCTATGTAACACTGATTCGCTCAATTTTGATACATGCATATCCATGTATTTGCAACATGTCAGAACATGTTTTCAAGAAGCTTTTGTCTATCGAACGACGCATCTTCCGCATAATTGGTGTTGATGTTTCTTAATTTCCTGGTGTTTCGATTGCTATTATCAAGCATTCAATGTGTGAAAAATTGTTAAAGACTATTGAAAGTTGTTCTGATCATTCCCTGAGAGAAATGTTTGTGTCTAAAGTCCAACATCGTGTGAATCGGCATTCAAAACCCAACTGTGCTCTTTGCAGACCCTTCGCTAGGACGAAGCGCTGCGCTTCGTCTTTTATTTGCTATTGTAAATAGTTTTGTTCAGTGTTTTATTTCACTTTTTACTCACTTTTTATGATTCTGCCATGTAAGATCTTCTTTGCATTCTTATGTTTATTAATGACTATCGTGAAATGTACTGCGCTTATCGATTGTAACTTGTAAGGCAATAAAGAGATTCTTATCTTATCTTACCTTCCCACTTAATCACAAGTTTAGCAAGCTACATGGATAGACTCATAGTCCAGGTGACATTTAACTCAAAGCTAAAATCTTCCATTGACATAATTTTTCAACGAAAATTGCATGTAATTTTGAAATGTTGACAATTCTGAGAGAAAGAATTTCATTGCAGTGTCTCGATTATTCAGACCATCTCACAGGTCTACACAAAAAAATCTCTGGTTTGATGCAATATTAACTCACAGTGAACAGCGCAAGTACAAATTTCACTGTAAATTCATATAGTACTACATGTATATTTTGCTGCAAAAATGATGGACATATATAATGACATATTTTTTTAAAAATGGGCATTCCACACCATTCCTGCTCCCATTCCTCTTCTGCGTCCCACATCGTGTTCCCATTCCTAATCTGCGTCGCACACCGCGTTCCCATTCCTGATCTGCGTCCCACACCGCGCTCCCATTCCTCATCTGCGTCCCACACAGCGTTCCCATTCATTATCTATTAACAGCATCCGTCTCCAATTTTGATGTAGAGAAGGATAATGCCAGGACAATGCAAACTTCAATTTTCTAGCATTTTTTCAGAAATATTCGCCGCTTCAGTTTGATAGATTGAAAGTATTGATTAAAGATGTTCTGCACCTGTGGTTTCAAGTAGTGTCGAAGAAATTGTCAGGCGACTATCAATGTACAAAAAAGTTTGATTCAAAGCAACAGATTAACTTAAATTACATATATCTATCAATCTATTTATTCCACTCTAGTGAGATAGGATACTTGAATGCAACGGTTAAGGGTTGAATTCTGGCATGGCTTTTATTGTTCAAAAGATCAACGAAAGCCTGGTGTATAATTAAGTTAATCAAATTTAGAATTCAGTGAGATATTCAGAATAAACAATGGCTAAATTATATGCACAGTTCAATCAAAGTCTCTATGGGCATACTTTTATTAACGATGTCAAATATGTCAATTAAATTACAACATACAACCCGCAATTTAGTGGGATGATACCGAAATTTCTCGAGATGCTGTCGGAATTACAAAAGGTAATTCAGGCCAAATCATATTACGGAACACGACAGTTTTGAAGTTATGATTGTAGCACAACATTTATGGTTGTGGGAAAGTATTAAGAACAACAGGAATTGAATATGTAAAAGCATCTTGCAAAGTTGTTTTCACTAAACAAACCGCTGAAGTCTGATTAATCAAAAAGTTAATTAGAACTTTTAAAAGCAGGCAAATGGGGCCTATTGCTTTATGTTGAGGTATAGGCTATTAACATTGTCAAAATACTAAAAAATACTTGCAAATACTGTCTTGCTCGGTAAATAGGCTTACAAATGATAACATGGATATCTTGTCAAGTATTAGTCATAAAAAAGAACTGGAGTTATTGGCTTTTTTACTTTCAGTAGAAAATATGTAAATTATCTGTTATGCTGGACATGCAGCTGAGCGCTACGATGAGCACCTAAAATTTCTGACACACCTCCGTGGTAATGAGGTAAACGGGTTTCCAGTACGGTGAAAAAAACTATTGCACGGTTTCAACATTCAGTAAAAACCAACAAGCATCGCCTGTCAGATTTTTATTTTCATCAGTCAGTTTCACAAACTGAAGTCTCAAAAATTGTATCAATAAAAGTGCGCGCATAATCTACACAAAAAGCCACAAATCACTTTATGAAATGCAATATCAAAAAATGTAAAGCACAATACTACGGAATGTCATTCATCAACAGATAGTCGTTCAGTTGTGATTCGAGCCCTAAGCCGAACACTCAAATCCAAATGGGCGGGACACACACACACACACACAATTCAAATTCGTCGATTAACCTGATTAATTTAGTGGAGTGGAAATTCCTATTCAGTAAAGAAGTAGATTCTTTGATAAGAAGCCTATTTTTACAGCCAAAATTTATACAAGTTTGTCTCCATTATTTGCATTTGCAGAAATTATGATCAATCAACGCTACTCGTCTATACATTTCTACTAGAAAAATGCATTTCTGAAATCGCTTCTGATGCGTTTGTAGCAATATGCTCGTGGAAATGTTAATGCTGTTCGCGCTATTCTCCTTCATATTTAGTTATAGAAAGAAACTAAGAATTGATTGGTGTTTCGAACGTTAGAAGTAGGAAATTTGAACAATAGATCTGATCGATCTCCGATTTTACCATTTTGACTTGATCTGATGATCGATTGATCGGCCGCTTCAGCATCATGGTAGATGATCAATCGTTCAGTGCTTTCTCTCGTAATCGATCGATCGGTAAATAGCAATCTTGACCTAATTCACAGCGCTGACAAGAGCCTACAACTCCCCTGAAGCGCACGCTAGCATTGCAGCAGTCATGCAGAGCACGCGCTCTTTAACCAATGTAGTCGAACAGAATATAAAGTAGAGTAGACGACTGTCTGCTTTCTACCGGTTTCTAAGATTGCAGAAGCATCAAAAATCTTTTCAGGTTGTGCTGATCGATGTGATCGATGATCGAGCGATCGCTTCTATCTAGAGAAGATCGTTAATCGAGCGATAAGTGAAAAATGAAACAATATGATCGACACATATATGTAGATTGATCAAAGAAAATCGTATCTCAGTAATTCACAGAACAGTTTATTAATCAAACCAAACTACAACATTCTAAAACATGGCACCTATTTGATTTTACATTGAGTCAACAATTCTACTAAAAGTGGTTAAATGTGGAACTAAAGCGGACAAAATGGCACTTTTACAATGCAGATTATGATGCACGACTAGTCAAGTTGATCATGAAATCTACAACAGCATTTGATTTGATCGACAACAAATCAGCAAAATTAATATTGATTGAACATAGCAAATTGCGTCATTTCCTTGGTCAGACGAGGCAGTTATAGATTTAAAACTGTTGGTACTGTTATGGGTTTAAGATATGCTAGTCTCTTTAATATAAATTGTAAATTACAGTGACAGATCTGCTAAAAAATGCTACGCTCATGACATCGGTCATTGATTTCATTAGACTTCTACCTAAAATGCCCATCACAGGTAAATTGGACATTTTGGCTCAGAGCCATCTACAGGAAGTAACTTTACACGTGCTTGTGCAAGGTAATAGAATATTACGCCACCAAAGTTCAATTAGCTTTTAATTGATCATTTTCCTGAACATCTGAGACTTAGAACTGTTGTTTCAGAGCACTGCGAAGACACCGATTTGGCTAATTGAACAATTGGTGGCTAATTGCCCAAATGAGATAATTGATTGCTTTACGACGATACTGAAGTTCGTGATTTAGATCATAGTCTTTGATCTGACAACTGATTTAGGAGCGTTAAAGATCTGCTAGTGCGGAACTTCATTGAAACGTAGAGAACTGAATGAAAATCCAGTCTCTAAATATTTACGAATGTGATCATCACAGATTCTTGCAACCATGGTTTACTTGAATTGATGTTTTTGATTTTTACTTCAATTTATTTACTTTATTCTTAATAAAAAACCATTCGAAATTTAGTTTAATTCGATTAGGGTGGAGAGCGGTTGCTATGTTGACAGTTGAATTTAAACACTTATCATGCATGTTGATGTATTGGTTTATGTATATTTTCAATACCTTCATTGATTTTTAAGCTTGTTATCTAGACTACAACTTAATATATACTCTTTCGTAATTTGGATCATTGTTTAAAAATAATTGTTTGATTATAGTCAACATTTGAATTTTTTACTGAAAACGCATCTTTAATAGTTAATTGTTTAATATGAAAAATAAATTTTTGCAAAGCTGCGCATCGAATGATTCTGACACTATGGCTTTTTGATATTGGCTTTCCAAAAGCTTGATTGCTTGCTTGTTAAACTATTTCTTTTTTTCTTCAAATGACACCGGTTGCACGAGGTCATCATTAAACACGAGGAATCTGTTCAGACGAATATTCACACTTGTCATCTGTTGCATGAAACCGAATCGCATTGCATACTGAAGGCGTTAGCTTCAGTATTACACTGTGGAGTAGACTTTCTAAAAATGCATTTCCCAAAACTTTTCCAAAATTTTCCATCATTGAGCATTTGTGCCATTTCGGTTATTTTCATGGAAATCCGACGCTCTATTAAATGACTAGAACGGCCATGGACATTGAAAACGCAATACAGCGTCATGGACATGCGTTGTCATAACAACGGCACCTAAACAATGGCGGCTTCCAGTGGTTGACAATGGTAAGTTAACGGTAGATGATAAACGTACTTTGTAATTATTCACGATCACTATAATTTCTCTCTGTGGTGCATATCTAAAAGCTTTTTTACAAAACAACTTACAACAGAAAATCATGCGGCAGGAAATTAATACCGTTGTATGTTTCAGCAATTTCCTTCTTTGAAAGATCTGGCAATCGGCGAACAGACGAGTGGCTGAAATTACCATCAGCAAACAGCTGCTGTCCATTCTAGCCTCACTAACTTAAACAAAGCGACAGGTCGGATTTCTATGGTTACTTCAAATGATATTTTATGAGACAATCATGATAGATACAGGACGTGTGACTAATGCAAGTTTTCATGGTTACTACTCTTACTTCTTATAAAATTTGTAAGTAGCAATGGTAGTGACATCTTCACGAATCACAAAATTACGTATTTGGAATTTAAAATCTATGTTGTCAAGATCAATTCCAAATACAAAATGAATGCCCCATCCGAAAGAGGATGCGGTATATATGCATGCCTTTATCATTCCATGAGAACTACAAATTTATTTGAGTAATCATCATGAAATTCAACAAAAGTTAGAGATTTACTGATATTCACACTGAATTATCTATGTAGATTTTCAGACTTATTCGTTATTAGGAGTGTACGAGTATATGATTAACCGGTTAAGTTTATTGCGGTTGAATCATGCAGTTGAGAAATCTCAACAACTACCAAACTTATCACTGGTTAATATCAATTAATGATGGTTTACAAGTTTTGGAATCTACTCTGTCAGCTTGCATATTTCAACATCGAAAAGCAATTTTAATGGTATATCTAATTTGAACTTTTCTATCTACTGACTTCAACACTTTATCGGAGCAAGAGGACCAGAACTTCAAACATCAATTTTTGAAAACAACTTGGTCATAAATTGATTGTTTAACTTAGCTTGAAACGCTACTCTGATATCTATGCATGCATCCTTGTCGAGGTTAAATTTGTTCGAGAAAGGAATCGAGCGTCGGGCGTAGTTTGTCGTTGGGTTGACCAACAAGAAGATGAGCCTGATAAAACTTGGTAACAGATTTGCATATTTATAAGTGATAGGGTGTACGATGCATCATTCTGTGAAAGTCTCGTTTTTGGTCTCACACCCTTCAGAAAGTCGTACTGGTGTTCCGGACCAATGCAGATGATGCCAAGTTCTCATGAGAAGTTTGCAAATTTCCCCTTCGTCTGCTATCTTTAAAGCCAATGATCGGAAGAATTTACATTATCGACACAACTGACGTGTTTAAACAGCCTAGCTGTGAGAACAATACCCTCAGGCATCCTGAATCTGCCTCGTCTCTTTCTATCTTCCATCTCTTATTCTAGAATATCTCTCTCTCTCTCTCTCTCTCTCTCTCTCTCTCTCTCTCTGATCCTGCAACCCATTATTACCATGAGCTCAATATTTGCAGCCTAATTGTGAGACAAGTGAATATAATGATGATCAGCAATATTGAGAACACTGAAATGAGGAGTGATTTATAACAAGTTTATGAAGTGCACATTTTTGTAAATTGTCAACGATCTGCCTGACTTCACACTATCGTTTCCATTAATCAGAAACACATTCTTTTGATTAGATGTTGATATAAGTCTCATGTTATGCTATAATTCCGGAGTTACCTATTAACTTCTTGCTTAATATGTCATGGCAGTCAGAAGGCAATATTTTCACACACTTTGAATTACGCATTATATCAGAAGTTATTCAGGAATCGCATAATATCTGATGAGATAGTGACCAACTTCACATAATGCGATTACGGCGCCAGAAGGTTGATAATTCATGTCACTCACTCTTCTCAACTTCTTTTGCTCGTCATTTCTACGTTTCGGCTCACGGCCAACCCCCGGACTGCTCATGTCAATCCCAAAGATGGCTGATCTGAATGTCTGAAGTTGGTCCCTATTCGCCACACCAGCACGTGGAGGATATGTTGGTGCTTGAGATGAGTTCGCACAAAATGAAACACTGTCATTAGATCTTCATCAACTTTCATAAATATGACTAGGACCTTCATGTACGTAGTATTTCTTTCAATTGTCAACTCCCATACTTTTACATTATAATTGTCACGATTCCGTTGCCGTTTTCGTTCAGCATTTAGATGTCTGAAATCTGTTTTGAACATGATTTAATGGCAAATAATGTTTAGTTATTGATTTTCAGAAAACGCATCGGCTACATAAATCGTTGCTCAGTGTTTCAGGTGCGTTTGGCACCCCCTATTGTTAATATACTACTAACATGGATTCCAAACAATGCCGCATACACGTTCAACGCTGACGTCCAATATACTGTACCGACTGCAGACGCTGGTAGTGGAAATAAAAAGGGAAAATTCTCACCAATAGTTTAGGAAATTAAAAATGCATGTTATCAAACAACAGGAAACCGATGGATAATAATGGAAAAATGGAGGTATACAATAGACGTACTATGATGACACCGATTACAATTGAACTAATGCTACACACTATAGCTAAGACTACACATGGAAAATACTATTTCTTCACTTGAATCTGTTTGTTAAGAAATATATCATCAATATAATTGCTCAAAGAAATGGAAACATTGTCCTGAAAACACAGCTAAAAAGCAGAAAAACGTGTTTGATTAACTATTTTTTTATTCTGTAGCTATTGTTAGCAATTAAAAGTATCTTCATTTAACTACAATGATTAAGATGGAGTCTGGCGTTCTGAACAGTGTGCCAAAATGAGTGTTTGTGCATTTTACGCGCGGACATGTTATGAAATAACGATCATATTATTTTCAAAGGCATGTGACATATGAATTCTAAATCAATTGTTCTAGTTTTCATTATAAAGGCTATAAACACATGACTGCAGCGCATATGACTCCTTCGTTCCTTATTGGCTTATTATCTCGTACAGAAACCTTGTATATAACCTGCATATTTCCTCCTCCAAAGAATTTATGTTGACCTTCTTTGATCATAAGTGTATATAAGTGATGGAGGTGCTAGGCTGATACAGCTAATCAAATGAGCATTAACATGAGTACTAAAATCAGTATGAACTAAATACCCTGCCTTCGAACACAAACAATTCTAAATGAGTACTATAATCAGTGCGAATTGTGCACTGTGCTTTAAAACCCAAACAGTTCTGAAAGGAATGCTGAATTCAGTGCGAATTAAGTACTGTACATTGGAACCGAAGCATCTAAAAATAGAGTACTAATTTTTTCGTACTGAAAGACTACATTTTGAGACTCATTTCTTAGTTGCAGTTAGTACCTACTCGCGTTCGGTGCTCTATCTAGTCCTCATTTGGGACTTAATGAATAACAGTGTAATCAATGATCAAGAGAGCTTGGTTCCAAAATTTTTTCGAAAGAAAGGATCAATGTCAAACATGCGTCTCTATATGATCAACTTTATTCATTGATTAGTAATTTACATATTTATTGAACAGCTATTGATAAGAGATTAGAAACGTTCCAATGGTTCGGTCAACAATTATTTCAATGAAAAAATAAGAAATACTTGACATATGTTTGCCCATAGAAATTAACAGTTGGCTCAATATCTGGTGTTATCAATTGTGTTCCATGATCGTGAGACACAGATCCTGACCAACGCAAAAGGCAACCCGGCGCAAAATAGACATCTGTGATGTAGTCCTGACTAGTAGAAGTGTACGTTCTTGACACGAACACGACACGAATGCGATTGTGCTTCATGTCGTGTCGATCGTACATTCATGTTGTGTTCGAGTGTTTTGCAATTAGAATCGTGTAATGTTTTCGTGCTGGCTATGATTAATTGGAAATTTCAGTTCGAGATAATATGGTAGCTTAGCCTGTTCTTGCTTAAGACGAGCTATCTATTCCATGATGATTGATGGCAGATTAACAACCATGTAGCAAGTACATAGCAGGAAGAGTGTCGACTAAAAAAATGTCGGCATGTAGTGAAAATTTTTATATCAAAAGATTCAGCGTTTTGCAGAGATTACGTTCCTGCATTCCTGTTAACGAAATTGACCAGACGACGGGAGATCATAACAATTTTCAACAAAAAAGTGAAATTTTCTTTTTTGTTGAAATTATTCTTGTGTTTGTATACTAGCAACATGAGCCCACTATATAGGAAGCATGAAATTTATTTGATATCAAAAGGAATAAGCATTTACTAATTAAGCGGAAATTAAGCTGATTATCAAGGAAATTTCATGAAACGCATTATAATGCAAGTCTTCACGGAAAAGTTGAGATCTTATTACGCGCTTCTTGGCTGAAATTTCAAGCATTTGATTCAATTTTCATCGGCATGATTTTATGATTCACTAAGTTTATGTTTCATTTCTTGAATCTGAATAGTAATGTGGACCCATTTACATCTTTTAAGACTAATTATGATCATTGTCTTGACTATGATATTTTGCTCTTGCGATTTTGCTCTTTCAGCGGCAGGTATAGTTTGTGATATGATCACGCTTAAGAAAATGTTCTTATTAATAAAGCTTGGCATTTTATAAGCAATTTGCAATAGCAACCCATCGAATTGCTAATTTGACATTAGAAATTGCCTCTCCAAAGTTGTCATGACACGGAGGATTTGAAAAATGCTATTATTCCTTCTCTGTTCTTATCATGATCAGCCAATCCCGTGGCAATTTCTTCAAAACTGCAAAAATGTTCTTACCTCACATTTGACACTGGGTCACAACTCGAGTTCATTCAATAAAATCGAAGCTGCATACACATTGGGGATTTAATTAATGCATAGCTGATGCTCCACCCAATTTACTAAAGAACTGTTGACAGCATTCCTTTATTGTGTTTGCACGGAGCCAAGCAATGCTTGTTCGAGCCATGAGCATCGACCGCCTCCTGAACCAAGTGCGCCCCATGCTTGCCTCCCCAGTTCCTCTGCGAGCGAAGGTGCATTTTCAACAGATTTTTACTGCATCGGCCATTGGTCTACTGCCTTATGACAGTAATCACTGATCTATTAAATCGAATCAAATTATTTTGTTGCAATTTCTTCAATATGGAGTAGTTAACCCCATTGAACTTCTGTTTGGCATTGACCAATATACTTTAGATAAATGCCATAAAAGACCTTCTTATTAGGCGTAGGTGGTATAGATTCCGTTTCCGTTTCGATAGCGTGCAGTCGTGTTCGTGGTTCGATTGAAGAACTTAGTGTCATGTTGGAGGTAAATTTCCGGCGATTGCTACACTAATCCGAATCTTCCAATCCTAGCGCATTATGCTTCGTATCTCATCGGTAGCCAAAAGTACTGATGTAATCCTGGTAAGAGATAAAGATAGGGATTTTAGTAATGTAAATACGAATGACTATGTTCGGTGCAGCGTGGAACGCCACAAAACTTGATGGCGAAGTTTAACAGGCAGTAGAGATCACCATGCGATATCGTGCTCATGTGAAACAAAACAGCTCTCCAACTCGCGCGGAAAAAGACCTTTACTTTGCAAAAGATTCTCTGTGCTTTAGATTGAAAAGTTTG
Organism: Prostheceraeus crozeri; assembly: GCA_907163375.1. Lineage (NCBI taxonomy): Eukaryota > Metazoa > Platyhelminthes > Polycladida > Euryleptidae > Prostheceraeus > Prostheceraeus crozeri. Next base: position 94,357 of record CAJQUW010005569.1, on the reverse strand, counting down.
CACGAATCTGTAAGATTAGCTCTGTACATTTGCTATCAATTTTAATAAATTTGATGGGAATTCACGCGCGGATAAATCAGCACGCCTTGACCTTTTATAATCCAGCATCAGTCTCTTTGTAAGTCAGTCTAGTCCTTTTGGACAACTTTCTCCGCAAGGTTTTCTTGCATTGTTGTTTGTTGTCAATCTTATTTGACAGACTTCTGCAGTCCCCACAAAGAGATACCAAGAATATTGTTAATTTGATTGACATGTGTTGTTTGAGGTTTGGGGAGGGCCAAGAGACAGGAAGAGTTAGAAGGGCGGAGTTTGAGTGCCCTATCTCAAACAGTAGCAGAAATTAAGGTACTTAAGGCTCCATCTTCCAGTCTGCTGATACAATAGAGAAATGGCGTTTGACCGGGTGTTTGGTGTGCAGATACAAGCCTCACCTTTTAGCTTTTGCAATCAATTGAGCAAACTGCAAAGTCTATCAATAGAGTAACTGCAGTCACATGTGGGGCATCATTTGTCAACTGGTCATGCGTTGTATTACTACGATCGTCATTCTGATGTCATCTGATTCTTTGGGTAGCGGAAGATAGAATGATGTAGCAAATGTGATGATTCCCATTCATTTCAGTGAGAAAGAGCTGGTCTCATAGATGCTGAAGATAAGCGTGGATTCAGGACCACATTAGACTTTTGCACAATGATTGAATCTGATTTTCCAGCTTATTGGCGTTGAGATTCTTTCTTCATGATACATCAGTAACTAGCTTCTAACGCCAGACAGGTTACATGCAGCTGATTCATGTCCTGAAGGTTGATAGAGCAAATAGTAAGGATGAACAGGCGCTTCAAAAACCACTGATCATAATATATATAGACCTAGTATTATACATATATATATATATAATATAGCCAGGTTTGCTGATTTAAGTCAAAACAGATTCGCTCCTTTGTAAGTATTCCACTATTTATTGCTTTTCAAATTTAAACTTTAAAATATTTTATTTTACCTGGTCATCTACATCCCGTTTCGCTTTGAAAGATATCATTCTCATGCCCCTTATGAATTTAAAGTGTTTATGAAGCGGGATTAGCAATTTTATGGGCAAAACTTTATAGTCTTTACCAGGGAAGGTGGGGGAAACTGGTAAATGCTGGATAAAATGGTAAAAACCGGGAAATAATGTAAATGTAAGGGTACATGTGAATCTTGCATTTACATTAATATTGATCGTTAACCAATACACAATTATATTCACATGATACGGGTATATTCCCATGATCTATATGCTGCTTGTTGTATACAGTATTTTGCTTTGGTTTAGGAAGATCGAGGTGAAAAAAAGATGGTTCACTTTAGGATTCTAACGATATAGACTTCACGGAGCGTCCGCTTCACTCCTTCAGGCAGCTGGAAGAGCATCCATCAACGAATGGATGGATGTCTGACGAGAATCAAAAAGTGAACCGCCTGTTTTCACCTCGGTCTTCTCAAAAGAAATATTGTAAGTTTCGCTACCAAATTTTCATTCTTTTCAAGAGTAGCCACCGTTGTGTTAGATGACTGTGACGCTAACTCGGAAAATAATTGTTCATTGTCCGATAGAGATACTGACACCATCATCAAATTTGATTGTTGATCTAATATGCATTTATAATGAAGCTGGACCATAGACTTTGAAACCGCAAGAATGATGGTTACTACATGTAGGCATGATTTTTCTATCTACAATAACTATTTGCAATCTTGAATGAATTTCCTCTACATGGGATTCTATATTTCTAGTAGAAGGGGAAGATGCGTCATTGATATGAATGCTAATGATATTTTATCATGATTGCAATGCATCAGGTATCAGGTAACATAGCCCAAACATTGACTTCTCTTTAGAACAGGCGTTGAGATCACGGAACCGGCGAATTAACGCCTGATAACATCTGTGGTCAGTGCAAAACGTCAATGACACCATGCAACGATATGGTCGATGCTGAAGGAATGGGCTAATTAAAAGAACATGGAGATTATACAATCGAGTTCATTAGCCTATTATGATTGTCGGCATTACTGAAAACATGACAGAAATCCGACTTTTGATGAAAATGCATTTGTTATGATCAAACGACCGAATTGCATTGACCGGTACCGCAATAAAGACGCCAATTTGAAATGCCAGACGGTTAGACAGACTTTAATAACTTGTTAAGGCCTCCATGAAGGTTGATATCAACAACTTGTTCAGTTCATTATATGAAACTTAAACAGAAGGAGACGAAATCAACTAATCAAATGGTCGATCTGACTTAGTCTGTAAATGTGACAACACCCAACTAGACTCTTCTTTGCGGTAAATATTTTAGGTAGTTTGGACACTGAATTTCACCTTTGAAGATGCCGCGGCAGATTATAAGAACAAATCAAAGAATCAATTGCGAAAGGTAAATTTGGTGCAAAGTGATTGATCACTGCATTCTTGATGTGAACATACATCTACATGAATAATTAAGTTTCTTTCAATTAAAACTTTCATAAGAGATGTATTCAAGCTTGCTCTACTTGGTGAAAGTCATGGATGGTACGATTAGACATTGGCATTGAACTCTTTGGATAAAACGTCATCACTCTCATTTGAACTTTGTGTTCATAAGTTGCAAGCCGGGATGCGGACTCCTATCATTTTGATAGGACATTGACTCCGGAAGCAGGCCTGGTCATAGAGAAAGTATATATATATATATATATATATATATATATATATATATATATATATATATATATATATATATATATATATATATATATATAGTAGGTAGAGTGTCGACTCAAAAATTGTCAGCATACAGTGAAAATTATATATCAAAAGAATAAGTTTTTTTGCAGAGAATGCGTTCCTGCGGTCTAAAGAATGCATGATCATTTTTTAGAATCTAAAGTTTTGCAAATTATTTCTGTTTTATATATATCAGCGACGGGGACCCACTATCTAACTAGAATGAAACTTATTAGATATCAAAAGGAGTTAGCATCTACCAACAGGCGTCTAAATTAAATAGAAATTAAGCTGATTATCAAGGGAATTTCATAAACCGTATTATAATGCAAGTCTTCATGAAATACTTGAGATCTTATTGTGCTTATTGGATGAAATTTCAAGCTTTTAATTCAAATTTTATCGGCATGATTTATTTCTTGAATCTGAATAGTATTGTGGATCCATTTGCAACCTTTAAAGTTAATTATGATCAATATTTTTGATTATATTACTTTGCTCTTTCAATGGCGAGTAGTTTGTGATATGAACACGCTCAAGAAAATTCTCTTTTTAATAAGGCTGAGCATTAAAGTAACAGGAACCCATCGAATTGCTAGTTTAACAAACATTACCTCTCCATCCAAGGTAGTCGTGACACGGAGGGTTGGTAAAATACTATTATTCATTCTGTATTGCTGTCATGATCACTCAACTCCGTGATAATTTCTTCAAACTTGCAAAAACTACAAAAACTTGCAAAACACATTTCTTTTTAATGCTTTAAGTTGTGACCTTTCAGGATTCTTAATTAGAGCAATTCTGTGAAAATGCTGATAAGGAAATTTTTGAAACAATTTGAAAAACAAGCTTGCCTAATGTGATATTCCCGCTTTCCGTAGCGATTGTCTGGAACTCAACAATTTGGCTATGAGGACTGATCTTTAGAAGACATCGATCCACTTTGCCGAAAGCGATGTCGAGGATGGCACCTCATCGTAGAAGACCTGCATAGGTTGCGGACTAGTAGAATAAAAAGCATGTTTCATCTTCTCCAAGATATTGAGATCTTCAAAACAATTAGACCCGAAACGCGAGTTATGTCAGGAAGAAGATGAATAATATAACATTATTCAGCGACCAAAGTCAAGTAACATGCACTGCATTTTTCAAACATTTTATTTGCCTTTTGGGAGAAAGAGTCGAGAGGTTCATGAGGATTTCTTTGAAAAGAGGGTTGGCGACGATGAAACCTATATTTCCCAGTGACACAATTAGAAATTTCCCAAAAGCACGTGTCTTCGCGTTTCGCAAGACAAGTTCTACGGATTCAATAATTCGTCCGGCAGCCAGAACGAGCTTCCACAGAGAATGAGAAAAAGGTCAAAAATGAGACTTCCAAAATTATGCGCAACACGGCTGCAGCATTTTTAATTAATATTAGCACCCATATTAATTTAACCCACAGACATGTATTGAAAATAAGGGCTGTGCGCGATGCACAGGTTATTTTTGCTTGCATTGGTTCTCGCTCTCGGATCAATTCATCGAAAGTGTGAATTTGATACTTCACTGTGCTATGAAATTATAATAAGTTCATTCTGTCTTATGCCTCCGTCACAGCAAATGCGGAGAGAAGAGAATAGAGATTTTAAGCATTTAACAATGTATAAGCATTTTTCTGTTCTATGAGCTTGTTTATTCTGGACACTTTATTTCTATAATATAAATGAAATTTCATAAAAATCGCATCTATACTGTATTATAAAATAACCCATATATTTCCTGATGCTGAAAAGCAATGAGAGTAGATTAGAATGGTGAACATATTATCCCACTGTGAGAAATTATCTCATGGTGAATTTCTAAGACCGGTGTGTTCCTTAATGCGATATCCTTTGATATTTCGCACCCATAAATCATTGCATGACAAAGTCTTTTAAGAAATCATCACTTATATAGTCAAGTCAGTCACCCAGATGTCACCTCCTGTAGCGTGCGTAGTTCTCCAGTTTTCCTAGTATCTTATGCAAGCTTAATTTGCCTTTAGTTCGAAACATCAACACTTACTTATGAACGTAATAAAAGACAAACTCTACCTTCCAGATTACAAGGACTTCATTAACAAATACTTATACTTCTAGCTAATGCTTATTAAATTACCTACTTATACTAATCATTGCTACTTATTACTTATCATACCAATGCTTATTAACTAATACAGAACAATCTATAATGCGACACAACTTATTTTTGGCCATGTGCTGATATGGCTTCAGCTTGACTTTTTCTTTTGCTGCATCGGTACGAGCTAGGGGACTAGCGCACATCCCTGTTTAAAATTTGACTTTAAGGGATTTCAATGTGTAAAACGTAGTGGGAATCACTTATGAGAATCTCGACAACGATGATATGAACTCGTATATACTTCACTTGGTTTCATTTTATCTGCATTTATGAGACAATAGAAGGGTAAATGTCCATATCTTCCTTCAGATTCTGGTATGACCGAAAAAGTTAATGCATAATATTGACATTATATTCTTGATGGCTTCCGACGTCAGTTGACGAGATATATGAAGTTTCGTTACCAAACTTTTGTTAATTCTTCAAGATTGAAATGTGAGATATTCATCCAACAGCTATAAGGAAACATTTCGGCCAATATCATTTCATGCGTCCGTTAGGACAACAATCAACGGATCTGCCGTGCCAAACACCTCTTCCGACATAGTTCATGGCCCAACGGCCGCAGTCAGACATCATGGGGTGCAAAGAAACAAGAATAGAGGTCATGCATCCGATCGCCAGCTTCGACTGTCAATCAAGCCGATGAAACACAAGTTTGGAAATCACAATTGTAAATCTCCACCGACAGCTTGCCGTCAAGTAACAAAGGTAAACGACAAGTCTGGTTATAAATCTTAAGCCCAAATTGAGTCTAAAAACGTCAATGTATCTATTAGCGATCGACGGCTCTGAGACGAATATTGTCTTATCAGAATGTATCCTTTATAATAACGATTGTTTGGTTGATGTTTATGAGAAGGCTGCGACTGACAGCTTTACAACTATCTGATTTTAAACATTCGCTGAAATGATTTCATACTTAAAGAAAAAAAGAAAGCGATAAATGTGGTTTTCTTCAGAGACTAATTAATTATCTAGACAACACAATGGCAGAACTATGTTTCAAAGTCTTCTTTTGTAAAGGTATTTTCTAACGATATTGAACTAGGCTGCATTAAAATGCTTCCAAAGAATTTATCTTTAAGAAAAGTAAAATTGCGCATAAGCAGATTTTACCTGTGAAATACGAGTAGAAAGGCAAAATATACCTAAAGTATGTTTAAGTAAGATTATTGAATATATTGATTCGCGTTCTCAATCAAAGAATCAGGAAACAGTCAGTCTTGAAAATCCATTTCATTCTGTGTCACGAATCATTAATAGTCTTAGCTAACATCTGCGATATCAACACAATTCCAATTCAATATGAAAATGTGCACAGAGAAAATAGCCATAGTAAATGATTATCTTTGAGTATTTATTCGAGTGAAACCTTGAAAAACTACTGTCACTTCGCATGAGATAGCTATTTGTTAGTATTTGGAAATCATAAGGAGCTGTGCTGATGTTGAAGATGTAATTGTGACTGCTTGTTGCTATTGACATCAGATATGTGAATGATCAAAAACATTTTTTATCTGCAATCATTATTTGCAATTGAGCTATTTATTCTAAAGTGAAAGAGAAATTGAGCTGCCGCTACGAAACCTGGAAATGCAAAAATGCATTCTGGATTTATTTCTGATTCTCACACAACATCTATAAGCCTTATGCATCCTACGCATTTTGGGGTCGATGGTAGAAGAATTATAAGTTTCATAAGGCACAACATGACGAAGGTCCGTCCGTCGATCAATTTTTCACGCCTAGACACTGAGAAATGTTCCTTTCTTTCCTGGGAGTTTGGCAATGGATTGTCTTGCTGCATGAAATGGTTTATCGTGGAGGTTGGTTAATTAGATTGTATAAATATCTTTTTTAATAGTCATATTTTTAAATAGTTTGATTCTTGGTAAACTTTGTCAACGTTACAAACGGCTACAAATGTTGCTGGTAAACTGTCCGCCGATAATTTCCAAAGAAAGTTAAATGTATGAGTCATAAGATCAGGAAAAAGATAATTTCTTGTGGTTTAATACATAGATGATGAGTAATGTAAGTGACTCATTGGCAATGACGCAAGAAATATGCACAACATTAAATTCCGTAATGATAAGTCCAAAGGTGATTAATTAGGGAAAGTACATTAACATTGAATATACATGCATTCAAGGAACTAGTCATCGCCGGTAATCGCCAAAACCGCCATTTGGCAGAAATGATCAAAGATAGTTTTCTGTTCTAAGTGGTGTCAAAGTTCACAACCGAGCGATGAAAAAGGCACTAAACTCAATCGCAAGGACGACCAGACCGCAAATTTTGAGGTGAATGGGCTCTTTATATAAGTAATGTTAGCGCAAATTAAAGTTTTGGAACTGCTAATAATACGCTGTTAGTATTGCTGATAACGTGTGATTAGCGCTGTAGGAGTATTAATTTTCTTGAATTCGAGTATCGAGTATCGGGTAGCTCAAGTGCTTTCATATTTCGGATATCGAATAGGAAGTAGGTCGAATGAGCTTGGAAATTTCGGGTATCGAGCTTCAAACATGCAAAATCCTCGAGTATATCGGGCATCGAGTGTAAAACACTCGCATACCATTGATTGTGACATCATGCTCAATGTTCATTGATGTCAATACACAAAGCGGTGAGCATGAATTTACAACTTCGAACGAGAAGTAGCGCTTCTAAATTTTTCCTTCTTTTTATTTCTTACCAACTTATATATGAAAGGAGCAACATCTAGTTGGCAATCTTCCATTGACTGGAAAGACTATCAAAGGGGAATAAAACATACGCTTTTCTTGACTGGCGCTAAGATGCAACTGTGTCAGAAAAGGCTTCTGTAGTATATCATTTCATTTATTACAAACACGAGGGTGTATTCCTGCTTTGCAATTGTTGCGATATTATAAAATTTCCATTATATCAGCATTTTTAAATGAAGCAAACAGTTTGTTTATTAGTTATTTATGTTTGCTCCATGTTAACATCGATGTGAAAATGCTTCCTGGATGATTTTTAAATCAATCTCAATTAACTACGTTCTATGCGTGTCAGTGGTAAGGAAAAAGAGCATCCTCCCTTAGAAACATGAATAAAATGCTTTTCAGAAGCATATAAAAATGCATGCAAAATTAATGTTATCATTTTAGGCTAAATTATGATAAAAATGAAAGAATTTTATGAAGGCTTTGCGATGGTATTCCAAATCTAATGATCAATAATACCGGTCGTAGAACAATTTCTCCACCTCCATACAAATACTCTACAACTTTGTGGAGCAGGGTACACAGCATAACATCCTCATGACATGCCGCAAATGCAGCTACAGAGTTGATCATAAAAAAATGGACCACCTAAATCATGCCACACTCCAGTCGATTTTCCGGCCTTTCAATCTCATATTGCATTGACAAGCCATGGACCATTCGACACCTTATGTTCTCAGCTTTTCAATGAGCTATTATGTATTTGCATCTGCTATTGTTTTAGGTGGACAGAGGTCAAAATGTGAGAATCACCAATTTTAGAAATCTCAAAATTTCGATGTGGAAACATGTGAGCATGACAATGAATCAAACACAAGGTGAAAGGGTTTTCTCTGAGCACTCTTTTGATGTATTACTAGTCGAAATCAGTTTACTTTTAAAGAAGCTATAATGTCCCAAATTCACTGCATAATTTTTTTGCTTATTGCTGAAAAGTTTTCTTTACATCTTCTGGCGGTAACAAGGTCATTTTCAGGCTTTCAATATCTATGTTGTCTAGACAAGGGTTTTACAATCCAGACTTTTTCTGATCCCGGGATTGATTCCGTGATTTTTGCGATCCCGGGACTTATCCCTCGGGATTAGCAAATTTAGCTACCTACATTTATTATTAGTATGCTTATGCTAGCGTAGACTGAGCAATATTATGCACTGTTTTAAATTCTAATACGATGTGCAATACAGCTTATGATATCAGACAGACAGCTTTCTTTTCACATGCAGATATGAAATATAACAATAACTAAATCTGGGTATTGTACACAATATAGGCCAACGTTGTCGCATTAAAACCTGGTATGTGATTTTCAAAACGAAATGCAAATACCGCGATTTTTGTGACATCTGATAAAACACGCGATATTTTATGATAATCGCTCCAAAAATTCATAAAATATCAGTGCGATTGTATGCATAACGCTCTCTCTCTCTTTCTCTCAAATGCCTAAACATAGTTTTACTTGCTGATATCAATGAAAGTAAATAATTTTTGGCATACTGCGCAAAGACACGCTGAAATTAATTCTAGTATATGATAAAAATGTATGAATAAGTAGTACACACCTGCAGCTAATCATAAGACTATCGTGTCTGACGTACTCTTGATAGTTAAGGTCTAACATTGATAATCAGAAAGGAAAAGGTTTCAAATATTGCAATTTGCAACAATGAAATACCGTACTTTTATCTTCATTGTTACTTCTTTGTTGCTCCTTCCTCATACAGCCGAACTGCCTAAAACAGATGTTAGTGAATCCCGGGATCTCGGGATTGAAAACCTTAGTCTAGCCGTCTGCTTTGCACATCCAAATCAAAGTGTTGCTTGACCTAGATAAGTTGTAAACAAAGTTTCTATTCGGTTTCTAATTATCTTATGACAGGTTGACCGAGTCGAAGCTTCTGAGTGTTTTTGAAGGGCAAAGTTTCTACTCTTTAGTCAAAAGGAAAGTTCGAACGGCTAGATTGCCGAAAAGTAGTTCTTCCAAAGACCACCGTCTAATGGTGGAAAGCCAACTTTTTTCTCTCCTCCTGGAAAAGCTGGATCCGGTCGAGAAGGAAAGACAACCTTTCGAACAGTTCGGATGATTATTTGCTTGGTAAACGATCCCACTTTGTCTTCGGCCAGTTGAGGAGTTCACATGAAAAGCCGACGGTTTCTGCCATAACGGTGACACGTCGCCTGAAAAGCGAGCACTTCATAAGCCGTAAGAAACCATCAGGGATCGAATTGACCGTCAGCCACAAGAGCTTGAGACTGAAGTGGGCGATGCAACATTGTTACTGGCATTCTCAATGGAATCGAGTTGTCTGGATTTATGAAGCTTCTCTGTATGTCTCCGAAGTCGAAATGGACGTTTGAGAGTTAGGTGGCACAATTCCTGATCATTTGACATTGCCTGAATCAAGGAAGTAAAATATTGCTTATTTGTTCTGCGATATGGATGATGAATGGTCGAACTGAACTCCATATCCAAAGGGATAAATGAATTCCGATGGATATGTAAAAGTTTTGCAAAGGCTAACTTTTACTGAAGAGCGGTGTGAGTCGATAATTATTCCTGGAGATGGTCTTTCTCGACTTGAAGCTTTGTTGAAGCAGGGGTGGGAGAGTTTAGATCAAGTAGTGATCAATCGCTTAATTGAAAGCATGTCTTTCCGGATTCGACAAGTGATTGAACTTTTTGGCGATGTTGCGAACTAATAGTGACCACCAGTGAATTTACCACTGGCCCCTTGTAGGGGCTGTCAGCATTGCAACTGAAACAACTAATCCCTTTAAGCTTATGACAGGCATACAGTATTGCTCAATAATCGTACTTTCAATTGTCGAACATATATGCAGGTAGATGAAAAATATTAAGTTTGGAAATTTCAAATATCAAAAATGGATTGATGACAACTTCAACGATCATAAATCATCCTATCCATATTGAGGAGAGGGAATATGCACTGCCCCCTTGTAGCATATATACTGTGAACTTTTTTTATAGGTAAATTGTGTGGCCTACACGGAAAGCTGCAGACTATCAAAGCATTAACCCATTATGTCCAAGAAATATTCAAAAGGTCAATTTATTTTTTTCAAACACAATTTATAGGCGCTCTAGGCACTGTTTGAGATTGGGAGTGGTGCCATAAGAATTGTGTTGATCTCCTTTTGCTTTAGTCACTATCTTTTTGTTGTTCAGGAAAAAGCGTTGATCATCATCTTTTATCCAAAGGCATCGAGTTGAAATCTGCTAAAAGGTTACAAACATCAAGGTTTATATGATAACTACGAAATCTTTTCCTAATTATCTTTCGTTGTCAAGTCTAAGCTTTCGTAATCAAGCGCAACTAATCAATCAATTAATCTTTCGTAGTAAAAGTGCATGCATAACGACGAAGGCAGCCATCAACCTAAACCATTTTACTGTATTGTGGATGCAAATGCCTTCGTATACGACATTCTCGTTTTGTAGTTATAGTTGCATTCGCAGTAAAACATTCTTGCTTTTGTAGTCTACACTTTTTACGGGTTTCCAAAACTGAATCTTTTAAAAGCAAATTGTGTAACAAAAGCGCTTTCAAGACTTTGAGTTTCTAGCACATTTTGGAACTTTCCACCAAATGCTCGTTTGATTTGGCGTAGCAAAAGGTTTAATTTGTGGTCTATTTGAAATCTGACTTTTCAAGACTCAAAATTTTGCCTGTTTTGCATGAGCACTTTCAACGAGCGGATTGGTTTCAATGCAAGCATGTTACTTTTGAAATATGATACAGCCGAGGAAAAATTACAAATGCATACTATTTATTGAAATCTTTCTTAGTGATGACACATCAAGGATTTTATGGGGTCTATTTTCAGTTATTTCTCGAGCTAATTAGCCTTATCAATATCCTTTTGCGCTCAAAGTGACTTCCCTGCATTTATCCTGTCAATTTTTTCTCTACTCTATCCGAAATCGGCCCGTACAGTTTGTGCGGAAATTGTTGACTGTTGGAGGCAACGCAAAATGTGTATATTACGATGGAAATCCATCCGAGTCGAACATTAGGTCAAAAATCGATGAACCCACATCAACCCCACAAAAGTAGACCCGGGTGACCTTTATGACCCGATGCGGATTCAACTCTGATACATAGCTGATACAATCCTGTCCATATATCTGACTTGGAAGTGTTTCGACATGCCAGATGGGGAAGGATGGAGGAGGGATTTGGCCGTTTCCTCAACTTCTAAAGTATGTTCGAATCACATGATAACTCATTGCTGTTATTGTATTCTAGTGATATCTAATAGCCCTCCTGAATAATCTTTGGATCTAAGCTCCAATTGCACGAGCAAATATAAAAGCGAATATGAATTATGATATTACTACTATTCTATTTAGTCAGATTGCATTCTGTGACATCTGTGTTGTAAAGCTCAAGTAGGCTGATGCCTTGATTAAATTAGTTCTCATACTAATGAAGTGGGACTAAATGATCTGATTTGTGGCACAACATATTCAGTGTATGAATAAACCCGACACTTGTCCGACAATTAGCTTAGTGACTATTCATTTGATATTAGCGAAAAATCAAAACAATTGTACCAGAAAAGTGATAATGAAATTTTCTCGAAGAACCTTGAAATGAAAATGGCATTTTCCGAAGCATTATAAGAATTTCTATTAAAAATATGATGTTTTCTTGAGTTGTTGACAGTCAACCGCAATATATAAAGACCAGACTGCTTGAGGCGAAAACTGATTAACAATCCTTCCAGTTCCAAACTTCTACAGTTATGCTTTCATCTTTTATCGTCTTGTTTTGACTAGATGTGTCGGGGAACCACAATGATAAGATCAAAGGGCTGAAAAGAGATGCTATCAGATTCTTGTCAATCACATTTCTATGTAATCGTGTGAAATGCTGAAGATGAACGAGAAATAATTTCATAAAACAGCAAATAATGGCCTATGTAAAATTACAATCAATTATTGGATTTACACTGTTGCAGTTTTATTGTCTTTAAATTGCAATACATGTACTGTCTGCGCTGTCGTCTAGTCGGGAGTCGTAATCGGCTTACATTTACGATAACATCGGTAAAGTCAAGCCAAGTATTTCGGCGGGCCAATGCGTTCAAAGACAAGTCATTGAAGAAGTTGGCAATTAGATTTGGCATCAAGCAAGCAGGGTTCGATCAGTTCGAAAAGATCTAGCATCCTCTGAATAGAGCTGTCAGGATGACGTAATTGAGGTGAAATTACGGGTCATCGAAGATGAGAACATAAATACGTAGTTGTTCAAATTAGTGAAATAATCGAAAGTAAACGAGTGTTCGATGACAGGAAATTTGAAGTTCAAATTGAAGAACATCATTAAGCAAACGGTGGATACAATGTCTGTCTCTGTTTTATTAGCAGTATTTTATGCGCATTCGTATGCATTAAAACCGATAAAATGTGCGACAAAAAGTAAAGAATACACATTTATTTTTTAACTTATTTTTTAATCCAGAAATTCTGATTCAATTTAGAAGAAGGTATATCGGCGCTTATGAAAATCAAGGCTGCGTCCGTGCATAATTCAGTCCTTATGGGTTATCTCCCACTACGTTTTCAAATTTGTCTAAAATACATAGAAATGAATCAATCGTTACAAAACTTTGAGTACACGTAAGTGAGAATATTCTCTTGAGAAGGTCAGCAAAGTAGCATCCCGACAACTGGTGAAGTGATGATGACTAGGACACATCCTTTACATTACTATGCTTGGCTTAAAAAAGGTGTGGCAAGGTAATGGTCGTGAGAAGATTTCAAATAACAGTGGATGAGACGAAGAGGGGGACAGAACAATGCACACACGAGTAACAATAATGCGTCGAACAGATGAAGTCAAATCAAGCTGTTGACGTCGCTACACTTCACGCTATCGTCTCTAATGTAGAAAGTAATTGTCCGATCTGCATAACATTTTGTATGTGGATAGAAAATATTCTTGATTGCGTCTACCTGAAGCTTGATGACGATTGATATATTTTTGCAGATTTTAGACAAATTTGAAAATCTGGAGGGTTGAGATAACCCATAAATACCCATAATTTTTGAGTAGGCCCTGCGGTCGAATGTCTCCTCCAGAAAAGGTTGCGTGGAAAGCTTTATATGCCTCTCCAGTTTATGTGTGAAACTCGTGATTTTTTGACCAGTGGCAGTGTCTCGGCTGAGGCCCTCCCCTGCACTACATCAGACAAGCAGAGGAGTTGTTGACCGAAGATATTCTCCGCGGAAAGATGGCGGTAACTCCAGACAGCTGACCATCTCGAAGATATTTGGCAGGCGTTAGAACATTAATTTATTCCTCCCTCCATATAGTATTTGTATCTTTTTCCCTGTCTGCATCGTGTTGACTATATTGCATGTTGAATCGTTTGTATTTTAGCAACTAATTGTAATAAATATTGTTACGCTGTTCATGTAGTTATGTTTTTCAATCACAAATTATTTCCAATAGCACTTATCAGCATTTATCAGGCTTCAGATAAATCACCTCATTAACGACCACTATTTCGTCTTGTCCCTCTGGTGATCGTCGTGGATCAAACAAGAACTGATTTTTGAACTTTTTGACAGTTTTGGAATAACGATGACGAACTTACTCCAATATGCCAGAATTTGATTCTTTCCATACCTAGGCGCATTGAACAGGTTATCAATCAAAACGGTGGTCAAACCAAAAATTCACGGTTTCAAAATGACCTCCCTCGTAATTCGTATCCACTCCATTTCGTCTAGGACCTTGTGAACCCATCTTTCTTGAAACTCATCTCTCCATCTTTTCCTCTGTCTTCCTCTTGATCTTCTTCCTACTCGTGGTATCCAATTGGCAAGACGGGCGCACCATCGACTATCGTCTCTTCTTTCCACGTGCTTAGCCAACTTCCATTTTAAATGCCTTGCTTCTTATACATGTACATCTGTCACACCATTTCGTCGTCTGCCTTCCACAATGAGTCGAAACTGACAAGAAGCACGTGTTAAGATGTCTTCCTGACATTGATTTGGATGTTCTTGTTGACGAGATGCGGTCTTAACTTCCATAAAGCTCTCCAAGCATTTTGAATTCGAACTGCTACTTCTTTCTGTAGTCAGTCTTGCAAAAAAATATTTTGCTGAATTAGTTTGGCTGACAACTTGTGTTTCATTATCGTTAATCATAACGTACACAGATTGGCCGATAGTTATAACACATATCTTTTCCACATTCATCATATTTAAGTCGCATTTTTTCACTTGAATGTTAAGTTCGTCAATTGCTTCCTAAAGATGACCGACATCCTTTTCAGTGACAATTACATCATCAGCAAATCTGAGCTGAAGAGGGCATTGATCATCAATAAGAACTGCGGTTTTTTCATTAAAACTGCGTGATCTAAAAACATCCTCCAGGCATAAAAAAGTTAAGGGGATAAGGGGTTCTCCTTGCCTGACACCTCTAATACAGTTAAGATCTTTCTACTCGCTCACTGTTCAGAATGTATTCTCTTATGGCTGATGCTATAATTAACCAGCACTAATGTGACATTCTCATTGAACCCGTTGCATTTTTCAATTAATAGATTGATTGTATGAATATGATCAATGGTACAGAAGTCTCCTCGGGATCCTGGCTGTTCCTTAGGTTGATTCTCACGTATATACCCGTTGTATTCTTGACAACAAAACTTTCGTCAAGACCTTGTATGAATGACAAAGAAATTTTATGGGCCGATTATTCTTTACTTCTTTTGTGCAACCCTTCTAATGGAGAACTATTTCTGCATTTTTCCACAGCATAGGGATTTCTCCACTTCTAAATATTTTGTTAAATAGCGTCGTCAAAACTTTGATGACAACCATTCCTCCAGCCTTCAGAACTTCACTCGGGATATCGTCTCCTCCCGAATATCGACTAGTTTTCATACTTCTCAAGGCTGCATCCATCTCCGTTTCTAAGGTTTCTGGCTCTTCGTCCTCCATCTGATTATCTTCTATTTCTTCGTCGTTATCGCTTTCGTCTTGTGACTGACCTCTGGAGTAGAGATCTTGATAGAAATCTGTGTCGACTTCCATAATTTCTTTCTTGTAAATAGTCACGGACCCATCATTCTTTTTGATTGTTTCTTACCACTGTGTTGACCGTCCGATATGCCTTCTGTAGGGACTTCTTTCTCTCTATAGTATCTTCAATCAGTCTTTCATTATAATCTCCAATATCTCGAATTTTCTTTTTGGTCAGTCTCCTGATCAGAGTGAACCCCCCATCCATACTCGCCCTGTCGAGAATGCCTCAATGACAGAATTTGAAGTGATTTCAAGCTCTAAGGTTCATGAAGTACATTCCCTCGTTGTGGTCAGCAATCTCAACTTCTACTTTGAAAAAGCTGCAATTCGACAAAACAGACATTGTTATGACCTGACATCAACTCATCGCCATTAAATCCACTGGAGACATTCACCATTGTCTGTACTTCATTATACGCCCATTTGTTCAGCGCGTCGGTCCAGGCATCGGTCACCCTTTTATAAGCGGGCACAGGTCAGTAACCGAACGCTCCAAATTGTTGATTTATGTCTTCTTGATAACTATGTATTTTCTCTTTCTACATGGTCGAAATTCTCTGCTCGTAGTTTTATGCTTAAGTTATTTCAGTCGAATAGTCATTCTAAATTTATTTCCTCATTTCAAAAGGCAACACTTAACATTTCTGGCTCCTTGCTGTCCATTTGGTTGTCAACAAACAATAAGAGTGTTAATCATATGATGTCGATGAGTTCATGCAAAAGAGGCAGTGTCATAAAAGTAGCTAACTCCTGCGCGTTTAAAAGTGCCGCGTCTCGACCACGAGAAACACCTGTCCGTCCAACATGTCTATCTTTTGGTCGACGAATGTGCGTGATGACCCACGATGTCATACCATCTCAGGATGTTGGCCATATTGCCCATCAGCAAGGCTAGGAGGCGTGTCTTATTCTGGCGCCACTGGCCCCCTGAACTAGCCACTGAATGCTATTATCTTCTACCCATCTCATTGTACCGTACTGACACATTCTGTCCAGTTTAATCGGTAATATTATATGTTCGGGAAATCAGTGCAAAGCACTACCTGTCGGATTCTATTTCTTACACAGGGCGGTGCGGGTGTTTCGTCTCAGTCTGTTGTGACTACAAGAGCAAATCATTGTCGTGGTTTTGTTAATGGTAACGAAGCGTCTAAAACAACGACGAAGACAAGATGAGGGGGAGAAAGGCAAAAGAGGGGCACTGGTCAATGTGGTGGCTTTTGCTATTTGAAGAGGGGCTGGTCATTGGGCAGACTATGTTGGTGGTGAGGTTAGACTGAAGCCCGAGACTATAGAGGCGCCAACGGCTTTTGGAAAAGTCAAATGGAAGAAACAGCTTGATGGGTTTCGACGGCGCGCTTTGGGTACCAATCATTCGTTGTTGGTGTTCCATATTCATTCGCGTTTGCACCGAGATGACTTTGAGACACGTGGGTGTCGATTACCACGCGTTAAATTTGACACAAATACTAGTAAAAGTCTGCAGAATAAACGAGCAAAACAAACAAGTCAGGGTGGAGCACAAAACATTGTCTCGTCAGTGGCAACTATCCACAACTCGGCACTACTTCACTTTTTCATTTTTATGAATGAGTTACCTCTAATGATCGACAGCAATCATGAAAGCGTGTTTAGATACTTCCTCAGTTTTTAGTTCACTTGCTTGTCACACTACTTTTATTGATAAATTGTGACTAAACACCTACGCGAGCGCCAACGTATCCAATTACCACGATTTCATAATTGAGCTGCCTGCATGTAGATGCGCAGAATGCCATCCGTGTAAGATGGCCTGATCAGCACCGCAAACTAAGGTGAGAAGTATTATTGGCATTGCAACATTAATAATCAATTTGTTTCTCTATACGTAGATGCACATGTGAAGTTGCCAGTTAGTGCCTACAGCAGCCTCACATACTAAAATGACGAAATTCGTTTTGTGCTTAGTTTTGGTAAGGGCACACTGGCCAAACGATGCAACACGGCACAATGTCGACTGACTGCTCGAGAGTAACAAGTTAGCCATACATGGATTACTATCATATACTACTTCTACGATTGAATGTGATCTGATGAGGTTATATTTTAGATTTTGTCAACTTCAAACCTTCAAGGTAACTTCAGCACTACATGTCTTGCATGCTGCAATATTATAGGTATTTGACACATTGATGACACATTGTTGATCGCTGGTGACGGACGTACGACTTGGTTCTCTGTGATCGTCAATTCATTTGCTAACATTGCATTAGTATACATGTACAGATCTCAATCCCTACAATTTTGATATCATTCAGCTCGCACGATTTTCGGTGATTCAATTATTTGAGTGGTTTGATCCCAAAGTCAATCATTTACCTGTAATTCCTGATATTTCATATTCCCAACTTATTAGTTAATATCCACTCACTTATGTGCAACTTCTACGATCATGTCAGTCAATTCTCGCAAGAACAGTAATGACGTCACAAAAGCAGTGTCCATGTGCTTCCATTGTTATGGTCTAATTGATAATGATCCGATACACTGTGATATCTGTAAGAAGTCTTTCCATCCAAAAAAGGAATGTTGTAACCTACCTGCTAATGCATAGAAATCGATAACAATAAAACCTCTAGAATGGAAGTTAGGCTTCATGCAATACACAATAGTGGCACAAAAATCACATGCTTTTCACTTAGATAAACTTGTCAACGGCTGTATCATTGGATTAGAATCAGTCACATGCGCAAATTTAAGCTTTTAATTGGCTCTTCATGCCCCAACTTAGTTCCCCCAAATGTGCCGCGACCTTGAGTCAATTTCCATTCTAGTCAACTTCAGAGAAACAATCTATTTCTATGTGCTAATGTGTTGAAAGCCGTTAATGCATCAGAAAATGTCTTTTATTCCTGTAATCAATGCAAAGGTATAAACATCAGCAATCTTTTACTTCGTTTTGATGCTATAGAGAAAGAGCTGTCATTGCTTCGTCATCAATTGGAGACTAAAACTTCTATTGATATGAGCTACGTCATCAATTCATCCATTACTGAATATGAACAACGTAATGAAAAGCGTAATGACCTCATGATTTTTGGACTTAAGGACTCTGATCCTGATTTTGACGGAAGCGATGTTGAAGTTGAGTCCTTTCTCAAAGCCATGGAAGTAAAGGAACATTGCGTTTCTTCATATACCAGACTTGGTCGCAATATTGATGACAAAAGAAAAGGCAGACCAGTGCGACTTCGTTTCTCTTCTTACGATGAGAAGTTGAAATGTCTACGAAATGCAAGACGTCTGAGAGATTCATAAGATTTCAAAAATGTTTCTGTGCGTCCTGATCTCATGCCATGCCAACTTGTTGAAAATAAATGCATTTACGATGAATTTAAAAGAAGGAAAAATGATGGTGAGGACGTCATCCTAAGGAGTGGTAAAATTGTGCATAGATCTTCTCATCGTCAATGACGTCAGAGCGAACAATTGCCTTCCTTCTGTCTTACGAATACTAGATCAGTGGTAAATAAAATGGATGAAATTGTTCTCTTAGTTAATGAGGAGATTCCTGATGTTTTATGCGCTACTGAAAGCTGGCTTAATGACTCTGTTCCGGATAATGCTATAACTCTTGACGGCTACAATCTTTTTCGAGCTGATCGTCCTGTGGGACGTGGTCGTGGACTTTGTGCTTGGATAAAAACAATTTTTCTGTGAAACTCCTGCTATATCGTTCTTCCAATCAGGATGTTGAAATCTTAGTTTTGCACTTTTCGTACGGCAACTTCTCTTGCATCATGGTTTTGGTATATTTTCCTCATGGACGTTCTCTCAACAGCACCAAATGTATGGAATCACTTGAGTATATTTGCTCTACTATTGATGAACAATTGGTTAGCTACCCTAATGCATCCATATTTGTGCTTGGAGACTTTAATCGAGTGGACCCGAATTGGTTGGAGATTAGTTTCAACATTGAAAATGTTGTATTTGCGCCCACTCGTGATAAGGCAGTGCTAGATCTGATGTTGCTTCCAGAAAACTATATTTCCAAGTATTACATGCCTTCGATCAAATCACCCCTTGGCAGCAGTGATCATGCTGTTCTGCTTATGAAACCTCTGAACCCTATTATTAACGGTGACACGTACATAAAAGTGTGGGATTTTCGCGAGTCAAATCTTCACGTGGCCATGGAGTTTCTAAATGGCATGGACTTTCAAATTCTTTTTGAAAATTGTGCTTTAGATGTTATGTGCTCAAAGTTTTATGATGTCCTACATCATTGCCTATCCTTGATACCATTTGACACGGTCAAACAGAAAGCTAATGAGAAGCCTTGGATTAACGCTTACATAAAAGTCCTGATCAATAAGCGCTATGAAGCATATCGTCGAAAAAATTGGCCGCTTTACGCTCATTATCGTGATAAGGTGAAAAGTGTTATTGCTTCATTTAAGTCGAATTGGGCCAACCGTATTATTCAAAACAAGACGTCAATATGGGATATTCATAAAAAGTAATGGGAAATCTTCAACCAACCATGACTGGCTCCCCAATTGTGATAGAACTCGCTCCATTCCTGACATATTAAATGAAATCAACTCAAATTTCTCATTCTTTAATGTGGTTAATTCATCTATTTATAGACCAATGCCGTACATTGCACCTCCTTTGTTCAATGAAAAGTATGTCGAGGATCTGCTTAAAAATGTCAATCCACGTAAAGCTCCCGGCTCGGATGGAGTATCTTCCCTTTTTTGACTGAAACTTGCATCTTTTTTATCATTGCCTCTCACCTATATTTTCAACGAATGCTTGATCGTGGCTGATTTGCCCTCGATGTGGAAGATTGCGGATGTCACACCCATACCAAAGACTAAAGTTCCTCGTTTGTCCTCTCTTCGTCCAATTTCGTTGCTTACATTGCCATCTCGACTATTAGAACGTGAAATTTTGAAAATTTATAGAAATGAATTTTCTGTTAGAATTGATCCCACCCAGTTTGGATATCGCAGTAAAAGCTCTACCACATGTGCATTGATTAATTTTCTGAATTATGTAAGCTTCACATTGGCAGACTCTGGAAACATTGGTTGTCATATGCTGACAATTGACCTTGAAAAGGGGTTCGACACCTTGCTGCATGACATAGTCATCGATAAAATGTTGAAAGATGGATTTCACCCCTTTGTCATTAATTTTATTCAGAATAACCTGAGTGGGAGATGCCACCGTACTCGATGGAAAATGTTTCTCAGTGATGCTTTGCCTTTGACTTGTGAGTGCCTCAGGGGTCATCAATTGGGCCTCTCGTGTTTACATATTTTATATCGGATCTACAAACCAAATGTGCTCATTTAACAAAATACGCGGATGATTTGACGATAGCATGTCCAATACGTTCTGGAGACGATGAAAGCTTTTTTACTATGGAGTACTCCAATATTTCTAAATGGACCACCGAGAACAAGATGAAAATTAAAGTGGACAAATGTCAACAGATGTTTTTGCACCGAAGACGTGACTTGGACTTTTCAAAGTGGGCACTTCATGATGTTGATGCTCAAAATCACATCAAACTTCTCGGAGTGACTATTTCCGCAAATCTGGATTGGACTTCTCATATCCAACAAATTTGTAAACAAAGTGCGTCCAAAATGTATATTCTCTACCGATTGAAGAGCTTCCTTCCAAAGCATAATCTGGTTGATATATATTACGCCTGCATTAGAAGCATTCTCGAGTACTGTGCTCCAATATTTTCAAACATTAAAGTCTTTCAAGAAAATATGCTAGAGGCTATTCAAAAAAGATGTCACAGAATAATTTGTGGTTCATCAAACTGTGAATGCCCTTTCTTTGTACCACTACAGTACCGACGACTTGTGCTAAGATTCAAGCTTTTCAAACAGATGACTGAAAGTCCTTCACATCGCCTGAATCGTCTAACACCTGTCCGACTGATGTACTCAGGAACGTTCCGTCTTCCTTTATCTAGCAATGATATGACGAGAAATTCTTTCGTCTATACCATGTCCAAGCTAGCGAATAGTGGTTTCGACGTGTAATTTTTGACATTAGTATTTTTTGTCACATTATTTTACTTGTAATTTATACGATTTATTCTGTTGGAAATTTGTCCCCACAATTCTCATTAATGGGGATTTCGTCAATAAAAGATTATTATTATTATTATTTCATACTTGAGGGCAGCGCTAATACCGTACTGTCCATGAAACGTCTTGGCACCCCAGAAAATTCAAAGTTTTCTCTGAATCTATGAGTTGCCACATACACATGTATTAATAGTAGCATTAAGTGGCAAAACTCGTCGATTGTGGACAAATATATCCCCATAATGCTTTCCCTATAAATGCTATAATTATACAGTGAATTTGTGATGAAGCACTGCCCAGAAACAACGATGAAATAAAATCTGTGAAGTGTAAATAAATGTCTGTCTAATTGACACGCAAAACAACCAGGGTTGTCGTGGGTATGGTGATTCTGGGGTATACCCGTGGCTATGGGGTACATATGGGAGCTTGATATCATCCACACAACTCCCATAGGGCTTGTATGAGAATTCTGTTGGGATTATCATGATTTTTGACATTCGCTAAAAAGGAAACAGAGCTGACATTCAGTCACACCATAAATTCTGATTTTGTCAATTATCAATCAGCTTGCCATCTTCACACTTGAATTCTATTAGATATCTATGCTTATTTGACATCCACGACACATTGTCAATGACTTTGAATGACCAAAAGTAGTTTCGTTGTGTCAAGAGTGCTGACAGTGAGTGTCTGAAGTTCAAGAGTGCTGACGCTCACGACTTTTTATACCGTTATCTATCTGCTGAAATATTTTGACAGATAAATATTTGGTCTAACTACATGCATGTAGATCAAATCACTTCGACTAATAATGATTGTGTTATATAATTGCGGTTATGTGATAACAACAATTATAGCCAATAAACTTTATTTGAAACTTGACATGAAATAAAGTCAGTAAAATAAAGAAGTCCTAATAAAATATCTCTTCTGCATATACTTTGCGCATAAAGTAGGCCTACATAACACATGGGTCATTCGACAGAAAACTTGAAATTTTGTGTCCAAAGCCATTTTTCAATATTCATAACTCCGATTTCATATGATGATTAAAATGAAAGATGCAACAAGGAAGAATGCGAGTACGAAGTCTTGACGCTTTTCAATAAATACCATCATGTAGCTGAGATGGCGGTGGTACAACGCGTCCTCATATGCTGTTTCTTTTAATCACAGCAAAATTCTCAATAAATCCGATGTACAAGGAAAACTCGTGATTTAAAAGTAAGGAAAGGTGATGTTAGTAGAATATGCTGAAAAAACTTCTTCAGTAATAAGCGCATATTTGCAGTGGTAGCAAATAGAAATATATGAATTAGACTTCTCCCGAAGACTTTGTGTCAGAGGTGTAGTATGATGTGTTTCGACTTCTATCATCTTCTCTTGTCTAATTTGGCACCAAACGCGATTTTATTTGAAGTCGTCGAGTGTAAACTATAATCATCCATTTAAACTCAAATTCATTTATGTTCTGTCCCGTAGCACCCAATTCAATAAGCTGACTTCAAGGCGCGCGCATCTTTTTATGCTTTTCCTATTCATGTGCATTACTCGTATAACGAGCATTCCGTCTACCTTACTGACGTTAAACCATCGCGGTTTTTCTCACAACGATCCGGCGTGTTCTGATTGGGCGAAAATTCGACACTCAAAGAGTGGCAAAAGATCGGTCGTCAGCTGAATGCGCAATGCAAACCTAAGAGTTGCACTTGCAGCAGAAAAAGAGTGATGAGAAAAACCAAAGCCTGTTGAAAATATCAAAAGTTATCAGGAAGATCCGTAGGATTAAGTCGGTTTCGTTGATGAAGAACCTACGTAGAAATAGCTGTCGAAACGTAGCAGTTTCATTTCGCAGTGATGGATGACCTTAGATCAAAATTTCTTTTGACGCGCTCGTAGATAGGTAGCAAAACAAAAGTCATCTCAGTCTTCCGGCATGGGAAGCCTGTTAAGAAATTTAAAAAAGTCTTCAGTTTTGAGATTCCATCAGTGAGCGATGTCGATGTTCCATGTGATTACCAAGAAGAACAGTACTGCAGTTGCTGCTTCTGATAAAATTGCATCCACGGGTGATCTGATGACTCCAAAAAATTCTTATGGGGAGCTAGACAAGTGAACTTTATGAAACCATTTGACCGGGACCACACCTTTTGGCCAACAAATGATTTCAATTTATAACCCGCTCTCTGACAGTCTGGCAATTTGAAGAGCCGATTCAATACAAGTGTATTCGTCTGAGTTCAGTTGTGATATAATCCAATCATCAAAGTTTATATTGCTTTAAGCTCTACTCAGATTGAAATATTGAGCATCAGCTATTTTACCTGATGAAAAATGGCATGAAAACTACAACTGTAGGTATCTCATCCTGTGAGGACATGGGGATTCTGTGGGTATGGGGTGGGGACTCAGATTTCAATCCCCACGACAACCCTGAATATAACGCAAGAATATTGTTTAGCATATTCCGCCTTCAGTTTCAATGACACTGTCACAAAGAAAACGCATGAACCGAATGATGCGACGAATACAGTCTTCGTGAATGTTGTTCCATTCATTTTGCAATGCAATTTTCAAGTCAGCAAGATTTCGAATGCGTCGTCTTCCGATACGCCTACCGAGCTCATCCCATGCATGTTCAAAAGTATTGAGATCAGGACTCCTACTCGGCCCCTCCATGTGACTATTGTTTTGCTGGTGAAATGTCTCAAATCGGCGGAAGCGATGAGATCTAGCATTATCATCCTGTGCGATAAAGCTCAGACCGATTGCACTTAATTAGAATGTAATAGCGGCGTTGATCAAAAACTCACGATACTTGTCACCATTCACATAACCCCTCAATACTAAAAGATCGGATTTCCCATTCCAGGCTACAACTGACAAGACCATTACTGATCCGCCAACACCTCCTCGACGCTCTTGACTTTGAACGGCACCCTATTCGGAGAATGGAGTGTTTCTTTCTCCAAACCCTCGAACGACTATCAATGCGACGTACAGAAAAGACGCTTGTTCAGCCTGTCGCCATTCTTGGCGTGCTCACTGCAAACGAGCAAGTTTATCAACATCAGTCACTGGAAGAAATTTGAGCAGATGGTAACTGTGAAGACCGGCATCATGAAGACATCTGCTTATTGATGACTGAGATGCTCGAATATTTTTCTGAAGAAGAAACTTTTGCAACTCAGCAGGAATGCTTATGAAAGAAGTGTTCATTGATCTAAAGTTAGCAATATAAAATAAATAAATAAATAATTAATTAATTAATTAATTAATAAATAATAATAAAGTTAGCTTATTGATGATGCCATGTCCTATGTCAGAAATTTTGAGCAATTATGGAAGTCAATTGCGTCATATGCTTCAAATGTTCGGTCGCAGTGAGCAGCAACACTGATTTCCATTACCTACATTCAGTGAAAATTACTTTGTAATCTAAATGAAAAAATGAGTGCATTTCTCGATTCGAATTTTTCTCGAATTGCAATTTCGAATTAGCAGCCGATTCGCGAATCGAACAGAATCTCGAAACTTCACAGGTCCCTACTGTATATATTACCTTTGATTTCTATTTTGAAAAACATAAGTATATCTATTCTATAACTATGAAATTCGCAGCAACCAAAAAACATTGATTTTGTGTCTTACTGATGAAAACGCAATTAACTATTAGCAAGCTTCAAATTCAAGATAAAGATAAAGAAGCATCCCAATTTTATTGCGAATAAAATCATTTGAGAATCATCATTCAAACAAAGGTTCGGTCTGAATTACGAATGATAATGTTTTCAATGTCACGGCAACTACCTGTTATCGAAATATAGAATCCAGACATTTAATTCATTTTCGAAACCAAGTTGTGTTCATTACTAATATGAGTTTTATGGCTTCTTAATGCAATGAAGGTTAGATATCGTGTTAAAAAAGAATTTCCCCCTTCATAAACAAGAAGGAAGAAAGAGTCCTAATGGTTTTTTTATTGTCATGCATTTTGAGATAATGGCAACGGTCGCCTTAATTAGCTATTGACTTCATATTTTTTGGCTCTTAGTCGGACCGGTCAGTCAGCCAAATGAACTATAAGTGGCATGATATTAGTCCAACTGTGCTTCATGTATAAGAAAACCCTTCTCGACATCTGTTTATGAAATTTTTGCCCTGTTATTAAAATAGCGATGTAATATTCTCAGTGGACTTTCTGTTCCATCCAAACTGACATCTAAAACTTTGGAATCGAATTAATAATGAAAGGTGATAGCAAAGTTACCAACTAATATAGCAGCCTACCAAAGAGTAAACTCGATATTTGACAGCGTAACGGGGCGCAGCCCGAAATTGCTTCGTATCCATGAGCAAACATTGAGCTTTCATCCTCCGAATTAATAATAACTTAGTCACTGCACTGAGTATGGACACAGAAGTAAATAAAGTTTGCTTTTGGTCAGCACATCAGGGATTCATCTTGCTCTTTGATATCAAAATATAGTTTATTCTGTCTGTCTTAGGATGATGTCAGCTCGAGTAACAGCTGCTTACAACCACTGCACGGGGACAATAAGATGGTAACACGAATTTTCAACATTAGCGATAATTATGACATAAAAATTGTTCAACAAAGGGATATTATCGATGAGATGACCTAGTCATTCATCAAATCTTCTCACCGAGAAAGTTGCAGGTACCATCTTGCTTTTTATTCACACCCAATAGGCCTCATAACTAGACATTTCATTTTTGACTACTGTGGTCAAATCACTGCACCTGAGGCTGCTGTCCGTTTTACTCAGTCGGAAAATTGGTCAGAATTGACTCAAAGCAGGTATGGGGACTGTTAGTAAATAGGGGTTGGAAGCTGATGATCGCCGTTAAATTGAGCATGACAGAGGTTACTAACGGACTTGATTTCACGCATTTAAATCCATAAGTCCTTCGAAGTTGACGACATAGGAGGCATGACAAGAATGATGCTAACAAGGAAAGGTGAAAATAAAGTTAGATGCACGATATTCGCTCAACGGACTTTAATATGTTGCATTGGCAGCACAATATTTGTCTATCCCCTCCAACTTAAATGAAGAATTATAGGTAAAGCCTAAAAGGGATTTCACTATTTTATAGCTTAACAAATTATGAAAAATTATTTTGTTGTTAACTTGTTAACGTGTTGTTAAAGTGACACTTAATGACTGTGTATGATCTTATATATGTATTCAATGAACTAACACGAATTTCAAAATAATACTGAAGCTTTGTTGGTATATCATTCTTCTGTGTACATGTAATATGACAATAATTTTGATTTTCTTGAAATAATGACTAGTCAATGATACAGCATTTTTCGATTATAACTTCTAAAAAGAAGGATTCTATATTGAATATATTACCGAAAATCTGTCTGTCTGGTCCCATGGACATCAAGACGAAAAAGAAGTACTTGAAATAAACAGCAAGCTTCATTTCAGCTAGGACTTCATTTTCGATAAATTATAGAATTGAAGTAAACACACATGCTACTCATATTATGCACTACACAGCATTCAATATACAATTGTTTTGATAATGGGCCGTCCAGAGGTAGACGACTCGAGCTACGTTTCCTTAATTCGATTGATTTTAATGTCTTCGCCGACTCGGAATCAGAAACTACCTTCTCAAAATGAATCGAATAATCACAATAGTCAATTTTCCGCTAAAGGATTTCAAATCTTGACAATGTTGGATTAGAATACTCAGTAGCATGCATTCAAGTTAAAGAATAACATGTGTATGGATAGGAATGAGTTGTACAATTCGAAAATTATTCCTGAAAATATAATATCAAAAAAAATAATTAGTTCAAGATTTTTGGTATCTGAATCGGATAGTCGATATTCAAGATCGCAAATCGTTGATAATTTCTCTATTCGACACACATGGTATTATTGTTGACTCACTGTGTGAATTCCAATGCTGTTTCAAAGGTCTATTCGAGATGTATAATAATGCACGTATTTATAATGATTGAGATGAATACAATTAATTGTTTAAGGTATACAATTGCATAATGGAATATGCGTGAACCTTAAATAAGAATGAATTTAAATGGCAATTTTACTCTAGCAGACAAATCTAGGTATCTTTTTATAGAAATATTTTATCCACATTATCAACAGAATAGACTACCGAAAAATGCATCTTATTCGAAATTATGAGGAAGAGGATGGTTTTCAGTTCTGAATCTTCATGAACAGTGTAGAGCCTTGTTTGTTTATGTTTCCGTAGACGTAGATGAGTAAATTGACATGACATCTAGAAACGTATGGAGTTTTTTTAATATAACAGATAAAAAGTAAAGAAGAAATAGTACATATTTAAAATCTGTGTACACACGTCTACAATGACCTGGAGTCGCAGGCTCAAGTCTTACCAGCCGCACATATTTTCAATGGCAATATATTTTGCCGCTTATCTCATTTTATTATTTTTAGTCGTTATTCCTACTAAAATTACCAACAGCACAGCAACATTAAACTCTTCATTTGCATAATTTTCAGCATTTTATGAGCAGATTGCTTTTTAAATACGCATAAGTTAAACAGTGAAATACAATTTTTTATTTACAATACATGATGAAAGAATGGCTATATCGCTGTGCACATGTGACTTTGTTATAGAATGATCCTAATTCAAATAGGCATTTCATGATGACTCAAAACATTCATTCATAGAAAAAATCAGGAAAATACATGTATATGTGTGATTTTGAAAAAATCTTCTCTTCGTGTTCAATTCAAATGAAGGAGTGAAAACATTTAGAAGTAGACGATGCTTGCTCATCAAAAGTGACAATATTGAGTGAGCCGCCGGAATCAGTCGAAAATGTTTATCATGCATTTAGTGCCTTGAAATTGTATGATTCCAGTTTGGTCTCTTGCTCACTCATGTACAATCATATTATTTAGAAATTCTCACACTGCTATTGTTGCAATACAGTAGCGGAACAAGTAAAGAGATTTCATGGCGCTACCTTTCTAAGGTACCATACTCGGTGTTCATTTTTAGTTATAATTTTATCTCATTTTATTATTGTATCGTATTTGCCACTTTGCCAGAATATTTGCCTCACAGTTGTGTGTTCAGACGCGATCTTCAACTTGTTCGAACTCTTGTTGAAGTCTCAAACTCCTTAATGCCGCTGCATAATAGTCGATGTGCAGCAATGAGCATTTGTTATTGATCTTACCCTCCCGACATCTTCTTACTTAATATGCTAACCAGGGTGGAAACTGGATCTGATTTTTCTCTCCGGCTCTATCCACGTCCCCTTTTTTAAGTTAGTAACTATTAGAAAGCAGTTGCAAATTTTGCTCCAATAATCAGCTATTTTATAATTCAAGATTCACTCAATTACGTGCATGCCTTCCCGTTCAGAATAAGGGCATATGAACATTGAAAAGCACATATGCGTATGTGTAATCCTTCGTGATGTACTGTATGCATCCCATAGAAAGATCACATTCCACAGAATGAATTGAGATGTCCAATAGAGCAAGTGGGCTGGTCACTCTATCTAACTTCGCCGACTCCGCGATCCATCCATTACCGATCCAGTATCCTAAAATTTCTGCACTGCTCATGAAGATCTTGAAGCTTTGAACTACATGGATGCATTTTTTTCATACAGCCATGTAATAGAATATCACTGTCAAAATTATCTGCAAACGTGAGACGGAAAAGAAGCGCCACATGCAGCAGATTACTGCTATACAGAATCTGTTATATAACTGTAGGCATTTATCGTTTCATCCATCAATCTTGCAATTTGCATGATCATGCATCAAATCATTCGAACCAAAGCTGAAGAAGTTTACAAAATACCTGCATGTACCGTAGTGTAGGCTACTTGAGTGTAGCTGTTTTCGGGCCAAAGGCTCATTAATAGTACTGCTATGCGCATTAAATGCAAATCAGGCAGTAACATTCTTATCAGTAAATTTACATGCTTACAACACGGAGATATGCAGTAATAGGGCCAACAAGAAAAAAAGAAGCATTAAGCTTGACTACATGCAAAAAGCATATAAATCGTGCACTAGTAGACAAACACGTTCAACACTATTGTACAAAATGATACAATCCTGCGATATGTGGGAATTCCCACTGAATTCCATGAGATTCTCTGTGGCATGGGATAGGTGTGGGAATGAAAAATCTCTTTCCACGTGAACTCTATTCTCACGGAGTTACTGAAATTGTTCATGTTTTGTGAAAATATTCGAATGGGATTTCAACTTTTCGGAGAAAAATCGCACAGTTTACTCTTGCGTATTTCATTATTATCATCAAAACATCTTCGACCATTTCTATGCTGCAATGATATTTCCAAAGTTCTTTGTCTCGAAGATTGTTTCAAACGTTCAAAATTAGCTCTTCTTCTTAACAGTTATTTTGTTAGGCTTTAATTAACAATTGCCAATCATTCGATTTTCACTAATACATCTCATTATTAGGAAATACATAAAGTACTCACACGCTTGCCTATTGAATCAAATTGTTCCAAGTTTCACACTTTCCCACACAAAGGATGCAAAATCCGCATCATGCCATTTTAAAATCATATTGGAAAATATTAGACTATAATATGGATAAAAAGTGATTAAAGACAAAAACTATGTCCACTGTGTTCGACTAAAAGTGTCGGAAAAGGTTCAGTGTAGAAATGGAAATCAATTTGATCAAATATTCTAAATGTTTATGATATTGTATTGTCTCATTTTGTTACTTTCACTTTATCAGAAAACATGAACAGTGTCTGATTTTTTCATTTTCCGTTTGCTTTCAATTTTTACACTTTTGCGCCTCTACACTTTTACAATTGGTGGGAATTCTTATATCTTTATTGTCATCAAACTAATAACATAAAGATGTTTACAAGGTGTAGTTTCAGATTTGCTTCAATGCGCTAACAATCGACGCAATCTTGAAGTCAATTGGAGATCTGCGGTTAATTTCGTGACCAACACATAGCTCTGCCCACACCATATGGAATGCACTCGTCGATCCCTGTCTTACTGTGAACCTGATATTGTTCCGGTCAGATAAGTATTGACCGATTAATGCTCTTTCCTTGCAATTTTGTTTTTCTCATCTGCTTGCCTGCTTCTGTGTGTACACTCGCACAGGAATTGACTTCGCATGACTGAAGAACTTATTATCTCACGGATTGAGAAAGCTAGAATGCAAACCGAGGGGCCAATCGGGGCAGAAAGCAATGACCGAGGGGCGGAAGAAAGACTTGTATGAAGTCGCGGCCAAGACAACGCTAACGGTCTACAGATTCACAGACATGACGAAGACAGACCTTGAGAGAAAAAGAGTCTTAGTTAGCAAGCCGATTACATCTCATCATGAGGTTTCTAATCTTCGCAAGAATTATAGCAGAAAATCATTCGTCAGCGATTCTTTAAGTCTCCAGACAGATACTATTTATTTTATTATGTTATTTAAGACATATTCTTGTCTCGCTCGAGGCTAATGGGCGAGTGGATTAATTCCTTTGACATTTTGTAGTAGGCCTACTTTTGCATTAGAGCACATGGTATGTCAAGAAAAAATGAATATAAACATTCAGAGGTCTCGTCTAGGCTTGATTGACTTTTATTGGCCTTGCGTCCCAACGTACACAACATCGGAAGCAGTGTTGTAGTTAATGTGTCAACATAGAAGTCTTTTGTCAGTCAAAATTCGGATTTGACGGTAGTTCGATCACAATGTTGTTGAAAATGTTGCTGCACTAAATAAAAAGTGTAAATAGCTCTTTTGCATATATCATAAAGTCTATGTACACACTTGTTTACCTTGGGTTTCTTATAACTTGCATGCATATGAGTCCAAGAAAATCTATGTCATCGACTGTAGCAATTTCATTACAATGGTTATTTGTCTAAATTGCATTTGTCATTTATAATATTAGTCATATTATAGCAATTTCATTTGTCTTATGTTGGCATGGAGCTCCTCTCAGAAGAAATCTGATCATGGAAGGAAGTGCATTTAGATAAGCACGTTATCATAGGCGACTAACACGACTCGTCGGACACCCTTTTAAATTCAACCAACTGCTTAGTAGTAAAGATGAATGCTGGAACCGATATTTTCATGACAGAAATTGTTATCAGTAAGTGATTGTAAAATATTCATTGCAACGTTCACATTTGATTCAGTATGAATTGGATAATTCAAGATTTTCAGTTTGATTGCTCACAACAAAATCATATCATTTTCGTCCTATCATTTAGAAATCTAAACAAATTTCATAGACAGGACAAATTAGGATTGCATCAGAATATCAGACTTTATTTGCAAAAAACATTTGGACAAACGATAAGTAAACATAAAAAATATACATAATCTTTACATGCAATTTGCTTTAACACAATTATGCCTGCAATGAGAATGAGAGGAGGATATGCTTTATAGACGGTCTAACAAATTCAATGTAATTCATTGAATTTATTAGACTTAAAGTCAATCCAGCAGATTCACTTTAATTGATTGGAAATTGGATATTATCATAATTATTTTACATATCTTCCTAATCTGATGTTAAATTAATTACTGTTAATATGAGGATCAGTCACAGAGAATATGCATAGTAGATACACACTATACATTATGACAAAAAACAAACATGCATGCTATTCGTAGTAACTATCTAGTGCATGATTAAATTTTGGAGGACATCATTCCTTAGGTCCTAGGCTATATGTGCATTTTTGAATTATTTAAATGCTATTGAAGCTCCAATCGAAGAACTATAAACATCGACTATCACAACTTCGCATACATGTGTTTAATGTATTCTACAAAAGTTCGAATTCAAAGTATCAGGTCTTGGAAATTAATCAACATGCCTATCAATGCAACCTTAAAGGAAAACCCATGTTTTGTATGATTTGCCAAAGACCCCAGAGCCTTGCGTGGACGTGCGCTGTCATGATAGGGACACATCAACAATGATGGCTTCCACCAGTGGTTGACAGTGGACAAACACCGTTACTTTGTCGGTGCTCGTTGTAACGATTCGAGGCGCTTTCAGATCACTGTAAATGCCTTTTCTGTTAACGTAGATCTGTAACGTACAACCATGGATTTCTATATAGTATTCTTTTTATAGTATTATGTTTTCTTTTTCATTTGTTTTTTATTCATGCAAGAACGTCGTTGTCATCGAATATAAAAAGAACTATTCTAACACAACAAATGCTAAGAATTTTACTCAACTGTAGCCAAGACTTACCATGGAATCAAACAGCCAAACATTTAACAGAAATGAATAAGAGAATGCAATATTTTGGTTATGGTCAGAAATTTAGAACACAAATTACTAAGTCAGCATTAAATGCTTACAACAAAATAAAAGAAGATGACAGGAACAAAATCAAACCAATGGACAGACCAAGAGAATGGCAACAAACTGAGAGAAGAAGAATAAAACAAATGAAAAGAAAACATGGTACAAGAAGGATAATTACGAAAGTGTATTATTCATTCAATCATCCCCAAATTCAATATTGAAGAAAGAGTTGGAAAGAGAAGTAAAGAAAAGTGGATTCAAAATTAGAGTTATAGAAACTGCAAAGGATACCATAAAATCAAAATTACAAAGGTCAATTCCGTTTGAGAGAAAGAAATGCACAGACGACTGCCTAATATGCAAAAATAATGGAGAAGGAAAATGTGATGCGCAAGGAATAACATACGAAATTGAATGTGAAGGATGCTAAGGGGTCTATATTGGAGAAACATCAAGAAATGCAAAAATAAGAGGAAAAGAACATATGAAGCAATTGAAAGAAAAGAAGGATACTTCAAGTCTATGGAGACATTGCAAAGAACAACATAACAACACAGAACAAGAATTTTCAATGAACGTAACAAGTATACTTCATAGCAATGCAATGGAACGTCAAATAACGGAATCAGTCAACATCAAAAGCAGTTTACAACAGAAAAGGATCGTCATCAACAGGAAAACAGAGTAGAACCAACCAAACATGCCAACGATAACTATACAGAAAAACTAAGAAGATATAAGATAATAATGAAATGAGAGAAAAGAACTATGGAACTGTGACCATCAATGAAATGTGGTATATGTGCATATTTGTTAGATATCAATAATGACAATGATAATTTGTAATTCAGGTTAAAGATTTCAAATGATGTAGCATTTGATTTCCCAAACATTTTTGACTTAGGATTTCTTTATATTATAATTGACAAGGCCAGATCGGCGAAATACATATTAACGAATTACATTAATTTTTGTGCGTAGAAAAACTGAAAAATAACATTATTTCAATAATTTCAACTTACAAACAACAACAAATGACATCGAAGTTTTTCTTTACAAAGTCAATCGAAATAACAAAACATTTCAACGGTATTGACCAAATGTACCATAGCGATGAAGTGACATGACAAAATGTCAGACGAGGCCGCAGGTCGAGGCCAGGGACATTTATGATTCATACAAGATATCTAAGGGATACCATACCATTTAATTGCCCTTTGTAATTGACAATAAAAACTTATTATTATTATGTACTGGACTGGAGGCCAGTGACTTTGGTAGACTTGATTAATAACGGTAGTTTGTGCACATTATCTAGTTGTAGACAAGTTGTAGACAATTATCTAGTATTCTAATATGCGCTTTCATACAGGAAATCTGTTGAAAGAAGATTCTGGACCCAGTCAAGAAGAGACTAAAGAATTACAAAACTCCCACAAGAATAACCAAATGTCAATAACAGCTGCAATGTCAACTGCTAGTGATCAAAATTGTTGACCTACGGCACGTAGGATCAATGGCTATTGGTGTGGATTCTGTACATTTTATACATGCTTATTTTTTGTGCAATTAGCAGACCTATTGAAAAAATAATTACTTGCGAAAATCGATTCGGCAGTGTTTTTCAAAGAATTGTGGACTCTTTCTGGGAAATTTTCGATAATCTATTTTCTTTGCTCAAAGGAGTTATGGCCTAAATGCTAACTGATCAGTGATGATTTTACTTGCTACAACAATCATTGCAGCAACATGTCCATGCTTTATTTATTGTTACACAAGTAAAAGACATGATTAAAATCTATAGAAAATCTACCGATGATGCAATCAGAGACGAACAAAAAAAATTGAAACGTCAAAAATTGATAACGATTTGATTGGTATAACAAATGAAAATGCTAAAAGTGAAGCAAGAATTGTTTGAATATCCATTCCTTCGGAAAATCTATTATTAAGATCTTGGCGGAAAAGTACAACCAGTGTTATCTTTCCAATTGCGCCTCCTCTGATGAACATTCTCGCATCACTCTGATGAAAATGGCCATCAATTTTCGTTTAATGAAAGTTGAGTATTTCATTTTTCAAACTGAGTGAAATAAATCACACATGCTACATCGCTTCATTGAATTCTCGAATTAAGTCCACCAGTGGTCCAAATTATTATACAGGAGGAGGTCTTAGATAAGGCAATGGGAAAATCAATGAATATAGAAAGTCACAATTTATTTAAAATTGACCATCGATAATATGCTTGCATGTGTACTGTACATGTACACTGCACAGATTCTTCCGACAATTTCACTGCAAGACTGGGCCGGGCGCATCAATTAGTATGTACAGCAATCAATTCAGCTGGATTCTGATGTATGTTAGAATAATGAAGTGAATTGTTTGCCACTTGTTACATGGCTCTCTTCAGATACTACACACTACAGTCAATAATCAAGTCTACCAAAGTCACTGGCCTCCAGTCCAGTACATGGTATGGAAGTTGAAAGTCCCTTAGATATCTTATATTAATCATAGATGTCCCTGCCGAGGCTGACATTTCTGAATGTATGTCGAATCGAATTCAATATCTCTTTAGGTTACACAAAGTTATTTGGCCTGCAAATATTTAGTATTTACTGTTTGATTTGGTACAACTATATAGCCTACAGACGGCTAATTTCAGTAGACCATTTCATTTGATTTCAATAGTGCCAAACGAAGAAATATTGGAGAATGCAACACTTGGAATGGCAACTTCTATGGATGCGTGGCTTCCAACACAATTCAGTTTTCAGACAGCCACGGAGGATAGATATTCTGGTATTAACATTGCTGACTTCCACCTGTAAATAAAAGAGCTATCATTCGCGAGGGCGGTAGAGGCCATTCTCTTTAATAGCTAGAAACATGTCTCTCCCGTTAGAATATCTCTATACTGCTAGAAAGCCAACTATCTCCCGCTTCTGTACCTGAAGTGTTTCATATCGTTCTGCCGGAAAGACGATTGATCGAAGAGTTTTCCACAAACATAAGAGCGACTCATTTTGGTTTTCCTTTGCAAGTATTGAAAATTTCAAACTTCTTTAACCGTTAAACGGCGTTGCCTTTTTTACTAGGATAACGGCGTTGTGGGGGTGTTATTCACCCCATTATTATATTTTCATTTTTTCATGTTTTATGGGATAGGTAAAATTGTCTGATGCTATCAAATAGTAATCGAACGACCTTCTTATGTCATAGGCTACTATATGAAAACATGTTACTAACGGATATATGACCCTAATGTATATAAAAAGCGTCTATTCCGTTAGTACGCTCCGTCTATAATTGTCATCAATACATGTATTTTTGTCCCAGTGTTGAAACCTTATCTTAGCTTCAAGTTCATATAAAACAATCAACAAAGTGTATACGAAATAAACAAACCGATTATAATTTGACGTCACAGATAGGTCTATAGTGAAAAAATAATCAATCCAAACGTCACGAGCAGTCAGGACACAAAACGGAGGCGTGGTCTTTGCAAACGGAAACAGTACACATGCTGCAACGCATGCGAGTTTTTCTGTCTTGCTGACGGGTACAGTATCGGCATCTCGTAGCCGGGAGAGGAGCGACGATCGATTCATTTCTTGGTAATGAAAAAGTCACACCCACGAGCCGCATGGAATCTTTGATGCTTCGTTTTAGATTAGAAAGAGTTGCTCTATGACGAACAAGAGGCATCGCCAACTGGAAGCCCAGTTCACATTTGAAATTGAAATGTGAAACGATCTCTTGTTCATTTTGCTGCATGGTCCTCATAGCCGCCACGACACCAACATCAACAAGCGCCATGAAAACGGAAAATGACCAACGGCGAGACTTGCGTTGGCATCGATACGAGCGGCAGAGTTTATCAAGAGTGTCCACTCCTCCTTTATTTCTGTTATAAAAATCTATTATTTCGGGTTTTTGGTTTTCACAATGAATGGCGGATGAGTGCATGGTGGAAAGCACGAGAACCGGGACCCTTTTCTTGTCCCAAAATGAGCAAAGGACCCTTGCCCCAGACAAATAGTGTACATAGTCCCTTTTCCTTCGCCCGGCAATTGATTTGGCGGCAGGAAGTATCGAGCGATTGTTTCGGCGCATGGTTCCTACTATTGTGGTCCTTTCCTTCAGGAGTCGGTCAGCCAACTGAGTCGTTGTGAACCAACTGTCGGCAGTGATGTTGCGGCCTTTGTTCAACCAGTTCTCCGCCAATTTCATGACAACAGCTTCTCCAATAGAATGGCTTGCATTTCTCTCCTCGTCAGACAAAGTGTCGGCACCAATGTACACCAAACATTTCAGGGGAAAGGAATTTTCCTGATCCACGAGCCAGAATACCTTGATACCAGATTTGCCGGGTTTCGATGGTATGTACTGTCTAAATGAGACACGTCCGTGAAACTCGACTAGCTGTTCGTCGACGCATAAAAACGGCCCCGCGATGTAATTCCGTGCAAGCGATGCATTGAGCATGAGTGTCATTCCGGTCACGGCGCAATTTGTCATCAAATCGGATACATTTTCGTATTTGTGAAAACCGCATGTAGCTCATTGTAGCTCGAAATATACAATGTCCTCGAATAGGATGCCACATTTCCTGGATATCACGGCGACCTGCCTTGAACGAACCTGAAACAGAAAGATCCCGCATGTGAATGCAAATAACTAAAATGTTCATAATAGCCTACATAATTTCTTATCAATGAATATCATCATAGGCGTAAATGTATGTATTATATTACTAGCCTATCAATAAGGACGTAAAAATAGAGTAAAATTCGTCTCTCCTGTATTTTTCTCTACGAACCCATCAAAAAGTCCCAAATAGAATTCTCCTTTTATAACGAAACTCATAAAGACGATCTTTTTATAAAACGCATTATTTTTTGTTCCTTATGAGATAATATGTCATGGATAGATTTTACTGTAGTAATTTTGAATAGTACTATATAGACAGAAAGAATAGTAAATTGAATTTTGCATAGTTGCCCAGAAATAAGAACATGACTTACCTGCTATAATAAGAAGCCCGATAAAAGCTTTGATTTCGACGAGTGTGACTGGCTTCCAGGCGACTCCACTTGCTGAAGCAACTCTTCGTCCTTCCAAATTTGTGAATAACACGACTTCTGCGAGTATATCCTCAAAATACACGAGGAAAGATTCTTCATTTGATTGTGGGTGCAGTCCAGCTCGTAAGACTTGATTTCCGACATTGAAAACATTTCTAGATGACGCACGCCCAACACCATGGCCTGGTTGAATTATTTCCCGTGGTTCCATTCGCACTGATCATTGCTCCACCACCTACAGATGAGGCGGCTGATAAGAGATTGTCCGACGAGTTTGAGTCACTTTCACTTGAATTATTTGATTCAGGACTACTGTCAACATTTCTCTCAAGTTGTTCGACATCCAATATATCATCGTCGCTATAATGATCTCCAGTTGGAAGATCTACGGTAGCGTCATCAACTTCGGCTGCTGCAGCATCATCAGATTCTATGCTCTCAGGAAATTCTTCTTCTTTAGCCAGAATTCGGTTCGCAATTAATCGAGCTTGTCTTTCCGGAAGAGACCTTCTTGATGCAGACATCTCGACAGAATGTGCAACCACATAAGAAACGCACTGAATTTATTGGCGTATTCGAGAGGAGGGCGCTTTGTCTTGGAAATCGATCACGTCGTGAGACAACTCCACTGCAAGCTTCGCAGGGTGCAATTTCTTGGAAATCAGAGAATAGAATTTCTTGGAAATAGGAGGACAGAATTTCTTGGAAAGCGATCACGTGAACGCTTGCTAAGTCAATAACATCAGAATTGTAACTGTAAACAACTTGGCAGCGATAAATTTCGTTTAGATGAAAAGAAAATGAACAAAAGTATCATTTTTTGAATGGGGTAGAAAACACCCCGCAACACCGGAATCTATAAAATCACTCCTAAATCATAAACCATGTGGAATATAAATCCAATTTTTCTACTGAAAAAATATTATAATTATCCAAGAAAAGTCATGAGATTTCAGCAATCGAACTAGAGTATAACAGAAGTTGTGTGTATTTAAATATCACTTGGGGTGGAAAACACCCCGCAACGCCGTTTAACGGTTAAATGTAGCCATATAACTGTAATAAATATTTTGATATTTATACATTATAATTATAAAACCTTTGATACTTATTATTTTACTTATATTTTGACAGGCTATATGTAATAGCCCAATTCAAGCAGAAACTGCATTCTGAAATATACGGAGTAATTCTCAACTTTGTGCATGGAAAATGAACTTTCTTGATTTTCAATTAGGTCGATCTATTTCGACCTTTTTTCCGTTATTTCTTTATTTTTTCCTTAATTGAAAGACCAACTAGATCTTTGGCAGTATTGGGGGTAATTACGATTTTTCAATAGTCATTTAATCGATAGCTGATTTCATAATCTTGAGATCAATCGCTCGATTATTTAGTCAGAACATTTGTGAGAGCCTCAATATAGTCTGTTAAATTCATGCATGTCATAGCTTCATTGATTCACCCACATTTCAGTTTTTTATTTTCTATATGAAGTGATATCTTGCTGAGATACTCAGTTAGCATTTTAAGTAAATCTCTGCAGGTACTTATGAAATCGACACACTTTTAACACACCACTGACACGTCGT
This sequence comes from Prostheceraeus crozeri, assembly GCA_907163375.1. Taxonomy (NCBI): domain Eukaryota; kingdom Metazoa; phylum Platyhelminthes; order Polycladida; family Euryleptidae; genus Prostheceraeus; species Prostheceraeus crozeri. The sequence goes on along the minus strand of CAJQUW010005569.1, from coordinate 54,480 downwards.
CTAAGTTTGAGCGCCTGCAATAATTTAACAAATGCTGCCCTTTGCAGGCACATTGAAAGTAGAATTGTTGAGTTGCATGTGGATCATGATGTTGGATAAAAATGGTACAGCTCTTCAGTCTGCTCCTATTTCCAACTGAGAATGCAGCACGATTAATATCTGATTATACTAATGTCTTGCTTGCTATATAAAATGGGGAAATAGATTTTCTGATTTTTTATGGATCAAAACTGACCATGCACTCTTTAAAAAGAATCCATCGATGGAATAATCGCAACTAATTTTTCCTGAAGTACACTGGAATTTTCTATTTCAACTGCAATATTAAAGATATTCTTCAAGTCGTTATTTAATAAACTCGTTCAATTCATTGCGTGTAGGATCTCAACAATGGTAATACGCATCCATACTTGAATTGATGTCTTTACAACATGGAATGATAAGGTCAATGATTCATGCTTCATAGATCTGAATATTAAAGCTGAAATAAAATGCTTTTGGGTCTATATAATTTTTTCTATCAACCTAATTTACTTCCTTAATACAAGTTAGAGCAAAAACCCAAGCACATGAAGAAATTAATAGGTAACTGCCTTGAGAAAGGGTCAGGACCCGAAACGTTGGCAACTCTGTATCTATACTTTATCTTTTATTGTGGCATAAATACTTCGGGAGAGAATACTTAAGTGTTGAAATTTTTTTGGGAAATAGTTTTATGACATGTGAGATGGCCGCAACAAGAGGTGATTCTTCATGGTCCAAACAAAAAAAAATCGGATCTCTCCTTCAAAGTTTTGTTGTCCACAAGTAGAACCAGATTGTTAAAAATGGTTATAAAGTCAAAAGCTTATTTTCTGGTTATATTTGTGGCCATAAAATTTTGAAGGAGAGACCCCTTTTTTGCTGAACCGGAATTTTTAGAACATACGCTTTATGAATATGAAAGGAAATAAGAAGCTGCATTATGAAGGTGCAGTATGAACAAACGAAACTTTCAGTCAATCACAATGTTGAGGAAGCAGTTAGCTGCTGACAACTGTCATTGTCATGGTTCTTGCATTTGCCTAACTAATATACTATAGTGAGAGATAACAATCAATGATGAAAGTTTCACGGAAAAATTACATGTAATGCTTTGAAAAAATGCTTGCGACTGTGTGTAAAAATTTTGGAATCTTTGGTATCTTTACTCAAAGTCACCCAAACCAAGATACAGCAAATTGTTATACACACGATATTCTCAAAAAGAGAATTCTTGGAGCCTTAATAGAAGAAAAGCGCATGTGAACTAACTAAGCGTACTTTCTCGAGAAGACTAGAGATTGAATACCATCAGTAAATGCGAGATTATGAATTTTATACGCCATCAATTGTGCAGATCGCGCAATGATCTTCGGACATTCGATATTATCTGGACTGGACTCATTTGAAGAACTTTGCGAATTGACTGGTCAATGCTGGAAAATTGTACAACAGTATAATTGGAAATGCGCATTTCGATGGATCAACAAAATACAAGAACCAACTAAACTTTTTATTCTGAGCGGCAAAGAAAATATTGCTTTGATTTGCGCGCTATTAAAACTTGCTAGCGAAACTGATGCAATGCCGGAAAAGCATTTGAGTCCTCTCGAATTCGAATGAATGTTCAAGCTTTGTATTTCTATTTGTTAACATTTTATAATATGTGAGTGACTCCAAACAAGGCCGACTTTGCATAGTTTATCAAATAACTGAAATATAGTGGACTTGGGTGATAATGCTATGATATCAAATTCAATTAACTCGCGGCCGACCGCATGTAAAGTTTGACAGTGACTGCCTAAATTTAAGGTTGTGATGACCATGCGCTGTAGGCCCACCCGGAGATCACATTCTGAAGGCTTTGACCGTTTCATACATTTATTGATTTACTTCGATTAAGTTGACTCTGTTTGACAAAAACTCACGGTGAGTTTTTCTTCATTTACTTGATGGCTTGCGACAAGCTAATGGTCAAATTCATCAAATTCCATTACTTTTGAGAGAAGTCAATTATTAATCTTACTACTATTAAATTGAACAGTAGATTTAAAAAGCACTATTATTAGTTGATGGCTGATCAAGTGCCTGAATATTATCATGTACAAGATGGTTCCCTAGCACGGAACAATTAGTTTCGAAATCTGATGAATCCATACAGTGAAATCTGAAATGAAGAAATCATCCTTCCTGTGAATTGTCATTATTGCAAAAGCTTCCGTCTCATTAATAAAGATATGCATCTACTACTGCATCAACTATAGTGATGAAAATTTTACGGAAAATTTTGAATCAAAATTTTCCGTGGAAAATTATGGAAAAAATTGGAAAATTTTGGAAAATTTTGGAAAATTTTGAAAGTTTTGATTTTTTGGTAGGCCCTATAATTTGAGCGCTTCCACTGCCGAGGCAGCTGCGTACCAATAAATTGGGTCTAAAACTCTTAATTTCATCATTATTTCGATCAAAGCGATCGTACAATACGATTTCCGTCCGCGCATTTTTGAACATTCCTTTGACACCATGGCTTGTGCTAATTTGTTAGCATTTTCAATTATTACGCAGACACCGTTTGGGATAACGTGAATCTTGCTTTACAATAGGGGTATAACTTCATGCAATGTGAAAGATCTGGAGCAAAAATAATGTATTTCATTTTGGAGTTTGCTAATTGTTAGCTTGAAAGTTAAGCTCTATTATGCAGCGTTGATCATGGTGATGCAAATTCTCCATGTGTTGCTGAACATGTGAAGTATAGGCACACAGTCCACGCAGCATTCATGAGCGACAATATTGGAAGACAAAGACTGTAAACTCGTGAGATATTTGGAAACTAAAGATATCTGTGATGAGTAAAAGAATATCTATGAAAGTTTCAAACTTCTGGCGCATTAATTTTCCCGTGTCCGATATCTTCGTTGAGAATATACATCCTCCATTTCTATTTCAGATGGTTCAGGTAGTTCGAAATCGATTTCAGGTCTGCCCAAATGAATTTCAGATATGATCCAGATGAATTGGAGATCTCCAGTTGAATTAAAGATCTTTTCCAAGTTGAGCTTGTGACAGATATCTGAAATTCAGCTAGAGAAATCTGAAATCCATCTATTGTCTGAAATTCATTTGGAAAGATCTGACATGACATGGAAAAGGTGCAGTTGGTACCAAAAGTCAACATACAGGGATAATAGAGAAGTTTTCGGTCTTTGAATATTACATAGTCTTTTCAAACAACTATAATCAGTCTCCAAAAACAAAGAAAAAACGTCAATCACCAAAAAATAAATTTCAAAATTTTCCAGAAAATTTTGAAAAAATTGGAAAATTTTCCATTTGCATCACTAATCAGCTATAGGCCCAAAGATGGTGATTCCTAAATGCTCCCCAGTTCGCTCCTAGTCATAAATATAGGTACCATGCGCAATGCTCTTCGCTTAGATGGGTTTCGGTGTCGTGGTCAGCTACCATGGCTCCGACCAAAGACCCATAGAAATTTAGCCGGTCCGCCAACACGAGACCAAAAATGAGACTTTCACCTAATAATGTACACCCTATTGAAACTGCACATTACCCGGTGCTTCTTGTTAGACAAGATCAAAGAAAGCACATATAAATCCAATTGGGAGCAGACTGAGGTTCTCGAGAAAATGACATTTGTCTATGTTCTCTGTGAGCGGCACTACACGGTAAGTGTCGACAAGTATCTCTAGGTCACACAGTTCATACTGCTAAACTAAGATTAATCAAGTCGCTATATTGTCGTCAAACACAACATCTTGATTAAATTTTAGCTGAACTTACTGTCTTTATGCATTTTCACATGCATCTCCGATTGGAGGCATAAACACATACAGAACAGAAAATGATCTGATAAGATATTCCACATGCTAAAAATCATGACTGCATGACTTAGGTAGGTGCTTCCAGGTAAAACAATGTTTAACACATGCTGAAAAACATCTAAAGCATGATTTTTAAGAAGTGATTGTTAATGCAACTATTTCAATGTTTTGCCAGTGGTTCTTAGACATTTTGCTCTGATTCCTCCCTCTAAGCTAGTAGGTCCCTACATAGCCCTGTGGGAACGCATCTTGCTAATATCAACAGATTATCTGGCGAGGTAGCGATTTTGTGGATAATTTTTGTAAAGGTTCATTTTCGTGTAAAAACTATCTCCGCATGTGAAAATGGTCATCATTTATCCAAAAACATGTGTAAAATTAAAATACGACAGGTGGCGAAAAAGTTGCTATAGGCCTAATTAGTTGGTAGATATTTGTTAACTAATGCGAGCTGATTTTTCGTCAACCGGCGAAATCGTGGATATTGTAGCAACTAATTAGTGGTAAGTAGTAATGTTCGTATATTACCTTCACATGAAAATATATTGTATACTCAGTCTGATCTGATAAAAAGGGATCTTTTTTTAATTCACGAAGGCTTAAACTAAAAAAGTATGTATCTTCCATAAATGTCGCAGTAAATACTATGATATTATTCAAATATTTGTCATTGTTGTAAATTATTGAATGTCAAGAGATAATATGAAAATTGATATATGCGGATTCTCTATATTCTTATCATTATCAAAGAATGAGTCTGCACTTATTTCTTAGATAGATTAGGCATGTGTGGGGGATAGTGAGGAGGTGAGGGAGAGAATAGAGCCTCGGCTGTAGAGGCGGATTACTAAAGAATATAAGAGAGAAAGTCAAAAGTAAAAGGTGACATATAGAGCGCGAATTGTCGCCGGCGAACTTCGCCAGCGAATATCCCGCAAATATGACTGAACTTAAGCATGATATTCTGCAGCTGACATTCGCCAGTTTTTCGCAAGATTCGTTCCCACAGGGAGAGTAGATATACTCTATGGGTCCCTATATTTAAGTTTAAAAACAAGTCAAAGATAGCAGCAACATATTTTCAAATAAGCTCACAGACTTTTCAGGCAACTAATCAGGAAGTATGCAAGTACGTGTAGGCCTATTTAGAAAGTGCCAAGAAGGATTGCAGCAAAAAGCTACAGTACATGTAATGACCAAAGACGATGACTACATTGAGCATGATGCCTCCACACAATTCCTGAATTCGAGGTGTCACGCTCGTGAGTTTCGAGAATCTCAAATCGACGCGCACGCTGATGCTGAGTCGATTTCTCTTCTTAGTTACCGGTACCAGTTCTGATACCGCCGTCTAATCTAGACCTATTTCAATGAGTAGCCTTTGCATGTATTATGATTCTTCTCCACTTAAAACCTTTTTATGAGGCAAGAGTCGCAGATAGAGTCATAACAATTCTTTCTAATTTTAGGGGACTGATTGAAGTCTCTAGTCCCTACCGCGGTGGTGATCTTAGAGTTTAATCAGAGACGAGTACATTCAGAAGCTTCATCAAAAACATGTGAAAGGGTTTTCAAGAACTTCAATCCGCACTTACTTGAATTTACATGTATATTTTTAATCCTGTCTAATAAGAACAGGAACCGGGTAACTCGGTAGACGCGCAGATTTACAACAGCCATGGATAGGTTGTATTGCATTATCCGAAAGTCCAACTTTCACCCTCGCTCCCTACAGAAACTTGTGCTGCCGCGTCGCACGATATGATTCAACTACTTGTCAAGTCTCTTCTATTCATCAATCAAGTGAAGCGATTAGACATTAAAAAATTGAAGTAAAATGCGTTTTACATCAATAGTATTTTAATACTTCTTCTTAGCATTTCATTGAAAATGAGTTATAAAATAACTATGCATTTTAAGGGAAGAATTACTAAGAATCAATATTGTTCTGAAAAATATGTGCACAAAACTTGAGGAAGTTCGTGATTTCCTTTAAAATCCAAATAAACGATTCGCAGTGGGTTGTAGGCCTGTATTGAGAGGAGATGAAGGCCAGCAGGTTTGGGAGGTCTACAACGATAGCCTGTAATGATGACACACTTGTGTTCGTTTAACCAACACTGTTGAAAGTGACTGAAATCGAATTCATGTTCGAGCCGGAGCTGTAAAATTTTACAGTCAACTGCCTTGAGAAAGGGTCAGGACCCGAAACGTTGGCAACTCTGTACCAAAACTTTACTTTTCTTTTATTGTGGCATAAACACTTCGGGAGAGAATAATTTAATTTTGAAAATTTATCTTACAATTAGGAATGTTGGTTTTTCAGTCAATGGAATGTTTGATAAACTGCAAGAAATTGACAAACCTCGATGTCCTTGCCATTAGGCATATGAAAAGAGTCAGAAATTCACAAAACCTTGAACTTATTCTGGAATATTTTTGTTTTATATTTTGGACGAAAAACCAAGGCCAACTTACGGAATTTACTAAAAATTGTATTCCGGGTGACATATTCTCAATTGAATTCGAGATTTCTTAGGGGATGAATTTAGATCATGAATGTTGCCGTGTGTTAACTTGGAATATATGATGCACTTGGAAGCTTGTACATTAATAGCTTATTCAGCATTAGTAGCATTCGACACTTCAGTAAACGGTGTAAAACTTTCTTATCATTCTCACGTGGATTAAAGTCAGCTCGGTTTTATCGTAGATTGCTATGAAGTCTGACAAAGTGATTCTTAATTCATGCTGATTTCAAATCGCTATTTTCCCGCCTGTGTATCAGAAAAAATTAAGATTAATTGAACTGGACATCATGATTGCCATACAATGCCACTTTATACTCAGGATGACTATTTTTCCAGTAGAAGAGAAGATCAAAACATCACGCTTGCCTCTGAAAATCTAGTGACTCATTTATTATGCCAAAATCATTCAAAAAGAATGGTATAAAATGCAGTTTGGGAGGAAGGAGACTGTCTTTCGGGAAGTTCAAACTCACATGACGAACTTTGGAAAATTGAAGTCTTCATTTGGAATCACTGCAAGAGAAGAAAATCACGTTTGAATATATGATGAAAGTGACAAGCACTTAAAATAAAGTCATCACATGAGGAAGGATAAACGTGTGTAACTAACAATTCTTAGACAGACAATGAAAAATGAGAATCAACAACTGCCAATTTATTTCACAACATCATTTCCTGTTTTCATTCAACCCTGTCCTCCAAAAGCTTAATTAGTAAAATCTCCATTCAACATTTCATTGATTTTAGCAATTAATTATTTTCAACGGTTGCAATTAATTGTCAATGAATCGCAAAATGTCACAACAAGATCAGAATGCTGAATTTTGGCTGATTGGTTGATCTTTACTCCACACTGGTTTGGAAAATTCTTAATTCAAGTTTGAATTACATGTGTAGACTGTACGACGTTACCAGTATAACTATAGATGCAAATGTATCTGCAGGGTGAGTCTTAAGTAACACAATGCTAGTGTCAATCAGATAGTCGATATAGTTCGAAATACGGTCGTTCTTGATATCGTCGCATAGTATGCCCGTTGAAATTTATGTGTGAGTGGTCAAAAGCGTTTTCATCCTTTCAATAAATTATTCAAATTTCTTCTGTTAGAATTTTCGCTTTATTTTTCGTTATTATTAAGGAGTTGAAAATAATCACCCATTTCCATCCATTCTGTATTTTACAGACCTGCCAACCTTGAAACATGAAAATCCGGGACAAATTTTATTACCGCGTATAGGACGATACCATGTATAGGACGCAGTGGATATTTAACCCCAAAAGCGATGGAAAGACTGTGTGCCTGCGTATAGGACGCATCCTCATTTTAATCCTTAATTTCCATTATTTTTTTATAGAAACGGTATCATTAAGTTAAGTCATCTCCATTCAATTGCTACGATCGCAGTGTGTGCTGATTCATGACTCACTCATCCTGTCAGTCAAAAATATTGATATATTGATAAATATTGCAAGAATGATTATGCATAATTGACGTTTACAAGTCAACAGTATGGTCTCACGTCTCTTCAACAGAAAGATCAGTCTGAAAGCAAGATCATAAGATACATCCCACCTTATTAACAGCATTCGTCGCAAAAACTGGAATGCAAATTTGGAAAACACTTACTACTTTTTTAAACTCAATAGAAGGAAATACATCCGGGCTACATAATGATTAATAAAAGACATCAGCGTGAAAGGACAATTCCACTAAGAAATCCACAAACTTCATCATCATGCATGTTTCCTTATCTTAGGATTGCGCGCGCAGCGCAAATTTTTGAATATGCGTTCTTAAACGATCTAGAATTCATCTTAGGTTAATAAATTCAAAATCCGGGACAGCATATTAACTTTTCCGGAACATCCGGGACAGCTCCAAAATCCGGGACAGTTGGCAGGTCTGATTTTATTTATGATTTTCAGAAATAGCTATCTTCTTGAGAGAGGGAAATATCAACTTTTCCTCCCGCAGCTGTGTTGTACAGCCCGAGCGCAGCGAGGAATGGACAGATAGCTAAGGGAGGAAACGTTTATTTCATCTTGAAAGAATGTAGCTTTTCATTTTGTGACTTTTAGATGTCTATAGTTCATTATGAAATTGATGCTATTCCGCGAAATCTACGAATGAGCTAATCCAGGGACTATATCGATGATTTTTTTACATAGGAAAAGTTAACTGCGGGAGGAAAAGTTAGCTTTGTGATCCCGTGGGGGTGAAAAGTTAATTTTTCCTCCCGGCAGTTTACATAGAAGAGATATCTTTTCAGTCCCACACAATATGAAAAAGTATTAAATAAGGGGCTATCTAAACGGAAAGCGCATGCCATTCTCTTAATTTTCAATAAATACCTACAATAAATGTTCAAAGTTAAGTTTTCAAGTAAAGTTTTTTTATTGTTTTCAATTGAAAGTCACAAAATGATCTATTCTTGGACAAGTTGGGTTTTCAGAAATATTTCTTAGAGTGTGAAAACACTTGTATAGTCATGAACAAAATATAGACCGTATAAATGTTGATAACCATTACTGTTTGTGATTGGGAATGTTATTTCTATTTGATCTTGTGTAAGATTTGATATCAACAGACATGGTAATTAAATTCATTAAATTCATCTTCATTCTTATGAAGGTCTATATCAGCTGATTTTGTAACTATATTTTCATAACTGTTATAATTGCACATCTGGTATATCGTACATGGACCACTTTAATTCACAAAGCTCATATTTTGGCTTAATCGACATAAATCAACCTGTTTAGTTGGCATTAGTTCAGTTCCATATACATGTCGTAGAAATCAGCTCTTATCTTTCACAGAAAAAACAATCATGAAATTATCTCATCTGCAAACTGAAATGACAATAAATCATGATCATCAACCACTGATCTACAGACTGAATATTTTTATCTTAACAATCACACTTCATTCATGAGTACACTGCAAACTGAAGGTGGAAAATACCTTTCCAAACTGTGTATGAACGATTTAGTGAATAAGTTTCATGATAATACCAATCCTATCTCGATGATTCTAAACAACTATTACATGAAGTTCTCAGGAGTTCTGACAACTTGTGAAAACAGACATCAGGCCGTCATTCGAGTGAGTAAAAAATTATTTCAAATACATTTGATCAACATTGTGCTTGTATTGCGCTATGAGATTATCTCAATTTTGTGACAAGTTGGGTGTTCTGTCGACTGCAACGCAAGAGTTCTTCACTGTCAGCCAACCGACGAAGTTTGATGGTAGAAAATTGAGACAGGCTTGCAGTTCATCTTTACGATGTAACCTTCCCTACAGATGTTGATCTTATTGATTTGTACAAGATCCGATCATGGTCATTGTATCTTATCTGTTGTTTCAAATGAGCGTTTCAGTAGATAATATTCTACTTCACAGCAAACACTTCAATTCAAGTGTGTAGTGCAGCCAGATAAATCCACTGTCGCCAATCTGAACTTTGCGCCATTAACACTGATAACCACGAGCGTAGACAACAGGTCGAAACTATAAAGATTAGAAATGATTGAAGACTAAAGGAGAGGACAATATACAGATAGGAGGCACCAGGCACTGAACTCGGACAGCTGGTCAAGTTCAAGACTATTGTCTTTTTTAAAGATAACTTTCGACGTAAATGCCGTGTAACCAAACATTTTCATTTGCAGCAAGATTCCCATGGGAGACGTCACTTGTCTGAATATCAATGAAATTAGATCATGTGATTGTTCGTCATATGAGTGATGAAGGTCTGTTGGCACGTTTGGTCACCTGGTCGTCGGAGCAGTTCAGATACTGATCATATTCAGTGCAGAGCAATTCGTCAGATAGATGCAAATTGTTATAGCACTCTAACATCTTTGGACGGACGATGTTAGTCTCCACTTTTAACATGACAATTGGACACCTCTGAGCAATCTCTTGTCCTGGCCTCTTATCACTGAGATCACGGTCTTTTTCTGTTGAGCGAATCCTTAACTTAGGAAATCCATAGTTGCTACCAATCCTCGCTGTCACACTGACCACTTCAGGAGATCAGTCATATAATAGCGAGATTGTAACTTCCTTTGGAGGTACCCCCAACATCTGCTAGTGTCAAAACATTTACGAGGACTGTCAATACGTTTCCACCTAGCTCCAAGAGGAGTCAGTGATTTTATGGGCTTTATCTTCATCTTCTATATACTTTTTATTAAGTTATTGATTTTTAGTAACATTTTTAAACATTTCTGTTTTTAGCCTTCTTAGCTACTCAGTTAAGAGCTATATAACATATCATTTTCCTGCACTGTTAATTACCTAGTCTAATATATCATACCAATGTTTTATCTTCAACTCTACTTTGATATTCTACTCAAGGACACCTCGGTTACATGTCCCCTTCCCTAAACTGAGAGAAAAAAATGTCGAAAAGACTGCGACGTGAAAATGTATACTGAACTCTGTTGCATTTCAGACAGAATGTACATGGAAGTTAATTTTATATAATATGATGAGAAAGGATACTTACTTCAGAATAGGTAAATACTGGAGTAAAAAAGCTTTGGAAATATTTTGTTGTGAATTTCGTTCGATGATATGGTTGATGACTTGACGCATGTATGATTGTAGCTTGACTCTTCGTTCCTCGACCACTTTCTCTTGCTGTAAATGAAAATATCTTCATCATTCGATGACACACTTTTATGACCATGCAAAAGCAAATGAATCATAGAGGGCATTTAAAAGCGAGAAAAATGAAGTAGGACCAAACTGAACGACGTAATGGTGGTTCGGAGTGCAAATCGCATTCCCTCATTTCGACATTTGTCACAGAAGGCTGATCACTTTGTGACCGCCCTCGGCAACGATGATTGGTGAAAGCGAGCATACAGGCCTTTGCAAGGTTAAATTTCTGCCTTATAGCGTCCTCTGGTTATCCGGCTGCGCCATCCGTTGTCAATGTATATTGATATATTTCTTCGCCCTATCCCTGCCAGCACACGAAGTCATACTAGCAAGTTAAGAATGGACAGTCTTCACATATTGGCAACTCTAACCAGGTTCGGGCTGATAACCCCTCGTGAAAGCGGTGCAGAGACTCGAATCTTGGACTTCTGCACTGGGGATGTAACGGAGCTCAAATTTCCACATCATCCTGAGCCCATTCTTACAATTTTGAGTCTATCCAGATTCGGAGACGAAAGGAGAATCTCTCATCTAGCATATTTTTAGCTGGCCGGTCTGTATTCAGGATTGAATATTTAACAAGTCATCGTCCCTTAATAGACAGGGCAATCCATGATGAAGCGGCAAACTAGTGAAAAAATGTCGAAAACAAATTGATACACAAATGAAACCAACATTTTCACATGCTTCTATTCATCCGGTCACATTAAAGATTAACCGGCTAAAAACTGCTAACCGCTTGACTCTAATCAAAGTCATTACGTCCTCTGATAACATAGAAAAGTCTCCAAATCTTCCTTGGTGAACCGTCTTGCACAAGCAAAATCTTCGGATGATTTCTATCTTGTCCAAATGAGGCATTTCTGCAACTCTGCAACTCTGCCGCCATGGGAGTATCTGATATCCTTTGGAAACGCATGAAATCTGACTTCATTACCACCATTGCCGAAATTTTGAACCTTAGAGCAGTCTCAAACTTGACACATTCGACCATCTTCCATCTGTGACCCCCAGTGATTGGAAAAGTGTATGCAACATAATCATGGAAACTTTAATGATTCCAACGTAGTAATTTAGTACATATCTTTCACAGCTGAATTGGTCGGAGCCGGAAACTCCAAAAAATTTCCTCAAGCTAGGAGCCAGAGTTCTACTTTATCCCTAATCAGTACCATCGCTGCGATGCGCGACACTGAGATATCCGATCACTTTCTATGGTCTACATCAGAGATTCTGGAGTCTACATGATTGCCTCCTATTAAGCTTCCGAATTTTAATGCTAGAATATATAATGAAATTATTTGCAGGTTACTGCTCAGTAGTATGTAAATGCAAGAATGTTAACAAATATTCGTGAATCGTCACGTGTGTGTTGTAAATTGTCACACCTGGGGGAATTCTGCAGCAGAACTCTAACCTTGAAATGGCATGACTTTCCTCCTTGCAACGGTGATGCAGATTAACTGACTCAGAAAACATTTCAGCGGTAGATGTATCAGCTGATTCTGAACAACAGCAGAAAGCAGAAACAAAACGCTAAAATATTTAAAAACTAGCAAAAAGAAAAATCTCACCATATTCTTGATAGTCTTCCGTGGAAATTCCAATCTGTCAATTCCAGCAAAAGTTTTCCGAAGAACAGCATGTGACTGGCGGAAATCGGCATACCGTCGATAAACATTCCATTCGACGGAGTCACCGATTCGGACGTAAACTTGATAGACGTGATGGGCTGATCCATTGTGACGTTGAAGAAGAGCAATGGGAATCCACAAGTGAACCAAAGGTTGATTGAAGGGATTCCAACGCCCGTTTTGTAGAGAACGACCAATGCCGGACGGCAAATCGGTCGTGTCAGGAAGCTGTAAAAAGAAGTAGGCAACTGATTATAATTAAACAATGAAGGATTTTGTTCATTAACACTACATGAAAGCTTAAATAATTCGTAGTATATCAATATACATGTAGTCAGTGCGGAGAATATTACATAGGAAAGACGGCCCGCATGTTTAAAACAAGGCATCAGGAGCATAAGAAGACCATTGATAATAAAACCAATAATAACGCGCTTTACATCCATCTCAGAGATGAACATAGGGGGATAGGCGGCATCGGAAACTTTCAGGTCGACTTCCTTCATAAAGTGTTCAGCACTCGAGACACAACAATAGTAGAGGCAAAAGCAATAACACATCTCAAACCTACAATAAACAGGAAACACGAACTTCCAGACTGCAATCTCTCTTCACAGTTCGACAGTCGTGCATACAATCAATACATTTCTTAAACATAACTCACATCTTAGATTAAAACTTCACACTGTTGCATCTTGGCCGTTGCCATCGATAGAAGGCGCAGGACGCCGAAGGCCCGTCTGAAGCGTTTTTTTACTTTTTGCTTAAAATTATAAACCTCGACCAAACTTTGGGGAGTTTTGCTGATTCGACTTGTGGAAACATAAAATGATCTCCCGTCGACTGGTCAATTATGTCTTAAATAATTCACAAAATGGCCAGGGAAGAAACTTCATATACCGGGTAATTCTTATGTTAATTTACAGTCATCTTTTATATTTCTTTATTATGAGGCTGCTTTCTCGATAACATTGTACCACAAGCCAGATTGGTTGGGAGGCTTGACAGACTTGAGGTGAGATGAAATGCTTCAATGCACATATTTGGCAAGACAAACAAATACAAGTTCTGAGCAACTTTCCTCGCACGAACGCTTACATATTACATGCGCCAATTTATGTCAAGAGCATTATTAACATAACCTGATGATGCGTGATGACATGATTTCTATCCCAAATCTACGTCAGATGTAGAAGCTGTGTTAAAAATTACACTTCTACTCTTCAATTATAGTGTGTGATGATGTTCTCCAAATGAAACATGTCATCCTCTAAAGTGACTTTCCCCTGAAACTATCGAGATCTAATGACGGTAGTTTTCAAAGAGAGGTAAATGAAGCCTGAAATCAAGCAGATGACTATATTATCCGTTCATTTAATTTGGTCTTGCCCGTTTATCAATCCATGGGAGCCTCAATAATGAATCTACCTGGCTTCTCTAGTTCAAGCAAAAATCCAGATGTTTTACCGCTTTACCATTTTGCATTTCTATCAGATTTTTTTACTTTTTGAAATCTTTGTGTCGAGTGGAATCTCTCTACCACTACTTTCTGTGAGTCTTCTACAGAAAAGCTTGATGAAAACTCGCTTTAAGGCCAGTTATATTGTATATAAAGGCATTGGATTCAGATTAAAACCTACTGATATAATGTTTGATAATTGCAAGTGATAATCTGAATGCAGCGATTTTAAATAGACTAACAAATCTTTGAAATAGAATGCAACAAATTTAATTAGAAACGGTGTCGAGGTAACAATTTGGAACACCGATAGTCATAGTCATAGTCATAGTCAACAATGGATAATAAGACAGGCATTCTATAAAATTTAAATCAGTCTAAATCAGAAAGTGTAAACAGAAACACCATTTTAATCCACATACATGGATACTGTACATCACAAATTAAGATCCTTTCTAGGTGCTTTTCGTTTGATTATTATATGTAAATTGCGCTAGACAACTGCCATCATTCTTCAATAATATAAAGGGGTCGTAAATTGCTGCTGGGAATGACTTTGCCAGGGCCACGAAACAGAGGCCGACCAAAGAAAACAAAAGAGCGACAAGTGCTGGAGGACATCAAGGTCATTGGAGCCTCAACCGCAAATACAATGAACCCCTCGAGATGGAAGAGGAAAATTAGGCCGACCCTTCACTGGGACTTTCAAGGTGAGCAAGTAAATGCTGTTAAAAAGATGATAATTTCAAAACACATTCGCACGTGAGTGTGTCCTACTAAATTAGTGTGACTGACGTTATGGCAATAACGCTCAATTTGACACATCATGATTTTTAAGACCGAATATGAACCATACTAAGCAAATGTGATTGTTTAGTTGATGGAGCCTTTATGCCAACATTGGATAAGTCACATAATATTCATGTCAAATGCACTGGGATGCAAACGCTTGATTGGGCAGAAAAGGACGGATGAGGTGCAAAAAAGAATTCAGAAAAGACTTCACGAACCTAAGTTCAATTAAGGATTTCTCCGAACAGTGCACGCAACATGTAGCATTATTTTGCCATCATCTGCAAGTAAAAGCCGAAGAAAAAGGTTCTTTTCAAACAAGTTGCTACAATATCTTCATCAGCCCGCAGGACCACGAAGAGGTCAGTCCTCGAATTCATCTCCATCACATGATAGGAAAAAGTGAATGAAAGCACTACAAAACAAATGCGTCGCAAATTTTCAAAATAAAACTGCCGGCCTTAACAATCCAAAGTTGTACAAGCTACATCATCTTAGTTGCTGGAGCAGTTAATTTACCAATGCACTGCAAACTGGATAGTTTTGCATACATCAGCGCATAACCCTAATAGAAAAAATTTGGATTAACCTGCTTTACATCAGCCTTACAGATAACAAATCACATTATACAAATGATAAATATGTGCGACTATCACTTACACATTTTCTCTTATCAGTCCTAAATAGTAACATAAGAGTCAATCAAGCATTCATCAGACCACCAAAATGCAAATATGTTACATCAAATCAGGTAATCATCAACAGCATCATGCTGCAACAATCTAACGGTGTCATGTGGTCATCAGTATCACATGATGAAACACGAGAAGATTCTTGTGTTTGTAGTGTTTTTGGGATTACTAGTACAACTTTTTTGAGGACCTAAAACCTGTCAAGAGTGAGTACAAACAAAGACAAATGGCAGATAACAATTATTTTGTAGCAGGCAATTAAGAGTCTGAGGTTTTGATAGTCCAATGGCGTATTGTTGCAAGGTCAATATGACCATGAATGAGACCTATCCAATAAGCGATAATTTTATATTTTGCTTTATCACTCATTCATTCAATCTTTCGACGTCCATCTTGATTCGAAGTTAGTCAACCTTGTTCACTTATTTCCCACTGGGAACTAGGATGATAGTCCGGGAGGTACTGACACTTTCTTCCTAAATTCGCGCACAAAGGGCTTAATAACATGGATTTGTAGATGTTAAAACGCTGAATACAAAAATCAAATTCTTGAGTGTCACAGCTAGTCGCTTTCGGTTATAGGTAAGGTTAAAGGATTCCCATTGGAATCCAATGGTAAAATTCAAAAAAATCTATGTATTGCGAAACACTTGTCAATTTTCGTACATTTTCTTCAGCAGAAAAGAAACTATTCATCAGAATGCCATGAAATTTGAAACATGATTGAGTACAGAACATCAACTTCGATATAAAAGTTGAAGTGAGTCACATGATTAAGTATTTGATGTTTGAGAGCCTCTACAAAATGAGTAAATTTCATGTTTTGACTTAATTTTGGCCATTTTGTTCATTTTGTAGAGGCTCTCAAACATCAAATACTTAATCATGTGACTCACTTCAACTTTTATATCGAAGTTGATGTTCTGAACTCAATCATGTTTCAAATTTCATGGCATTCTAATAAATAGTTTCATTTCTGCTGAAGAAAATGTACGAAAATTGACAAGTGTTTCGCAATACATAGATTTTTTTGAATTTTACCATTGGATTCCAATGGGAATCCTTTAACCTTACCTATAACCGAAAGCGACTAGCTGTGACACTCAAGAATTTGATTTTTGTATTCAGCGTTTCAACATCTACAAATCCATGTTATTAAGCCCTTTGTGCGCGAATTTAGGAAGAAAGTGTCAGTAGCTTCCGTTCTATGAAGGTTTGGATGGTGTAGACATGATCAGATTCTTTGAGGTGTATTAGTGATACTTTTTATTCAGATGCTCTTCTTAATGGCTTACAATTCCGATTTCGGCACTTGACCTTCAAAAAAAATGATCGGAAGCTCAAACATTGAACTGCTGTTCCACATGAACCGTTATAAAGAATCACCACGTACTCGCACACATGATGTTGATGATATTTATAACTAGCATCTTGAATTCCTGAGAAAAAATAGCGATATTTAGAAGGTAAATCGCACAATACTGTAGCAATGTGTCGTTTAGAAAAAAGCATGCCTAGCATCACTGACATGCGGGTATAAGAGTGGCACAATGATACTGTATTCATTCAGCATGTTCTCAAGCTGAGCTGTTTTGTCCTCGAGATATAATAAATAGGCATAATAAGTGAGGCAATGTAGGCAGAATCCTCAGCAGTATTCAATATAAAATCGATCCCATGGACAGACACTTTTTTATCGATGACCATGATAATGACATAAACTAGATTTCAAAGGGTTATTTCAAACAATTTTCTGATAGCTGCGCTTTCATCATCTTGATCACTTAATGAGAATTATCAGAATTCGATTCCCAGAGATACATATTCATATTCCACAGCACGATGAATCAAAGAACTTCCTGCTTTGACCACAATAGACAAATATTTTCACTACGAGAAACGTGAATTCATGTCAAGATTAAGTCATATTTGACCAATGACCTTCAAAGCAATCGAACCACTACATAGAATGACATAACCAGTGGAGACCGCGCTAGTGCATTCAGAATTCATTACACAATGGATCATGAGTCACATAGTAAATTGAATACCATGCGCAAGAGAATAGAATTCCAAGAAAGTGATTTCAGAGTTCGTCCCTATGGAGATGAACAGTTTGTTTTGAAGAAGCGATGATGAGAGAATCCGGAGTCATCAAATGACATCACAATGCATATCCTAAATAGAAGTAAACAATTCTAAGCGCTTTATCTCAATACCTTAACTGGAAAATCAACTAATTGACAGAATCTCTTATCAAAATTCGATACTGGCGATCTGTAGCAAGAGAAGTTATTATTCATACATCCGTGATACTTGGCTATGGTGTAGCGTAAAGATATTCACAATGGACTTCGTACAATTATGAACCTCCGTTATGAAAAACGAAAAAAAGGACATCCTGTTTTACTTGATAACGCGTGAAAAGTGATCTCAGTGTGAATATGCCTATTCTATTAGTACTTGTCGGACCTATAGTGAGTGAAGCAAATAAGTAAAATTACCGATACGCAGGGATTATAAAATTTAATTGATGTCAATTAATTGATTGCTCAGCAATTCCAAATCCAATTGATTGATGGCCTCAATTTCGGATGTCGGTACTTCCATTCCTCCCCCCCACATTTTTCAAGCTTTCCAAAATCATCAAATTTCGCCAAAGTTAGTCACATTGGGTTTAGAGTAGACTTGATCTGTCACTGAGTGACAGTACAGCACGACTGAGAAGTCTTACTTGAACCCTGGGATGAAGAATTGGTGCATGATGCACGAACAACTTTGTCTCCCTCTGATAAAACATTGCCTAATAGTATATGGTAGTGGAAACAAAAATTCGAATCGTTGTTTGCAAAGAATACATAAAACTTTGATTAAGATAATCCATCGAAAAGAATAGCAATCACTTGAACTTCATTTGTATGAGAGGGAGCAATATATGAATATTGCGAGTATGTATCAATATGAACTTTTAGTGCTAGCATGCAAAATTAAGTACACAAAGAACACGTTGCCATCGATCTATCAAAACTATGTAGAATCATCGACTAGACGATCCGATAGCTTCAAATTGCCGTTTTGTAAGAAATCATTAGAACAAAAAATGAGCACTTTTCAAATACCATTTACATGGAATTTGCTCCCCAATGAAATAAAAAGCTCAAAATCAATTAGAGAATTCAAAAGGAATATAAAGTCGTATCTAATAAAAAAAATGGACTCATTTTAGAAACCTGACCACTCTTGCTCACGATAGATAAAAACTCTCTACTCTAAATGTTATCCAAACCAAGCATCAGATGTATGTACATTATCTGTATTATTTAACAAACATGTGTATAATTATGTGCGGGCCAGTCATATACCTCATTCTTGTGGGTCCTCTAGTCCCTTTCTCCATTATTGTTGCATCTCCACATTGTTGTATTACTCTTGCATGCCTATTCGAATGTACATACTCTGCTTGTTGTGTATGGAAAATAAACATATTTTCTTTTCTATTGTCTAATCCTGAGGCTGTAAATGTTCTGCAAGTCAGATAAGAGGAGTTTAACACACCAAGAGAAGATCGTTGACGATGCAGCACTTCCGGGTGTCAACAACAGAAATGTGGGGGGGGGGAAGAATAGAGGTACCTGGATGTCAATTAACTAATTGACTCAAGTTCTGATTACAATAAATTGTCTACTCATGAAGAAATTTCTGTTTGATGTATTTGTCCGCAATAATGTTAAAAAGTAATTGTCATCAAAAACACTTACATGCAATTCAATGACAAATTCTACCACCAACGTAGTGGCCTCCCTATGGGATCTTCCCTCTCTGGTGTTGTCGCAATCCTCTTCATGGATAGTCTCGAAAAGAATGCTCTTCGATCAGTGCCATACATGCCACTTTTCAAGCGCTATGTTGATGACTGCTTTTTTCTTGCCAACAACAGTGAAGAAGCATTAACGTTGCTAGATACCATGAAAAATCAGCACCCCAGCATCAAGTTTGAATTAGAATTACCGGAACAAGATAACAGCCTTTGTCTCCTTGACTTCAAAATCACTATGAAGATCAACGAGGAGCCCAAATTCAATTTCTATAAGAAAAAGGCAAAAAAGAACATTTTCGTACACTATAACTCAAACATTCCTCTGACACAGAAAATATCTTTCATTAACAATGAGCGAGCCAGAATCAAAGAGCGATGCACTGATAAATCCGACTTCATCAAGCATGAAAGAGAATTCGAGGAGATACTAGAAATTAATGGATACTCCCCACAAATTATTAAGCAATCCAAACAAGTATCAAGAACGCAGAAGAAAACGAAGAGAAAACATGCTAAAGAAGATGTCATGTATTTGAAGTTCGAATACATCTCCGACAAAATCAATACACAGATCAAACACATTTTGAAAAAAGAAGGATTCAACATAAGACTCGCACAGAGATCCAAGACATTGAGAAATGTCCTCAAAAAGCATCGACCTTTGAGACAAGGAACCTGCAAGATGAAGAACTGCAACCTGAATGATGAAATGAAATGCCTGAAAAAGAATGTGATCTACCAAATGAAATGTACAAAATGCAACAACACATACATAGGCAGCACTATAAGACCACTCCACCAGAGAATTCGAGAACATCTCCAAACTACAACATCCTCTGTCTACAAACATAAAATCGTGTGCGAAGGACAATTCTCAACCAACATCCTTGCAACAGCAAAAGATACAGCAGACCTCCGACTAAAGGAAGCTATTTACATAAAAAAGAATAATCCATCCATCAACAACAAACGAGAGTGCGAAGCATTCACAGATATACTTTTCTTCTGAGGCGTAATTATTTACAGCATTTTATAGACTTCTATTCTATCCTCAGAAGTCCCATTGGCTGGGTGGTTGGGGCTGGTTCTCGGGCCAAGATATCTGGCTTTCTCCATTCTATGATTGTCAGATATCCTATGCATCTTGCTATACCAATGTTATTGTCTGTTAAGTGAATTTCAAATTTTGATACCTGTATTCCATAAGACCTCGATATTTACAGTTATTTTTGTATTGAGAATGGACATGGAGTATGTCTGAAATATATTTACATAACAAATAAACTACAGGGTGGCGCACGTAAACCGCCGGATTTTAAACTTTTATTACTCCTCAAATATTCATCCGATCGTCATGAAATTTCGACTCATAATAGTTTGGAGCATAGGATTTATGATGATTATACCTGTTGTACTGAGAATTGTCAGAAAATTCTGATTCTATTGACCGAATGACATGTACTCATTTTGTTGACATCGAAAATCTAGATCAAGTTAATTAACTTAACATGAATCGTATTCTGCACAACGAATTGTGCGCAGTCTTGAAGTGAATTTTGTTCAGTTACTTCCATGTCATATAAAATACCATTCGACGATTAAATCACTATCTGAAAAGAATCGAACATAGAAGAATGAATGATTATTCGGTTGCAGAACGAGCAAAATGCGCGGCTTGGTACGAATGGCTCAAGAGTCCAGTGGAGGTACAAAGGCTTTATCATTCAGAGTATGGCAAGAACGCGAGAGCACCGGATGCCCGTACCATAAAGCGGTGGCACACAAACCTGTTGACCAGTGGTAGTGTGGTGACTGTCAAGCGGACCGGTCATCTTCTGATCGAACGGAGCATAATGTGGAACGAGTTGTGCAGCACTTCGAGGAGGACCCAAACACATCTACCCGTCGTGCATCTAATGCTCTTCAAGTGAGTCGCCGCACTATCCAGCGCATCCTCCATGACTATGGATGGCATCCGTACAAGGTCCAGGTGGTGCAGCGATTACACGAAGAAGATCTGGAAAACCGAATGGAGTTCGCAGAACAGGAGCTACAGCGCATCTAAGTCAACCCCAGCCATTTAGTGGAACTAACCTGGTCCGATGAAGCTCACTTCCATCTGGATGGTGGTGTGAATCGCCACAATTGTCGTTATTGGGCCAACTAGAACCCTCACTGGATCAAGCAAGAGTCTATGCACTCGCCACGCACCACCGTCTAGGCGGTAATCAGCCAATCAGGTATCTACGGACCGTTCTTCTTCGACACCTCCGTCAACAAGGATCGGTATCTCAAGATGCCACAGGAGGAATTTTGGCCAGCGGTGCAGTCGGACAGAAGAGGCAAGAGCATCATATTCATGCAGGATGGTGCACCTCCACACTGGGGACTTCCTGTGCGTGAGTGGTTGAACAAGCAGATGCCTAACAGATGGATGGGACGTGGATCTCCTAACATGTCCTGGCCACCGCGTTCACCTGACCTGACGCCTTGCAATTTCTTCTTGTGGGGTTTTGTCAAGTCCAAGGTTTACCATACACGGCCAACATCCATGCAAGACCTGAAGGACCGCATCATACAAGCATTTCAAGAAGTGACAACTGACATGTGTCGAGAAACTACTCTGGCCTACCAAAAGCGACTCGAATCCGTCTTCGAGAATGGAGGAGGACACGTTGAAGTTCGATGACTACTAACACTTTTTTCTTATGTTTTTCATTTAATAAATGTTTTCTATGACATTTACCTTAATTCGTTTTGGTCATTATTGATAAAGACGTGGGGAAATAAAGGGAAAAGTTTATCATTAAATTTTACATGTTAAGATACATTGTTCGCATGTCAATTTTACTACATGTCATTCGGTCAATAGAATCAGAATTTTCTGACAATTCTCAGTACAACAGGTATAATCATCATAAATCCTATGCTCCAAACTAGTATGAGTCGAAATTTCATGACGATCGGATGAATATTTGAGGAGTAATAAAAGTTTAAAATCCGGCGGTTTACGTGCGCCACCCTGTATATCAATAACGATAAACTTGGCTCTTCCCAACTTTAAAAAAAATGCATTCCGGCCAAGGCTACTACAAAAAAAGAAGTCAAAAAGTAGGTCAACATCATTCATTTAGTCAGTGGATAATTTCGTTGCAATCTTTAATATCGACTGAAGGACTTATACAATCGCAGCAGATGATCCTGAAGAAGCTCGCACTTTAAAATCGCAAAATTAATTTTTCTTATAATTTTTGATCAATAAACAAAATGAAGGAGTGAAATTAACGTTGTTCTACAATTATGTCTGTGAGAAATGCCCTCCTGTTCCTGACCATAAACTCGAATGGATGCGGTGTAAGATGCACTAATAAGAGAGGAAGGGTAGAAATATCTAAACATTGAATTGTGTTGTGACTCGACAATTTTCTTTCCCATTCTAATAAAAAGCGAAATAGTTTGCAGTTGTAAAACTCAAATTCCCTTCTGCTTCGAACTTCACTCTCTCGCAATCCACCAGGATGTCTGATAAGTCAGAGAGAAATTCAAGGGAATTCAGCGTCTCTCGTTGTCAATGACTCCGCATCAAAACTTTCAGACGCGATGTTCCTCAAACCGAATTCTCGAGAGGAAATTCCCAATTCTACGAGGCCTGGATGACCCGAAACTGACGTGAGATCTGAGATCATCGGTGCGATGATGGAAATCAAACACTCTCGTTTTCATCCAAGTTTTACAATTTTCTATAATTGTGCGACCAAACCTAGTTTGATACGATTGATCACCATCTACGAACTAATCTGAATAAGAGTCCGAAAAAGATAAATGAAGACGAAGATAAATGTGAACGGACTGCGCACTAATTGCTTCTCACTTGGGGTTATTATCAAGTTGCTCTGAAAAATAAAAAACATCATGCCCTTTTTACTCCATACAGCATTTTTCTTTTCGATTGAACAACATATGAAATGTGTCGGAAACCTAAGCAGCTATTTTTATGCGTGAAATGAGGCACCTGTAATGTCGAATATGTTATTCGTAAGTTTACTAAGTTGCATGTTCATATCATACTACTTATATCTGCTGAAAGCTACTCAATGTCTTGAAAGTCTCAATCTCAATGTCACTCAATGTCTTGTCTAGTAAGTTATGGCTATACAGTAGGATTTATTGGCTTGAGTGTCTTAATCCGCTTTCGGCTTGAGTAAAACAACAATGTGCTTATCAACTTGTCCAATACATGTTCATCAATTACTGGAATCAAAATCATAGTTGCAAAACAGCACGCATTGAAAAGCATGTGTAAAAGCACTGTTTTAAAACCATGCCTAAAACTTCTGCTATCGAATATGTGTGAAAGCAAAGTTTTACACCATGATTATAACAATAAAAATCAGCTTCAAAGACGTGGCTTTAAAATCATCTCTGAAAGCAATGTACGAAAGCTCTGTCTTAAAACATGTTAAGGTCATTGATTGAATAAGACATCGTGATAAAGCTGCTACTTTTGTCTCTTTTACAAAACCGTTTTTCAATTAATATAAGAAGCTTTTGTTTAGGAAAATACAACCTGCAGTTATTGCGCTTAGCGCTAGTGTGTATATTATGCACTGGTGTCGAATGCCATCATTTGAACATTTCTACATAAACAACCTTACTCACACTTAGTTAAAGGCGATTATTCAACGCATCTCAAATTATTGAAGTTTTGCAACAGCAGATGATAAATATCAAGATGATCAGCCACAGATTTAGACAGTTAACTCGCATCACCTTCGCTTTGCCAAGAAGGGAAGCTTCGTAGGTTAGAGAGCAAGCAAAAGCCCATCTATGTATGATTTCCCCAAAATTTTAGTTTTATGCTGTTCTCTTAGAACTTTTCTACACATGTGCCTTATTCAAGGATGAGATTGCTTTTATATAGTGAAAAAATGAAGCTTCTACGTCACTACTCCCCATACTTGGGGCTTAGACGGTGTTGACGTTGTAATACTTTTAGTCAGGATGC
Organism: Prostheceraeus crozeri; assembly: GCA_907163375.1. Lineage (NCBI taxonomy): Eukaryota > Metazoa > Platyhelminthes > Polycladida > Euryleptidae > Prostheceraeus > Prostheceraeus crozeri. Next base: position 30,011 of record CAJQUW010005569.1, on the reverse strand, counting down.
CCTTCCTGCCGACTTCCAATGACACCTTCGGGGCTAGACCTCTGAACCAAAAGATCGCTAGGCCAAGCACTTAACCATTGTGCCACGGAGACCACATTGCTTTTACAGAGTAATAGCGGAAATAAATATGGAAGAGGCGCGCACCATAAAATGAAGAAATCATATTAGCAGCCAACTCGAGGTGGCAACCGAAATCACACAAATACCGGAAAACACATCCCCACCAATAAATCTATCGACTGCATATTCGACTCACTCTGAATCGAATACAAACCGATTACTAGTCATTCATAACTCCATATCGAATTTGGGTCGTTTCCGAGTCATTCATATCAAATATGGGTCGAAATATCTGGGTCATCCTGGTTAAAACTGACTCAAAATGAGACGGGACTCATTACTTATTCTACAGAATAAGAATCACATACGAAGACCATTTTATAAGCGCATCTTTCAATTACACTACATGAAGCATATTTTAAGTTAAATAATACGCAAAATACTTCCTCATATTTCTATAAAAACAAAGATCGAAAGACGGTTCTCAGTTTGCATTGCCAAATAAAGCACAAAAATGAAACGCTTTAGTAGATTAAGAGGTGATAATCAAGGTCATGAAAGGACGTGTCCTTTCATTTAGCAGTGTAAAGCAGACGCAGCGATGACGATGTTAGGATAAAAAAATGCTGAGTTCATGTACGAATATGACAGGACGAATTTTATGCAGTTGATGTTATACAGAGACAGTTGAGTTATGCAGAGACAAAGAGACAACATGTTACAAAAAACCATGAGAAAGTGCGATTATAATAAGTCAAAATTTTTCTGCTATAAGTGAAAATTGAAAAATTCCGTGATAGAAGTTACTTCAGTGAGTGATGAAAGCTGTGTTGTTCCCATTTTCTTTGACTTTTTTATTCACAGACTCCTGACTCCATGACAGTATGTTGCAGAAGTTTCACAGACAAAATTTTAGAGCAATTCATGAGACGCCTTCATGAGGTAAGCGTTTGTTGGATTATCGAGGCATGACGTGGGTGTGTCCCACAACACATGACGCATGAATTACGTCTTTAAGGGATTCAAAAGGCACGCTTCTTAGAAACGCCCTTCTTTCGATAAACATGATAATCATGTCCCATATTTCAAGGTTGAATGAAAGGCTAATGTATATAGGTATTTCATCCACATTGAATAACACGCAACACAAAAAGGCATTGTGTCAACTTTACGTAAATACCTTCGGTATTTACAATATCTTGAGCTCAAGGCGCAATTCCATGACAGAAATGATGAAATGAATATCTATTCTACATCCCCTAATTATTATACTTCATCACCACAAAAAATCATGAAATCCATCGGAAACGTCTCGCTTTCCATGCTCAGATTTCAGTTCAATCTTCGCTATTTATCTAGGGAAACTTGCTAGGAAATAGTGAATAAATATGTTTCTGATGTTAGTCTTAAGTATCACATATGTCAACAGAATATGTAATTACACACTTGTCTTGTACCGTGTATTTTACATCGTCTATCTTCAACATTAGCTTATCTATTGAATGTTTTTAATGAACCATCTCGCTGTAAAACAATGCCTACAAATCAATTCGACTCATGCTTACGGAAATGTTGAGTAATAATGCGTGCATGTATTCAATGTGATAATTGTTGTTTCTAAGGATGTTGCTTATTTCACTCTAATGTTCTGCCATGAAGGGTATGTAGGTGCATGCACTGCGACAAAGCTGGCATTACACTGACGTCAAAGGAATAAGTGAAAGAATTCAATTTTGGATTTTTTTTCATTGATTATATTCCTTGTTGATGACATCAGCGATGCAAATGGCGGTAAATGACTATTGTGGAAGGCTAGAAGACGACGTAAGCGTCTGAATAGGTCTAGATTCATGATAAACGACTTCAATAGATGAAAACGCTTCTGACCTCCCATTGACCTGTCCGCTTATCATCGTCATGGACCGACAGCAAAATTGTTTTTTTAGTACTAAGATATTGAAATGTGACTATGACACAACGACTTACTCATCAATTCATCTCCAACGAAGAGAGTTGATCCGCTGTTTGTCCACTTAGCAAGTAATTAATTTTTTTAAGATTCTAAAAATTGAAACTTTATCTGGTCTCACTGATCTCCCATACTGGAGGCTTGGACGATGCTGGCATGGTCAGACAATTCTGGAGTACTGTAGTACTTTTAGTCAGGATGCTCTTCCCATCGATTTTCAATGACACCTTCGGGGATCGACCTCTGGACCAAAGGATCACTAGGCCAAGTACTTAACACCTGTGCTACGGAGACCATCGCATGCTTAAGATTCTAGGATTCAACATTTTCAAGCAATAATTTTAGACTGCCTAAAAGTGAATGAGTCGCTTTGTTTAGCTGCATTAACGCATTTGAATATGTTGAATTATCGGCCGTCATCTGTGTAGTATACTTTACCGAAGAGAATCAGTACCTCAGATGCAGATAAAACGTTATCTCAACTAAAGACATCTAAGATTAATAAATGATTTACGTCTTGTTATCAAAGCTCGGGCTTCAGCATTTGAACTTCGTGGGCACGAATGTGAAATGCACATTGAAGCTTACATTCCATACACTAACCATTAGGTGGATGTATACAAAAGCTGGCGGCTGACCAAAACAATCAGAAAGTAAAAATCATTATGATACGCGTGCCGAGACGCCGAAGGTAAAAAAATCAGGATATGAATAAAAAGAACAAGGTTTGATTTAAGTCATTACAGGAACTGCATGCGTTTCAATTGATGTCAATTACGCTGGGTCGGTATCACTGCAGCACAGTATGACAGGATTTGAATTATTTCATCAACGAAGATGTCTGCAGCTGGTATGACGGTCTATCTGCATCTGAGTTTCTTATTCTCTTCAATAGGGCATACCGTACCGATGACGACTAGAATACCAGAACGTTTTCTGTTCCCGCAAGGATATATGAATCTATTATACGTGTGTGAATGTTATTGTTCTCATCTCTTGAATTTTTTCCTATCTCGCTTACTCGAATATTTCCTATCTTCCATCATAATGATGGAATGCTTCAATCAGATGGTTGTCTTTATAAAGATTATAATGATACAGGCAAAGATGCGTCTATGTCGAATAATTGAACATTTAGCATTCAAGTATATTTATGAACATATCTTCAATCACTCAGCAAATTTGTCTGAATATTCTCGGTCAATCAAAAGACATGGAATGTGGTTCTATGCATTGGTTGACAAAGTGTATGAAAATATACGACAAGGAATGCAACAACATGTAATCCATTCATCACTCTGTCTAAAACGCAGTGACAAGTTTGCTAACATCGGGTGACGATACGTCCTACAAATCATACAGAAATCTGCAGCTTACACAATTCAAGTTTCAGTTACTTTTTGTAGAGTTCTGCATTTTTGAGTAATGAGCCTCATGCTATCGTGGCGATCCTGGCGATTATGAATGTTCATGATGAATAAATCGTTTTCATCAACTTGACCATAAAACGATTATCTACATAGAAGCATTTTACCATCAGAAGCACCTTGAAACAGATGCGCCACAGAATTCACCCGGGAGGGATGAGGGATCTTTAGCAGGATACAATGCGATGACAGCAACTGATACGGCCGGGATCTCGTGACATGAGACAACGTTAGTCGTGGCGCTTCATCGTTGTGAAGTACCACTTCTACCATCAAGCATAATGCGTGCCAGATGATTGCTTAGCTCAATGCCACGGAAGGAAACGTTTCACAGCGCGATTCAATCCTGAAACATTTTTGTCAAGCTATCCATGCTGGCATTCAAAGGTGAAAATAACTCAGTCACCTGGCGATCACAGATTTTTGGTTAGAGATTAGATGTGGATCACCGATAGAGACCAGACTTGCCGAAGTCAATCACATTGAAGATGAAAGACCATCATTCACTGGAAGGCAGGGAATGATCAAACAGGATCCTCACTCCTGTCAATCCTTGACAATGCGAGCCGGCTCGAGAAAGCTGGCGTGTACAAGTGTTTTTATCTAGCGTCTTTTAGCCAAGGATAATCAAAAATTGTTCTATTCAATCAATGAATTGAAATTGGTATTATTGAGCAGTCAATTAATTAAAATTGCAATTACAAAGCAATCAAGAAGCGTGTGTACTACTTCCGACCGAGTAGTGGACTATTGAGAAACAAAAAATTGTCTAGATGATAGAACACTCAGTGCGAGCTTCTTAAGGATCAAGTGCTGCGATAGGATAAGTCCTTCAGTCAAAAATTATACACTGAGTATCTGAATGATGATGACCTCATTTTAGCACAATTGCGGACAAATGCATCAAGTAGAAATTTCTTTCTGAGCAGACAATTTATTGTAATAGGAGTTTGAGTCAATCAGTTAATTGACATCCGAAACCGAGGCCATCAATGAATTAAAATTAGAAGCAATCAATTAATTGACATCAGTTAAATTTTGATAATCTCTGCTTTTAGCAATAAATTGAACACATATTTTAACAGCTAGTACTTTAATTGAGGAGAAAGCGCAACTTCAACTTCCACGAGATGAAAAAGAAAATAACTCGGTACTAAAAATAACGTCACTACTCCCTCACTGAAGACTTGAGCGGTGCTGACATATTCAGACGTTCGATGGAGCATTGCGACACCTTTAAGACTGGATGCCCTTCCTGTCGGCTTCCAATGACAATTTCGAACTCTACACCAAAAGACAGCTGGGTCAAGCACTTAAGCACGGCGCCACGGAGGTCATAATGCCATAATAATAGCAAACACCGCTAATGATGTCAAAACTAAAACAGACCTGAAGGAAACGAAATCACGAAGAGAGATAATTGATCAAAAACCTTAACTAAGTGTAAATAAAAGGACTAACGAACAAGAAGTTGGAGTTTCAAATCTCACCACAAACAAAACTTAACTGAAAGGATGAAGCTGATCTCAACCTCCCGATCTTCCATAAAATCGCAAATCTGCAATTCCTTTATTTTCTGCAAGACATGGAAGATCTGGTACCCACACTGCAGTTAAGTGCAGCCTAAAACAAAAATCAGCTTGGGAACTTTCCTCATGCAGTGATGCGCACACTGATAGAGAAATGAAAAATATGGAACTTGCCACCGAAGATGACGATAAAATCAAAAATGTTCGTTAAGTCAAAATCATCTGTTCCTGACTCATTTATCTTGGATACCAGCAAAAAATTCCTAGATAAAAAAATTTCCAACCCTTCTGTCAAGTCTGATCAATCATACAGCCATGTTGTTAAAATTTCTTTTTTTGGACAGCAGTCTCTGTTCTTTAAGAAGAGACTTCAGAGCATTTTTAATCGGATTGATCCTGACAGCAAGGTTAGGTGGGTGTTCACTTGCACAAAGTTGAAAAGCTACTTTTCGAACAAGGACAGAACTCCTTTAATGTTGAAATCAGGTGTTGTATATTGTTTCACATGTGAGGTTGATCCTCGCTTTACCTACATTGGTAAAACTCTCAGACACCTAAACATTAGAGTTAAGGAGCATAAGTCCAAAATCTCGGCGATCTTTGATCACCGACTGAATTGTAGTTGCAGATGTAACCCTGAAAATTTAAAAATCCTGGCATCAGATAGTGATGGATTTGCCCTAAATATCAAAGAAGCTTTTTACATTAAAAAATTGAGTCCTAAACTCAACAAACAAGTGAAATTCGATGGGTCGTTCTATAATTGTCGTCTTTTTTAAAATTGTAGTTCAGTTGTGTAAGGGTGCTAATGTGATTAGCGTTAGGCCATTAACAAGTTATTGTGTCTAAACTCTCTTCCTGTTGGTATTTCTGCACTTTTAGGCTGCTACTAGTAATTATAGTTTCACTAGCTGTATTGGTACATTCATGTCCATTATACATTCCATTGTTCAGTCCATTGTACATTGAATTTATTGATTTATATTTATATTACGTAATGACTAATTAATTTATCTGATAATAATCATCCATCCCAAAATTGCAAGACGCCTACAAATTAACTCGAGAGAGACATGAATTCGCAACTGACACACACGATACTCTTCAAGTCATCGAAGCCCAGGTTTTCTTCTACCCATCCAGGTTCTGTGAAGATCCTCCCATTTACTCGTAATGATGACAATAGCATCGATCAGCAGACATCAAAACGGAATTCTGACGTCAACAACAATTTCCCCAACATCAGAAATAACTGACTAAAATCTTCTTGTGAGTAGCAGTGAGTATTTTATCAAAGTGCTTATCATCCTGTCGAAGAAATAATCTTGTCTTAAATTTCGAAAGATTCACTTACCTACTGATATTGTGTGTAAGCAACTACACTTCACATGGCAAGGTAGCTCAGTTGGTAAGGTCAACACTAAATGACTTCAAGTGCCGAAGTTCGAGTCTGCAGCCGAGGTGCAAAAATCACTCGCGCTCGCAGGCTAGGCTATTAATTGTTTTTACAAGTCATGTACAGTACTGTGCAGAAAGATTACCACACCGTGACTATTACGGGATACTCAACGAATTTTCATCTCAACGATGGTGCATTACAAAATCATCTAAAGTTTTAGAAAGTAAATGCTATCAACTATTATTTTGTCAGATTTACTTCTGCAAATAGATATATGAATGCGTTTCGCGTTAATTGCTTCATTTGATGCTGTCAAAGCATAGAACATGTATGTGTTAATCAATTTAATCAATAATTCAATTTTAATAAAATAGAATATGCTATAAGGAAGCAAACGTCAATAAGTCAATGGCCCACTTATAGCATTGATGCATTCTGCTAATCTTCGAAGCATCGATTCAATAAGTTTTCTGCAAACATCAGCCATTTGCCTCGTGTTTATTGATTTTTTTTTCATGATGTGCCGCAGGTTGTCGTAAACATTCAAGTCAGGACTGTTTCCTGGCCATTCCAACACCATTCGATCGCAGGAACTCCTTGCAAATTTTGGCAGTATGACAGGGTGCCACGTTCGTGATTGCTTTATTGATTGTTATAGCGGTTATCGCAGATTGGCTGCGGCCGACTTGATTAGCCATGATGCAATTACCAGAAGACCGGCAGTTCAACAAGTTCAAGAAATCAACAAATGACAAGTTTTCAGAGAAGAATTTTGACCTTGTAATAGGTTGTGCCGATCTACCTCTTCAGACTTGCAAGTTTTCATGAATGGGGATTTTCCTAATTTTTAAGCTTATTTGCTAGTAGGCCTATCACAAATGTGTTCCTACTATCCTTATTTCATGATGTTCATGCATGTGTGCCTTTCATAAAAAGTAGTAATTGAATGAAGCTATGACGAAATTTGCAAGCCTAGTTATTGAATTCCATTAAATAACACAAAGACTTCCTAGACATGCATTAGAGACGTTTTCATAGAATTTTCGTGGGCGGGGCAATCTTTCTGCACAATAGTGTAGGTTTACAGTAAAATTTATAATTCAATCACTGTAGACAAGTTCAACTTCTCATGCTCATCAGCGATGGGGCCGGCTCAAGAGACCCGAAGTGCTGCTCACCCAATGGTCCAAAATCTTCGTATGCCTTTATTCGAGTTGTCAGTTTAATCACTGGTATATTTCCTGAATTAATGAAGGTTGCCCAAAAGGAATATCGAAGGAAAGGAACAACCAGTGAAGCATCCTCCATGTGTCACCCTCTAAGCAGCTCACACGACAACAGAAAGGAGTAACTCTTTTAACAATAGTTTTGACAATTCCCAATTCTGACAGGAACAGATCGGCAGCATCCACTCATCGCATTGGTCTGTAGAATTCGGTGCATTGATCTTGCATTTAACGAGAAATTACTTCTCGGTTTGCAATCTAACTATGTCACAGTTGAAATAAAATTTGACTATATTAAAAGCAAGTCAAAGTTGCGAAAATTTGGTAAAATTGACTATTTCCTTTGTAGTTGAACAACTCCATCCGCAAACCTCCTCGATCTGTCCGGACTTCTGCTAGTAGTGCTATTGGGCATCCACAAGTTAGTAACTGTGATGCTGCTATTTCACGTTTCTCCCTTAAAACTTTATTCGCCCACAAAACATTCTTCTGCTGTGTCTTTCAATGAAGGTTTAGCCATTCGAAGCTTGGCACTATTTTTTCCATAATTGAAAATAAGCTTGGAAGATAGTCAAGTTATTTATTGTCATATTATCGTGCAAAAAGTCAGTATATTTCGGCTATTTACACCATAGCCATTATCAAGTAAAGACTGAGATAAGCAAAGCTCATGGTATATACAAAAGATTCAAAATTTGAAGTAAAGAATTATACAATATTACCGCATTGAATTTGAAGCATGAATGATTGAATGATGAATGATTATGCATAGAATGGAAAGATTTCTGGCAGCAGAAATTTCTCAACAACTTCCCATCCAAAAATTCGTTATGAAATGTATAGAAATTACACGTACAAAAATTCTTCCAGCCCTTCACATTCAGCTCGACTATCTATCTAGGGCTTAAGTTTCCATATGAAGATATCTTCCTTGAGTCTTAAATTAGGTTCATTGTCTGCTGTTGTTAACATCTTAATGTTGAATTTGTTATTTTTGCTTATTATTCTGTTGTTAAAACAATAAATAACTTGACTGTCTTCCAAGCTTATTTTCAATTGTGCACAACAGTCAAGGCATATTTCTTCAACTTTTTTCCCTTTATTTGCTTTGTGAATAACTCTGTACATCTCTTTCATGCAGGTCTATTTTCTATTGTTTTACAGCACGTCATCAAGAAAGCACCATCTATTGCTGGCTCATTGTGTCATTGTCATCTTTACTGAATATCATGTCATCTCATCACGGGCCATAAATCTTGCATCTTCATTCCTGTGTCTAGCGCGCGCGAAGCAGCGCAGGCGGTACATGTCACGTTGAAAATGAAGAATCCGATCATTATAGTGGTCTTCACATCAAATGTCTCCTCCAAAAACATATTTGTTTATTCAAGGTCGTTTTTTCACATGTATTCAACCTTGGAGATACCACAGCAATCGATAATTATCAACAAGGAATCAGCATGATGTACATTTTCAGACAAAGTTGTTACGTCACTCGAATTGTGTCGAGAAAGAATCTTTTGTTGTTCTGTAGATGATGTAGAAACAAACCATTTTCTGTTATTCAGCTGTGTGTCGGCATTTTCTCTCGAACATATTGGGTGATGTAATGAGACTTATGTAAAGACAATTTCGTAATGTCAGTGAGTACGATGAGAATAAAACGCTTCAAATCGATCCAGTGAAATGCTAATGAAATGACGAGATAACAGTTCGCAGCACAAGGATTGGTTTCGTCAGCGTTAGATAACAATCAAATCTTACTCAGCAAATACATGAGCTATGCAGTTATACAGAAAATATCAATCACCTTTTACTCTCGAATATCATGCACATGAGCTCGCTTCATCACAGATTATCAAAATTTGATTTCGTCAATTAATTGGTGGACTCAAATTGCTATTACATATGATTGATGTGATTATCTGGAAATATGTTTATATTAAAGCTACATCTTTATCATTCATGATTTTTATGCCTATTTAATGTGGTGTCCGCGGTGCCGTGGTTAAGTGCTTGGCCTAGTGATCTTCCGGTCCAGTGGTCGAGTCCCGAAAGTGTCATTGGAAATCGTCAAGAAGGGCATCCGGACTAAAAGATCACACCGCTCCAGATTAAAATCTGACTGCGTCAGCACCATCCAAGGCCCCAGTAAGGGGAAGTAATTACGTTAAACCATCATTCATTTTAATATCAACTAAAGGACTTTTCCGACACGCAACACTCGATCATGGACAATCTCGCACTGAGAATTCTCGTACGCATCTGGACATTTTTTGACCTCAATAAACACCACTCACATGGAGGACAGGGCACAACACGCGCGAACACACCACTATTATTTCGGAGTCCATCCATTATTCAACAACAATTGCAGCAAATATCAAGGCCATCAGTTGCGGAGTGTTCAATGTCAGCTCAACTGCTGCAACCAATTACTTATTGCAGACGTGCGCGATACTAAACATATAACAAATCAGACAGGATTATCAAATATTACTTGATGTCAATGAATTGATTGCTCAGTTTCAATTTCAATTAATTGATGGCGTTGACTTTCAATCACAATTAGTCGATTGCTCAAAAACATCATTAATTAATTGATTGAAAGAAGCATTTAAATTGCAATCAATTTTAGATAATCCCAGCATTTCATTGGCTCCCTACGTCAAAGCACTGAAGAATATAAAGGTTGAAAGAAGAGTAGTGAAATAATCATTATACAACATACATCAAGATTGACAAAATTGTGAGACCTTTAGATACATTTTAACAGTGCGAAGTTCCAACAGACTACAGTGAATGCGAAAACTGCCCTGATTGAATGGGCTGATGCCAATAACACTAACAAAAAATAAGTGCAGTATATTCAACTGCAATGGTGTCAGTTTCAACAAGTCATTGACTGTACCTTAATTTTATAATAAAATTTCAATCAATTAACATGCTCCGAGGTGCGGAGTATAATCAGCTAAACATGTATCGTATTTTTAAAATTACGGTCCTTTGCAGATAAGATAACTTGCATTATAAATTGCTACTAATGGACATGATAGATGTACGTTGTTCGATGACATGCATGCATTGCATATAACTTAATTAAATATTCTGTGGCGGATCTCTTAATATTTAGGATTGAATAACTTAATGTAAAGTGTTCTGGGATTCCACACAGGGCTAAAATCATGCAGCTTATATATGTCTTCGCTACTGCGGCTTTACTTGTTGTGTTATGCTGCTTCGTAATTTAACTTCATTCATTGAAATACATGAACTACTGATTGTCCTCTCCTTCTAGTGCTTCATCATCCGTGGTCTTCATTTTTTCATGACACATCAATATAAACCATTTGTCAAAACACGTTCCATAATATTTACACGTGTACTCTGCACATTGTGATAACGTACGTGCATCTATGTATCTTATTCATCATTATTTATGTAATATCATCAGTGCTCTCATGGATTTACGAATTTCATTGTCAATCATTTTTAACATCCAATAAACGTGTTTTCAGTTTGAGAATAAGCGTTATGATATTCTGATGCTCTAACGAAAATGTAATTAAAGATAATCAATTGAAAATTATATTAACATGCGTGTAGTGTACGCACGCAACGTGAAATAATGCGAAATAAATGAAAAATGAGCTACAAAAACTTAGGAAGCATTGTACCAGAGGCATTTAGATCTGCCGTTGACCTTAAATTGTGTTCTGCATTTCCTGTAAGATAGTTTTGTCATCTTCACTTTCAAGCCACATCTTTAGACTATGCGATCCGTCAAATGCCAGAAAAAAGTGTTCCAGTAACAAAATTCATGTTTTTTGATAAGGGTGCACCGATTTGCGGATTGAATATCAGGCTGGTATATAAGTATACAAGCTGGTTCTTAGTTATTTGACTGTGACATCTGATGTTTCTGAAACAGAAGTCTTAAACTTCTTTTTATATCAGTGAGTTCATTTTACTAGGATGTGCTCGATATTTCATTTTTAGTGAATGGGGTTTGGTGCTTTTATCAGAATGACCGTTCGTGTACCAGCCGCTATAATGTGGGTATCGGACCGGAAGACGACTGCTTAAGATAATGCCGGATATCCGGAATATACCTAATTTTTACCAGCAAAAGTGAAATTTAGCAAAGCTTGTACCATCGGTCAGTATAGCTTCTAATGCAAAGCACTTTTTGATGACTCATTTTAACGACCGATGTTGCGATTAAGACAGACTATGATGTCCTTTCAGCAGCATTTCATGATTAAATCTGACACTCACAAGACTCAGAAGGTATAAACAATGACGTAATGGAGAACGGAAGAATAATTAATGATTATAATTGAATTTCGTCACAAATAATGTTTGGATTGTTGATGATGCAACAATTTTCTTCTTTTGAGAATATCATTGCAAAATTATGACGATAACATAATGGATTTTAAATTCTTTGCTTTATTGCTAGTTCGAGACCAATTAGTTTCGGAAGACATTTGAATATTCTCACTAGGGAAAGGATAATGTAAGATCAGTCTGAACTTGTAATGAATTTGAAGCAGCGAAACAAACGAATAGTTATTGTAGAACGCAAAAGTTGCTGAGAAAGATAGTAAAACCTTTGAACACGAGTTATAGAATGAGTGCTCAACGAAACTTCTTCCCCACTGTGGGCTTGGACGGTGCTGACATGGTCAGACTTTGTTGCTATAGATTCGATCCTATCTCTTGACGAATTCCAATGACATTCTCAGTGAGACACGGCTTCAACCCACCATGTCATCAAGGCTACTAATCCTCTGCATTTCTGTTACAGGTGATTTCCAAATGAATGGTTTAACGTCACTATTCCCCCATACTGGGGGCTTGGACGGTGCTGACATAGTCAGAGTTTAATTTGGAGCGATGTGATCTTTTAGTCCGGATGTCCTACATGACGACTTCCAATGACACTTTCGGGGCTCGAACCTGGATTAGAAGATCATTAGGCGAAGCACTTAACCACTGTGCCACGGAGACTACTACTCCTTCTAGAAACAAATCCATGTAGTGAAGTTGAAGTTTGTGCAACGTATTCGGATTATGATTGCAAATGTCTCTGATGATTGGACTAACTGCTGGGGGAATCAAGTGAGTGAACATGAAACGCTTTCAACAAGTGACAATGTCTGCTTGGAATGGCATTTGGTAAGTAGAAGGTTCAAGCAAGAAGTCAGTGAAAATAGTAGATCAAATCAAAGAAATCAATCTCGAAGCATTGGAGTTCCTGAAAGAGCACGGAAGATTGATAATACCGAAGTTGCAAATACACTCAGATCGAAATGTCCATCTGATCAAAGATCTTGGTTAGAAGTCAAAGGTACAATTGTAAATATTTGAAGAATTTGACCGAGGTTATCATTTAGAAAATATAAAAAAATATTCAATGTCGTCTAGAAGAGAGCGTCGCGTTTTTACATAAATTCTTGAATCCTATTAAAAGTAATGAAGCAAAGTCATTTCGGAATTTAGAATTTACAAGTCCTTTCATCTTTCAGATTAATCAGATAGATTTCTTGTTGCTAACTTCTTGCTTTGGTCATATAAATACATGCTTCAATAATTTCTCAGTATTATGATTAAGGTAATGAACGGAAGTTGTCTGTCGCATCGATGTCCACACTACTCAATGCAAGTGTGACTCGAAATGTATTGCAAGTCATAGCCTCTCAGTAAAGTAATATAAAAATCCAAGTAGATACCGAGTCCGATGATTATACATTTACTGTCTAAAACGAAAGCAATAGAGTTAGTTGATGGAGGTCTGGCTGACGTCATTTTTGATACTTCATTTCACAGAGGAATGGAATCGACCGACATAATTCCGCGAAGTATTTCTAGCTCCATCCATCGGGTTACCAAATCCCACCTTCATACATATCGCGTGAAAGGGACCATTTGAAGTTGTTGCTGCCTATAGTAACTTCACTCCATGGCATTAAAACAATGGCCATCACTTCAACTAGTCACTTCATTTCAGTAGAAAAAAGTCACGGCCAGTTTTCAGCTTCGCCCACGACCCCTGCAGAACGCCGTTTAGTTCTGTCAACAGAACTGATACGCCACGACAACTTCATCTAAAATAGAAATTCCAGTACGCTAATCTCAGTCGCACTGACATGGAAGTAGTTATTTTAAGTCTCCTTGCCTGATAGTGTCAATGGCATATGTTCACTTTATCGACATTCTGATCATGAACATCTGTTGCGGTGAATATATTTTCCTCACCGAGACTTCTTGATCTTACTTCGCAAATTCAGTGCATTGAACCAGTGCAGATCCATTTTGACTGAAAAAAAGAACGGAAAGCACATCCGCCTCTCAAATTGATTCGCCTGCTTTCCGTCTGAAGATCGAGGAACTTGATGCACAACATGAGAACATGGCTGACTCATTGCACGAGGATAGACTGTTTCCTCGTAAGAGTTCTGATAACAGCCAGAGGATACGAATCTAAAGGCTCTCCTATTCCTTAGATATTTGATCTGCATCAATTTTCTTATCTTTCTCACTATTATTTCCGAAGTCTTGGTTTTCGTATGCTATACTCGCTTTTTTGAATGAAATCGGGATTTACAAGATACACCAAACAGCATGCACTTGCATTACTAGCTTTCTCGAATGTGAAAACAGTATAACTAAGACTTATGGCAGTTCCACTAAAATGTTGACATCAAAATCGTAGAATTTTGATGCTACGTGTATGATTTGTTGACTTGGCTGCATCTAGCTGAGCCATGTATAGAAATGATAAAAATTTGCTTCGGTTTACACTGACCTACCCACAGAATTAGACTGCTCGTTCCCTAGTCGTTGTTTCCTAGAAGGGCAGGGTCATATCTCGTATCACACACCACATGATCTACGGTCAAACAATAAGTCGTCACTGAATAAGAACTGAGCCTCAGACAACAGCAGCCAGTGGCGTGCGTGTCATTCACATCGAGTTCTTCGTTCGGTCACACTTCGCTGTCACAGTACCATTCATCGATAAATCCTACGAAGAGATGGACTGACCTACAATTCTCACGCCTGCCAACTTCTAAACAAAGAATCTGACGGACCAACATCAACGAGAAAACTTGTGCGCAATGATCTGAAATTTTCGAATCTGAAGGAATAGTGGCAATCGAGGCATTTCGGAGGAGTTCACAGCAATCTGCAAGCGATGCACGACTGTTTTTCCTATCTCTGTAAGGTATTAGGAATTCCCTTTTGCCCACTTCCTAAGCTTCATCATGTGCCTTCGTTTTGAATTAGTCTTCACTTCTAGTAAACTGAGTGAGTTAGACAAAATCTAATTCTGTGGGCCTACCAATGAATCGCGCTGTAAAATTAATGAACAGTCGCAAGTTTGAGTTAGAGACTGTAGTACTACACAATTATAGAGCAATATAGCAAAATGTTACGCAGAATTTATCAGAATCTATGATCGATCAACCTTTTATTGCTCCTTATCTTAACGAAATTCTCTTTCTGCCACTTCCCCAACTACGACGGTAGATATAAACTTTGCTAATCTCTTACAGTCAGAATTTCTGATTTTTGAACTAACTTAAATCTAAAGGAAGCATCCCCAAGAGTTCATCGTCCGGACACAGGTTCGTAATTCCTCGAGGCTGGCGTCCTCAATCGTCTCGCCGTTTCCCTATTCCAGGCCAACAGCTGAGGTCGTCGCCATAACGGTGTCCTCACTCACCTCATCATCGTTGAGCTCTGTACAACTGACGACGCTCAGAAAAGGAATCGCGGAGGGTAAAATTCATAAAATGACCTTGGGCTCACGTGATTTAAAGCCTCCCGATTGGCTCGATTCGAAGAAAGTGAAAATTGCTCATTTCACGGGGTTATTGGGAAATATAATTGAGATGACAGATATAACTGTCATCCTTCACACATCATGGTACTCGCTTCAGCTGACGGTTCGTTGCATTCGAGATGCTGTTCAAATATTGAGTGATAAGAAGAATTAATGCGAAGATATTGATGTATGTCAACTCCCAATGTGGATAACGCACCGATTGTGGTAAAGATTAACTGTACTATCGTCAATAGTGACATGTGAAGTAACCTCACGGGAACTGAGCTGATGGCCGAGTTGGTAGCGCACTTGTTAGGGTACCAAATAGTGAATCGGATTATGGGTCGAACACTGATCTAAATGAAGCGAAAATACCTGACGGACATCTCAGACTGTCTACCGCTGCTCACATATGCACTTGCTGGACGCATGACTTCTTCCTACTGCGCTGTGATTGGGGCCATGAATATGACAGTGGAGAACTCCTGCTCAGAAACTCTTGACGCTTAGAGGCTCTTCTCTGCGAATACCTGCATGCTGTGATAGCTCTCAAAGCTTGCTGGTCTCCACTAAATAAAGTCAGCATCCAAAGAATGCCCATTCATCAGGGCATCTCACGCTATGAAACTGTTGACGCCTGATGACGGCTGCCATATTCTAGGTCAGAAGCAGTGTTGCCACAGCGGCCAACTGGAGAGAATTCTGTCGCGACGTCAGAATTCCGCCGCGACAGTCTAGGTGTGCCGATTCCTAGACCAATGTATGAATCGCTTTATGAAAGATAGGTAATGCAATTTTGGGGATCGATTTACAGTCACACGCACGTACATCACGCAATTTAGCCTAAGTAAATAATGATGCATACTAAATTGAGTAACCTGATTTTTCTTTTGTTCACATCAAATGTTCTACCAGCAGCTTGCACGACCACACTTCTCCACCACCAACGCCGATATCTTAGCAGATCGTAATCCCTTCGATTGGTAAACATCATGATTTCCTGTAGAAGATCAGACAAGCTGGATGTTCGTTGAGACACAAGCTTGAAGCAACGTCGTTGAAGAGATTTCACACGAGCGCTGGATGATCTGACCGTTCTGCACAAGCGCAGACGATCGGATAACGACATAGTGAATCCCAGAGGATATAGTTTCGTAAGTCGATAAAACAACAAGAAAAATCACTGGCAACAGGAATCCAAACACAAACTGACCGATGCAGTCACCAATAAACGTGATGCCATTGCTTTGATTTTTTCGAGGATCTCTCAGGCTTTGATTCGTTAACACATATGACACAGTCTAGACAGCATTAAGAAGTTTTGATTTTAGAAGTAATTTCAAAGAGATTGAAAATCTAATGGTTAAATCGCTAAATCATGACGAGGTGTGAAGCGAGTATCTGAGATTGAAACGTTCCAATACTGTAGGAACATCATACAAGTTGACACGGACAAGAAGCTGAAAATCCGCATCTGCGTTTGCTACCTGTAGGATAATTAAGCTTGCGCCGAATGATAAAAAAAGGACCAGCGGAATTCTCAAATTCCAAGAATTCCGCCACCTCAAGATTTCCGCCGATTCCGCCGCTGTGGCAACACTGGTCAGAAGTGGAACCATGCGCTCTTGTCACATTCGATGATGGGGAAGCCGCTGTCACATATCGCTCCACTTCTCACCTGGTACCAAACTGTCGATGAAACAAGGTTGAAACTGCTCGATTCATCGGGGCGAGACCGAAAGTCGCGTGCCACTATCTCACACTTCGGCAAGGCCACTCATAACTCTAGGCTGACAATCTCTTTCAGATCGGTTCTCAAAATCCAGCAAAAACTGGGACTACTGGTGAAGCGAAGACACGGCAGATTATCTACTGCTCCAACCATCATGATTTAGCAGAATTCGACCCCAAATATTTTTAATTTATCCCGGAAACTCGCAGTTCTGGATGCGATGATGTTGACTCATAAACACCTAAATAGTTAACCGAAAGAATTTGATGGTAAGATACAAGGAATTCTTGAAGTAAAAAGTCAATGAGTGTTTGACTCAAATATGCATACTTCAAGAAATTGGCCACATATGCGTCCACGCCTTCTTCAGTTGACAGAAGAATTCGATATGAGATGGCCTACAAAATTTGATTGATTGAAAAGGTGAATAGTTTGAACACTCTTCAAACTTCACTAGTCAATGAGAACTGTAAAGACTTTCAATCAACACTTGCATGTCAGATTGTGTAAGACCGGCATCTCATTGGTTTGGCTTCCCTAACGTGCGTTAAGACTGAATATAACAAGAATACATCTCTCAGAATCATGAAGAGTTTCTTTGAACTGGTACTAGTTCATTTCTAAAGATCACCAGAAGATTATATTTCATTGAGAATGCAAATCTAGTTGTCCAACACATTACTTGCAGTGGACGCACATCCGTTCCTCCATGCTCGCTATCTTAACTGTTGTAGATAAAGTGCACACCCGATAAGTCTATCTCGATCATCAATGCGCCGCGCCATTAAAGGCACTGTGATCTGCAGCTATCCGAGAATTCTCCAATTCACTTTATTTTCATCATTTCTTAAGTCTAAAGCGCAAATATCTTTCATTAAGAGATTAAAATGTCATTAGCCAATTCCTTCTTGAGAAAGGTAATGAGGTGTAAATGACTTAACGCAGCTGAATGTAAATTGTAGATAACTGAATGAAGCAATCAAGAGATATATATTTCATCAAGATACTTTTTGTAGAGACTCACTTTACGAAAGTTGTTTGCAAACAAATGACAAACTTAACAAATAATAATGCTAAAATATGATTAAATTATACGTGCATTTAACCATAAGATCACTAACTTTTGCTCTCCAGCATTATTTGAAGCATTTCTATCACGTTGGCATTTTTCAAGACTTTTACTGAACATCCGACAAAGAAATCAATTACTCACCGGTCCTCGAAGATGCGTAAGTTCGTTTCGCAATCTTTGGATCACATTCTCCTTCTCTTTTATGGTGCGCTGAAGATGCTCATTTAGTTCGAGTAATTCTCCATGCATTTGTGCGAGCTGAACCAATTTGCTCTGAAATCATGAATGGAATTTGACATATGCACAAATGATTGAGGAAAGTTACTATCAATATTGGTTTCATACGTCAGTTGATATGATGCAGTTTGGTTAAGTAACGACGAATGAAATATCATACATGAATTGGTTTCAACAGACTATTGACTCCTAAAAAGCAAGTAGTATATGAATAATAAAGACTTCTTGTTAAAGTCAACGTTGAATTGGAACATCACTTACTTGAAATAATTGTGCTTCATTGTCCATGCTGGCAGGCGTATTGCTTTCCTCACTATCATCGCCCCTAGGTTGTGTTTGAGACCGACGAGACTCCATCAATTCCACCGAACGAACATACTCGCGCAGTTGCTGCTTCACAATAGTGTTTTCTCTGCAAATCAAAACACTCAGACATGACTTTCTGCATATATCGTTACAATATTCTCCTCTTTCTGGCTCAGACGCTCGAAATAGAGCATTGGACGAAAAAGGATAAAAAGTTTGTCTTCATCGACTCTTCATCGCCATAACTGATGAAATAATGTCAAACTACACAATGCACAATAAATTTATGACAGAAGCAAAGAGCAAGCCGCAATCGATCTTACATGCAAGAAGTTAACGTAGTTCATTCTCCCCTTATCAAGTATGCGATAAAATTCATACGATTAAATAAGTACATTTTACGCCATGCATGAGATTCTGGTGATGGGCCATTTCCAGAAAATCCCAGATGACCCCTTTTCCACACTACTTACTCTATACCCGATGAGAACTATCACCAATCTAATTAGAAAACTTGATAATCATGATACATGCTCAGTAGAAATATTAAGAGCGATTATGGCATCAACTAGATTACTTATAGGTTGACAAAAATTATTTCTATTTTGATCGGATAAGTGTCTAGTCTGAGAATGACGAGCATTTCGAACACCGGCGAATCAAATCAACTGAAAGCATCTACCTTAGATATTCGGATGTATACTAGAGTCCTTAGCGTGGAATTCTCTAGTTGCTAAGGCTATAACCAGTGAAAATACATTTAAAGATACGTGGTTTTATGCACGACTATTTTAGAATTGAAGCTGTGAAGTACCATCATGATGTCTCTGACAGCAAGAAGGTCTACCGGAAACACGGTTAGTAGCAGGAGATTATCCTATCTCAACAAGAGATAGACCTAGAAATAACAATGTAGGTTTGTTTAAAGTTTCCGTGATTAGAATGAGTGACAAGCACAATGACATGCCATTGTGTCTATTAATTGCCATAACTTATTATGGATGGTAAATTGGAACTTTTCACATTTTTATAAATCATAATTGATGTTGGACATGAGCATGTGAGCGATAGACCACTACCGCCTCCTTTCCTACTATTTTTTTATCCCAGGTTTCCGGAAATCCGGATTTTTCCGGCACTTGCTTACTTTTACACCTCGTTTATTGTCTCTTCTTCCCCAGGTTTGAGGGTTGGTCACGGGGATTGTGTCGGTTGTCGGGATGGATGCGCCTTCTCCATTCTGCTCGGTCTTGCGTCGATTGAGGGTGCAGATGCAGGAGCTCAAGGTCTCTCTTGACATTGTGCCACCATCTCTTCCTCTGTCCACCTCTGATGTTCGGTCCCATCACTTCGTAATTCAAGATTTGGTACTTCTATTTCCCCCCCCCCACATTTTTCAAGTTTTCCAAATTCATCAAACTTAGTCAGATTGGATTTAGAATAGACTTGATCTGTCACTGAGTGATAGCACACCACTGAGAAGTCTTCCTTGACCCCTGGGAGGAAGGATTGGTCCCTTGGATACCCAGTTAGAATGCAGGATACAGCTGTGCTGTGATCATGAACTTCGTGGGATTGTTGTCTACACTGCAGCTACAGTGAACGGCAAAGCAAGTGCTGTTAATGTTCTACAAGCCAGAGAAATTTTATACACTCTACGCTTTTGCGACGGTAGTGAAACTGCCCTTAGGAGCAAGAGAAGATCGCTGACGATGCCACTCCCGGGTGTCAACAACAGAAATGTGGGGGGGGGGAGAATAGAAGTGCCCAAGATTCTCTTTGGCCTACTCCAGTCCGGCATCCGTTGCAGGTGACCAAACGAGCGCAAGCGATTTTGGCGTTGGACTGATTCGAGGTCATGTAGATGGAGCTTGTCTCTCAATTCGCGCATGGAGCGGCGTTCACAAAGTTTGATGGAACACATCCATCGGATCATGGCATTCTCATGCATGACGGTAGAATCTCATGATTGTTTAACGCCTGTGCTACTTCAGTGCTGCCTGGCATAACACACATGGATGGCACTCTTCACATTTCAAATGAAGTCAGGACGATGACCAAATGATGTTGATATCTTTATATCGACCATGAAAAATTATAATGCAAAAATACCTAACTGCCGCAAATCGTTTATTTGCTTTTGCAACGTGTCGTACGTCCTGCTGATTCTTCAGACAATACTAACATGTCAGATGGCCATGAAAGGGCGCTTAGATAATTCCTCATTTTCTTGTCGCTTGCATGTCATTGTCGCACTACTTTCATTTAATTACTGTTATATAGGTAAAAACAGGATACGAGATATGATGTATCTTGATACGAGGATTCATGAGTGCATCTACCACGTGCATGCTGACTTCTTGTATAATGACCTCAATCAGTGCAGATAATGTTTGTTTGATGAACATCATTAAAACTTGCAGGATAGTGTGACACGTGCAATATCACTTGATCTGAACTCATATCACTTTTTTTCTAATAGAGTTGCGCCTGTAATAACCATGAACGCGAAGGTTAAATGCTTTTAGTGATGCTGAAAGAACGAGTTTTAAATACCATTGTGAAAGTGATCAATAAGATCCCGTTTTTCTAATAGTCAGCAGCTGCAAAGCGGTGCAACCAAGATTCGAAGTCTGCTAAATCATTTTCAGGACAATGAAGAGCTTCATCCTATTAACAGCTGAATACTTCGTTTAATGCTTAAAGTTACACACAGCAACTATTGCATTATCATCAGGTGAAGTGTACAACTCACTACCCTGTAGGTGAGGAAGAAAGAGTAGTAGCCGAGTCCATTTTCATCAAGAAGGAAGACAATTTAATGAATGGGTGTGAGGGGAGGGGCATTTTATCCTTATCACAGTTTTGTGCTCTTCTTAAGTATCCGAAGAAGTACTTTTGTTATTCTCCATGCACTGTGGTGCTTGGAAATTCCATCATCAATTATCGTAGCTTTCCCTTGTGCACAGACTTTTGTACTGCAATATAATTTGCCTCTCTTAATGTGCTTTTTAGATGGGTTAAACAAGATTTCTTGATTCTTTAGGCATTTCCTCCTTCCTCACAGAGATTATTGTGCAGTGTCCCGGCCAGGGATTTTCATCAAATTTACGCCCCACCCCAAAATTTACGCCCACTGTAAATAGTTGAAATTTGCCAGTAAATCCACTTATGCTCTTCATTGTGAATGATTTCTCTCTACTGATAGCCGATCATGTCGTGTGAAAACGATTGAAGAAATATAAATAACAAATTGTAAAATATCAAGCTGACAAATTCCTCCAGTGTTACAAAAAAGTAGATTTAGAAACAAAATGAGATACGATAAGTTGTTGATGACGATCAAGAATCTCGATACATCTGAAACACGGATCATGAATTGATTGGACACAATCATATATTTTAACACTGTTTGATGAATCCTTGTGCAAAGAATTTCTCCTCTCAGAGACGATTTTAATGCAGCATACTATACTATTGGACTATTGGCCTTTTAGATCTTAAGTTCAAATGTAATCGAAACTCAATATCAACAATTATTCATGCATGCATTTTTCTTAGTTCCTTGCTGACTACATATTGAAATGAAAGTTTTTCAATTTGACAATCGACATTCATAGATGAAAAGATGTCTGATGTTAGCCGATACGTTTGTTGCAACGGGCGACGTTAGTTTCCCTAATGTAACTGACAAGATTCGATTCGGTTACATTAGCTGTCCCATGGATTTGAACTCCAGTTCTAAAAGCCATGCGCTGATCATCTCTATCTTAGAATATTTTCAAAAATATAAATAAGTAAAACATATGCGAAAAATGTGTGAAAATATCTTCGACCATCCCATTGAAGGGTTTGCTGTGATAACCATTTTACCGATTCTTCTAACAAAAAGTAGAAGTGTGGTGCAATAAACAATGGATACTGATAAAAAACTAAAACTTTCAGAAATACATGACATTTAATCTGAGTCAAAAATGGCATCTCTAATTGTAAATCATGAACTTCTCGGGTACTAGTCCAGGAGCTAACATGAAGTTGTGAAGGGGGCGTTCCTGAAATATTCACTTGGCATAGTATATATCTCTTGACTGCTACAAAACTGCACGGCTGCCGGATCAGATCGCCATCTGTCAACAGATTCGATAGAAAACCTTATGTATTTCCAATAGATGATATTGGTGATTTACCGACTATTTTACGGACAATTTCGGCTATAGACCTGATCCCAATGAGCTGTTGACTACAAATTAAGGTTTAAGAGGTACGGAAAAGGCGCACATTTTAAAATTTCTAGTGTTGTGATCTAACATCAGAACTGACAGATTGAAACAATAACCAATATCATCGTTATTTATGTTCAAGCGCATTAAAGATTCAGGCAATACTACATCACATTCACTGTGAACTAGAAACATGAGCAGGAATCGAGAGGTCAGGAACGTTTATCGAACTTGTACCACTCTCCTTCACCGATCCTATTGCAGGTCAGACAATTTGAAGTATCATTTGCATGTACGCATTGATAATTATAACGCTTTAACTTTTTTATGTAATTTTGTTCCGGACCTCTCACATATTAGAACTTATTAACTAGGCGAGAAGGGTATCAAGATTATTAACTATTAATAATCAAGAATTTATTAATGCCGTTTATCAACATTGCTCATTTTGTCTTAAATGATTGCAAATCTAGTTATGCATGACATTCCTGTTAGTAATAGTATTGGAAAATACCTATCAACAGTATTAAATGAATTGTCCTCTCCTTCCAGACAGTTATTCTCTTCAACGACATTATTCATGATTACAAATCAATGTAAATATCTCACTTTTGACTTCATTGTCATTCTGTAGATATGTCATTTTATGAACTTCATGCTTCTGTCATCATATAATCTGTCATACTTCTAACTTGATATGTTCCAATCTGATCTATAAGTGTTTTTCATTTATTGGAAATATTCTGATATTCTGATTGCCGTTCAAGGGGCCGCCGAAGGAAAATTAAGCCTAAGTATACCAAGCATCTACGCGACATGTTCTTTCGCGTGAGTGGTCAGTTTTTATTCGAAACTGGTGACAGTTCTGACTTTCTGACTTTCACTCATCCCTACCCCTCCCACGACACAAAGCCATACTAGCAAGCTAGGGTTGGGACAGCTTTCACACACGCAATTCTCACCAGATTAGAGTTAGTAACCTCTAGTGAGAGTGGTAGTACCTCCCGCGGACAAACTCGAGCGCCGGACCTTCTGAAATTTCGTACCGAGGCGCGGCCCTTAACCAACTGAGCTATCCAACCACCGAGTAATAGCTCTAGTGTAACCCACCACTAGTGACAGCTCTCATTTGTGTAATGACTTAACATTTTCATAGAAACAGGGATGTGATTTTTCCTTCTTTTGAAGGAGTTCCTCCGGCGCTCCTATTCTTTATGCTTCCAACTATTTCTGAAAATCATCTTGAAATGACAAAAAAATTTGTCAAAGGATAAAGCTCATCCATTTTCTCAAAAATGCCTTCAAGAATATTAAAGACACCCTCCTGTTGCTGAAAGGCGCCCTCATGAAGCTCCTTTAGTGACAGATTTCAACTGTTCTTGAATGAAGCGATTAATACATATCATGTGTATTAAAAATAGAACAGTGGTATGATTTGACTGCGACATTCTTACTGACATGCATAAGATAATAATTCTCAAAAACTTTATTAGGTAAAAAAAGGCAAAGCCACTTGTGAACTTGAAATCAAAATAAATTCATGATCTGCACATCACAGTGAAATTGGCGCCCCTTTCATAGGAATCTGGCCTACTTTGGCGTTTCTTTCAACTTTCCTTTCGGTATTACCCTTTAAACGGCAATCACATCCCTGCATAAATTTAAAAAAATTCCGTTCCGGACAATATGACTACATCTGTATGCTCTTGTACTTCGTCGATTGTTCATAAGTTATCATGTGGTTATATAACAAGTGGTTATCATAAGTTTGTGGTTCAATTCAGTGCGTCAGGAAATTGGCAATATTTGCAACAATATTTGACCAAATACGTAGCGCAGCTTCACAGACAATTTAAGAAAAAAGGTTCAACAGGTCATTAGTGCTGAAAACATGTCTTAAATACCTAAAACAACATGTCACAATTAGCAAAAAAGGATTTTATAAGCGCACTCTTTCTCAATTTTTTTTCTTGAAAAACAATGTAGAGCGCTTTCATGACGTGTTTTGATTTTACTATTGATGGTGTTCGGGTTTATGGATGCCCCATTATATTCTATCATAATGTCTATTTACGTTATTGATACATTTTCAGGTTGATAATTTAGATGCTGAACATTCATTCTCCATAGAATAGGGAAGAGCGCGGTATTATGGGCAACCTGAGTTTAAGGGGTTACATAGACCACCAATTCCGCTCTAGGATCAACTTTCTTGGCCTAATCAATTGCTATGGACACAGACGCAAGGTTCCGCATGTTATTTTCCCATATTACCCGTTTCACTATGTTGTAGAAGAACTTTCCTGAATAGACACGATTTTGCTATTTTCAAAAGTTCGCGGGTGTTATGGACCACCTGTCGGGGATGTTATGGACCACCCATTGATGTTTGTTAAAAAAGCGACTTTAATTAAATGCTATACAAAAGTCAAATTTACGATGCTCCCTACACATAAGAGCGATTAACTTACGTATTTGATTGACCAGTCAACCGGTGGCTAACTGTAATAACTTAAATTTTGACGAATAATTAAACCTTGCTATGCGAAGGCATGGTAATCGAAGCTATTATTGAGAATAATCAGCATGAGATCTGTAAATTTACACTAATGGAGATTGATTAATTCCAAAAGAAGTCAGCAAACTGCTTGAAACCGAATTACAATGCCTATAGCTGGCTATCTGCCCAAATTTCTGAACATTAATTTTCAGCACATCAGATGTAAATGTGCTATAAAAACACTGACATGAAACAACTTGATGATTGACAACATTGCCGCTCGAGATGGCAATCCAAGTAATTACGTGAGATAACACACCGTAGGCACAGCCCTCTGCAAATACAAACTAGGCCTTCAAACTGATACAAACTCCTATCACTCTTTTTCACCCAATGACTCGACTACCTAGGCTTCTTGTTGCTTACATCGCTTCAACTTTTGATGACTTTTTACAACAAAGTACTGCAACGCATTTTCCTGTTAGCTATGTTTGCGCTTGAGCAGAATGAGTGAAAATAAGTTTCTGGTGACTTTTGAGGTATTGCGGTGAATTGTGGGGTGGACCATAACTCCCTACTATAAGTATGCTTTCAAAATCAACTGTCAGTAGAAAGTGTGTTCAGCCAACTGTCTTTGTTTTCTCGAAGATGCTTAACCATGCTACATCCCCACAGCCAAAGTCTCCATTGGTCCTCAAAGCATGACTTGCTCAACATTTATAAAAAGAGCGATCAAATTTTCGTAAAAACCTAATTTGGGGTACAAAAATTTAAAAAAATTAGTTGCGTAGTCAGATACACCAAATGTTTTTATTTACAATGTTTCGTTCACATATACTCGAAAATTGAGTTTCAGGTAGGAAAATGTGACTCAGAGGAGGGGGGATCGCCCATAACACACCGCTCTCCTCTACGTACTCCACAAATCATAGATTACAAATAACTGATTTATAAATGATAAATTTACGCCCTATTAAGTCACACATTTACGCCCACACTTCTCAATTTACGCATTTACGCGCAAAATGTGAAATTTACGCCGGTGCGCAAATTTACGCGCTGGACGGGACACTGGCATTGTGGTGATAAACATCTGTAAATTTTGCATTATTTGCATTTAAACTTTGTGTATGCTCTTTGATGCTTGTAAAACCTGATCTGGTTCACGTGACCAATACTTCCGAAACGTCTTACAATTGAACATTTTATAACTTTTTTGAGTTGTTCTCGCAAAAAAATTATGATAGGATATTGGTTTGTGGGTCCTCTTCTGATATTTGTGAGATTTCCTTCAATTAGTGTGTTCTTTACTAATGAAGTAAAAAATCAATGAAAATCATTTTCATTCTGTGTAATTTTCATAATTAATAATTCCATTTGCATGACCATTACATTCAATACTTACGCAGTTATAATAACTGGGCATGTCAACATGGGGTAAAAACAGTAACTTACCACGCAAACTGATACATTGTTTCCTTTCTTCAAAGTATCGGTACCGGATCCGGTTCTTCGAAATTCGAGAAAATTCGAAAAAATATGTTGAACCCTACTAAAAGCTCGAACGTTCCGCACTTTTCTAGCTATTTTTGACGTATCATGGTCTGCCAAAGGATGGTCTACCTCCTACGTAGCGGAACATGGATACCTGACACTGACACAGAAATGATGTGCAACAGTAGGCCATTTCCGATGTCGTAATGCAATTACTACTGTCTCAGCTGGAGAATCGTCTGTCAAACTCGCAGCCGGACATTAACCGGTCAGAAAGTCGTCATCGTTTGGTTCATTGTCATAATACCTAGTACTTTAGACCTTTAAGGAATTCTGCAATCTCACCTGCGCAGATCATCGACAATTGCTTGATGTTGTTCAGCTTGCAACTCTTTCTGATTCTCCAGCTTTGCAATTGCTTCTTCGGAAGACGCTAGTTTGGTCTTGTATTCATCAAGCATAGCCGTCAGTTGCCTGCAAAGCAAATGTAATTATCGTCAATCAAATTACTAGAAATAACTTCTTCCAATGTACATTATAGGGCAATATCATGTGAATTATGATCACATGGCAATGTTGAGGGTTACCCCACAAATGTCACCGGCGACACTTCAATCGTCAACAATATTACATCAAGAGCGGTTACACACAGGGATGAAGGAACGCAGTATAGAAGATAGTCCAAGCACTTTCAAACAAACTGCTTGTCAAAAAGACTCTCACTTGAATGTCGAAGCAGCTTTTGTAGATTACAGATGATGCCAAAAGCATGAACATTTTTCTTGAAATAATTATCGTAGAAGCTTTCCGATCACGCTTAAACTACACAGAAGCACAGCAAAATATGCCATTCTTAGAATTTTTCATTGAGTTTCTGTATTTGAAATAAGGTTGTCCTCGTACTTGAACAATTTTAGCACTAAATTCCTTGGGAGCTACATGTTTCGTCTTACAAGGGCTCATCAATGCGGTTCGGAATGGCCGAGAGTAGTAAGAAAACGGCGAACACCAGATAGCGCAAGATGGCCGCCATCGCTGACGTCCCCCCCTCTGGAACGACAGAGGTTGTAGTCTGTCGTGGTGTGCCGGCCAGGTTGGTTCGCAAACTGTTCGCTGACTCCCCCCCTCTGGAACGACAGAGTGTCGTGGTGGACTTGGGCGGCCGCCAGGATTAGTCTTGAGGCTATATTGTGTGATGTTTTTCGTGCAATCTGCTGAATGTTGGGTTGTAAAATGGGCTGTTTCGAGTGGAAGGAGTGCTCGGATGGGAAAACGGAGGCCACATTCGGATTCAGCGTGAAATTCTGCATCCGTATGGTGAATTTGAACGCCATCGGAGAGAAAAAATTTTGCTGACGTCCCCCCCCCTCTGGACAGCTTGCTTCGATTTTGGCTTCCAGTGGACGGATTTTGTCGTGCCATAGCTCGTTTGAAAGCTAAGAGTGAGACAAATTCAGTGAAAGAATCGGCTTGTTCCTATCTGTCTTCGTTTAGATGTGAGACGCCATTTAAGATTTTGGGACATTGGCGAAAAACGACAGAGTTAGAATTTGGGACGTTTTGGGCTGTAGCTTCAAAACGAAGCATCGGATTGGAACACGGATTTCAGATTTGGAATCAGCGTGAAATTCTCTATCTGTATGGTGAGTTTCAAGTCAATCGGAGAGAAAAAATTTTCAACATTTTTCGGAATTTTTGCGATGGCTGCCTACTGTAGAGCCAAAACGAAGCATCGGATGGGAAAACGGAGGCCAGATTCGGATTCAGCGTCAAATTCTACATGGAAATGGTGTATTTCCAGCTCAATCGGAGCACTAGAACCGGAGATAGACGGGTTTTTTAGTGTTTGGATGATGGGTGTTACGTCATCAGCTGATCGCCACACACTATATAAGCTGGGAACCGAGAGAGACTTGTCATTTAGAGGAGAACGATCGTCAGAGGTAGGTCGTCTCTCTGAGCTCCGATGATAGCTTCGGACATTCCAAATTCCGAGTTTCTGTAAGAAACCGACTTAGAAAATTTCATTGCTGATATCAGCTAAGGCGTCAGACTTAGAGGTTCGCCAGGAGATGGCCTTCGTCCACTCCAAAACTTTAAAGGCTTGTAACTTTGCTTCTACAAGTCCGTTTGACTTGATTCAAAAAAGGTTCGGTCGCTATTGACCTGCCCTAAGTGATGGACTACTTATCAAATTTCATAAGTAGTGCTAAAAAGTTGAAAAATTTAAATTCACTAGTTTTGGAGGTTTTCTGGGGTTTTCGACCCTGCTGAAGTCAATGAAAGCATTTTTAATGATGTCTGAGCCAGTCTTCTCATGGTATAAGCGGCTTTTCACTGAAAGCGAGCAAGACACGGAGAGTTTTGCTGTAATAGTCCACTGACAGGGTGTTCCTTCGGGACGGCGGACGATGCCGTAGTGATAAGTGTGGCAAGGGAATGTGTCATATTTGAGACCGTAACCGCTGGGACAACTCATGTCTCATGTTGGGCATTTGACACAGCTCTCAACGTAGCACTTTGAACGCCAATCGGTTTGAGTCTTACTATCTTGTCATGGGTGGCCTCTAAACATCTCCATTGCAAAACGCTGGTGAATCAAGCTCTCTAACGGCTTGCTATCAAGCTGCTAAAAGTCTGTCCACCCTCTTACCAACTCTACAAGGTTTTCATGTCTGAGCCAGCCTTTCTCATGCTATAAGCGGCTTTTCACTGAAAGCGAGCAAGACACGGAGAGTTTTGCTGTAATATTCCACTGACAGGGTGTTCCTTCGGACGGCGGACGATGCCGTAGTGATAAGTGTGGCAAGGGAATGTGTCATATTTGAGACCGTAACCGCTGGTACAACTCATGTCTCATGTTGGGCATTTGACACAGTTCTCAACGTAGCACTTTGAACGCCAATCGGTTGAGTCTTAGCTATCTTGTCATGTGGCCTCTAAACATCTCCATTGAAAACGACGCTTGTGAATCAAGCTCTCTACGGCTTGCTATCAAGCGCTAAA